>JAQPPZ010002035.1:3600000-4200000 GCA_028583015.1 Wollemia nobilis | reverse complement strand
CAACAATTTTCTTATAACATTTTTGAAATAATCAGACATACTTCCCACAATGCCATATATACCCAAAAATATATGCCATTCTTTCTAAACCTGCCTATCCTTACAGATACCCGAACTTGTTATATAGGGAATGATATCCCAAAACCTCAATTCTAAGACCACATGCTAGAAAACCATTAACTAAAATCACAAGCTGAATCTGCTACCTATCCATATTTATTAAATGTGCCACCAATATAACCCATATTTAATGTATAGCTAACACAAACATAAAATCCAATACTATTGCGTGATGCTCCTACATCGCAAAGTCAACGGACAAAGACAAAAGGAATATTGATTGATCCAAACATGAGTCTCAAAGGCCTTGAAATGCAAAAATGGATGATTAGCTCAGGAATTTAGGTTTTGCTGCAATATATATGATGATTCCTTGTATGTTCAAATTCAGGGCATCCGCCCATGTAGAGGAGTTGGAGAGCATGTGGGTAGTTAAACCTCTCTAGTTGCTGAGAGGCCCAGGTTCAAATCTCTCGCCTCACATGTTGCGGATATGTTATGTAATGGTTCCCTCGTGGTCACAGTCTGTTTACCCCTTGTGGCCACCACCAAAAAAAAAAAAAAAAAAAAAAAAAAAAATTCAGGGCAATCACCTTTGTAATACTTTTATGTAGAATATAGATGGTCTTGCTCGAGAATGATGAGAAGCTCTCTAAGGTGAGAAAGGAGTTCAAAGAAGGGTTTGGGATGACATACTTTGATCTTCTCCACTTAGTATTTTTGCTGTTGAGGTTGACAACAGGAACAAAAGATTTCAATTTTTCTGACACTAATGTGATACATTCTCAAATTTCCTGGATATGAGGGTGGTGACCTGGTTGACTTTACCAGATATTGACGTTTTGTTGGCAGGATAATTTATTTTGATGATTACCAACCTAGCATTTTATTGGTTTTTTAATGTTTTATGTATGAGCATAGAGACAACCATTGGAATGCAATGAAGCCAGTTCTCATGGTTCTTTAGGACATCAAATTTTTGGGCCTCGACTGTGAAAGAGACAAACTTTTTGAAAGTGGTTGGATATATAGATGATGACTATGAAGACAATAACAATGGCAGTTGTGGACAAGAAGATACATGTTTCATCCTTGATCTGTAGTTGTTTCTTGGTGTTGTAGAAAGCAAGATATAGTGCCAACTCATCAACAAAATTAGCATATATCATTTTAAGATGCTTCATAAGAGATTGTGTGGTTGTAAATAGTCCTTGAGGCTCATAGAGCATTGTTTTACAATTTAAAATGAAGTGATTACACTTCTGATTTTTGGTTAGAGTGTTATTAAGATTGCTAAAGATCGACTCTTTACCATAAAGATAATATGTTTACACAAAGTACCATTTACATAATGACATTGGTTGTGAGAGATGTCATCAAATCCAACTTTTGTTGTATAGAGAATTAGACAACTACATCTTCACTAAGTCGCCTACAAAGATAAAGTTGGTAAATTTAGGGATGCATTTAGTGTTTGTAAAAATATGCTTTTGGATTAAGAGAGGAATGTTAGTCCTAATTTGATATTTAATCCAAAGCTAATGATAAAGTGTACTTTTCTATGTTGTGGGTTGTTAAGTGTCCTAGGTTTAAATTGAGCTTGTTTAAGTCTACATACCAATGGTAAATAGGATTTTGATGAATTATAGTGTTTGACGAACCTTAGCCTTCCATTGTACTTTGTTTTCTTCAATTAATAAAATTGTCGTTCATTAAGGAGGTTGGCATGCATTCACTTAGTTTCTCACAATAGGCTAGCCATCCTAAATAGGAATTTGAAGAATTATAGTGTTTGACGAACCTTAGCCTTCCATTGTACTTTGTTTTCTTCAATTAATAAAATTGTCGTTCATTAAGGAGGTTGGCATGCATTCACTTAGTTTCTCACAATAGGCTAGCCGTCCTAAATAGGATTTTGATGAATTAAAAAGGTTGACGAACCTCAATTGTACGCTATACTTTGTTTTCATCAATTATTAAAATTGCTTGTCCAAGCCACAAATAGTGTGATCTTGAATAGTCATCATTTAGCATATTGATTGTTATGCATATTGCATAATTGACTTGTTCTGTTACATTCTTGTAATTTGACTTCTAGAAAAGCTTTCATTTGGCTATCGCAATGTTATGTCATAAGTGTCTAATGAACACAATATTATTGTTGTCCATTAAGAGTAGATACTACCATGTGTCCCCAACAATGAATAAAATGAATCCCAATATTTTGTAACTCAAAGTGGCTAGCAAAGCTTGGGAGGAACTAAAAGTTCCATGGCATCCATACGGGAACTTAGTAAAGAAGAAAATAGAATCATTGTTTCTAGTACAAAAACTTTATAGGACCATGGCTGGTTACTATAACAAGATTTTTTGATTTGAGCAAGGCAAGGGGTCGCTTAGAGTCCCTCACAACACGACGCCAAAGTCACTTTAGAGCATCAACCTTGGCGCCATCTGGACTCTTAACCAGACAGGTTGGTGCCAACCCACACTTTGGTGACATGACTACTTTAGCACCAAATATTTGGCAGCCATCCAATTGGCGCATATCTAGAAATGACAAAAGCCATTGGCACCAACGAGAATATGACAATTGATTGGCGTTGATGCTGCATGCCATCTTCTCGCAACCATTATAGTGCCCAATAAATTCTTATTAGTTTCTTGATACCGCCAAGACTTGTTGGAAGCTGACGTCTCACCTTCCAAATCCTATGAACTTTGTATATCCTATAAATATAGCATAAGAATTCTTCTCTAATCATTTTGGGGAAACAAAGAACTCAAGACTTCTCATTCTTCTTGCATTGTCTTTCTCTCTTCCACAAAATAAAGCAGATGCAATGCTCATTGTATCAAGCTTATGTAATGTCATCTACATCACATAAACATTCTATATTTTGGAGTATATTTTTGCAATTTGTGACTTTCTTTTTTATGCTCTAGCTTTTACAACTTTGCTTTGGTTATAACTTATAGGCGCCACAAGCTGGTTTTGGAAGTTGTCCTCCTTGCCAACCATCATGGCCCCATGGTGCGTAGATTAAGTGTTATCAAAGCCAAAGCTTATGATCTTACAAAGAGAGGCGACATAGAGCACTCTTCACTCGCTCCTTGATTCCTTACACCTCCTTGTTCTCTTTGCAAATATTCTTGCCCAACACAAGACCTTCTAGTATGCTTCATCGCTGGATGCTCTTACACGTGTTCTTCATGCAAGAAGCAAGGTGTCACATCATGTTCTGCATTCGAGTACCCAGAAGCACATTGTCCTCTCAAGGGAACTTAAGCAATGGTAGATCTAAAGTCTCAACACAATACCAAAACCTAGGAGGTCATGGATGGGATTTTAGATGCTTTGGATGAACCAAAAACTACTCTGTATGGGCAATTTCAAGCATAGTTGGAAAAATCACCAGTTTCCTGCGATTTATCTCGAGAAATTGTGAGCGTCGAGTTTTTTTTAATTTTCTTGGTGTTGAGAAAATCGCCAACTCGCGGCAATTTTTCTTGCAATTTCTTGCAAGAAACTTGGCAAGCCTTGGGCAGTTAGCAAAAAATGGTGGGAAAATAAAATTTTAAAAGGCCATTCGGCCTTATTTTTGCATTTTTTCTTCTTTCCAACTAGGGACAAATTTTTATAGAGTTTTATAATTAATAATTTTAAAAATAATGTGTTTTCTATATTTAGAGGAGTTTTAAAATTTCAACTACATCCACATAAATCTTTAAGAAAGTGACCATGGTATTTATGGTACGCTTAAGTTTTTAAATGCAATAGAAATATAGAGATCTCTTAGTAGTTCCATGTACCCTTAGGGAAAGAGACTAATTGATAAAATAGGTAAAATATTTGTAACTGCATTTGTAAAAGTCTAGTATATTGAATATTGATCGTCATTCTTTTATTATTATACCAAACATATGCTACTTGACACCTGTTCTTAATATAATACTATGAGAATTTAAATTTGGGAAAATTGAAGAAAATGAACAATAATGAAGAAGTTGGCGGCCTAAATCCTAATGCTGCAACCTGCAATGGCATCCACCATGCCTCACTAGTATGGAGACCTTGCCACATTGAAGGGAAGGTCAGAAAAATACCAAAAATTGCCAATGGCCTTCCTAGCTGCCCTATGCCTCGCCTGGTTCCATGTGGCCATACCACAAGTGTGGCTTGTGTCCTTGCCCCAAAATTGGAGTCATTCGTCCCACTCCTTGGTTGTTCCTGTGCTTGTGCAATTGATGGACTCGAATTTTCATGCTGAACTCTACTAAAGATGTTGGTTCCACTAGTAGTTGTATGAGGCTGAGAAGAGGGGGTTGAAATGGCATCAAATGTTCTTTTCTTATCTCTTTTTTCTCCACTTTTCCAATGATAATTGCCATGCATTCTTTGTCAATGTCAATCAACACTTTTGGGCATAATCTAACATTCTTGCCTGCTTTCCTTGCCAAATGAAATTTGAGCGATATACTCCTCCATGTATAGAAGTATTACAAAATTTGCAAAGAATTTCTCCTCTCTTTTCCATTTCTACTCCATACTTCAATGCTATGTCTTTTTTATCTTTTTTTCCCTGACATTTTCTTGTGGCTGTACATAAAAACAAATTACAACAAACAATTACTTCAAATTAAAAAAAAAAACCTACACTCTAGTTTGAAATTTGAACTTGAAGTTTAAAATTGTAGTGCAATGCTGAAAAGATGGACTTGCATACATATTTTCGGCAGCAAGTAACAATAAACAATCTCTTAAAAAAAAAAAACTAAACCCTAAACCCTAGTTTGAAACTTTAAAGTTTAAACATTGGCAGCCGAAAACATGCACTTGCATACAAATTTTAGACAGCAAATATCAAACAAACAATTGCTTAATTAAAAATTAAACCCTAGTTTGAAGTCTAAGACTCTAAACTTTAAACATTGAAAGCTAAAAATATAGACTTGCATACATGTTTCAGGCAGCAAATAACAACAAAGAATTACTTAAAAAAAACCCAAAATTGTAAACCCTAGTTTGTTGCATTTGGTTTTAGACTTGGGAAAAAAAATATGCTTTAAAATTTTGGAATAAGATTCAATAGAATAAAAGAAAAAGAAATATAAATCAGTTTTCTTACCTCAGATGAATCATTTGGGTAAATTCCTAGTTGTTGGTAGCTGTTGGGATCCTTCAAACTCCAAAAAAATCTGCTGTTTGATGGCTGTTGGTGACTATTGGATTCCTTCAAACTTCCAAAAATCTGTTGTTTGGATGCGTTTTAGGGTTTTCTTTGGTGTGGTAGTAGGTAGGCAGACCTCTCTCTCAAGCTTGGAGGAAGAAAAATGAGAGAAAACAAAAACAAACACTATTTATGCCTTTTCCTCTACACGTGCAGCCGTAGGCGATTTTTTCACCAAAAAATTGCGATTCCGATTTTTTGCCGATTTTTTCAAAAATGCCGATTCTGATCCGATTTTAATCGGATTTTGCTAGAATCACGATTTTTCTATTCGTATTGTGATTCTGATCCGATTTTCGTAACTATGGTTGTACCGTCTTGGAAGGATTTATGTGCCATCAGGTGCACTGTGTCAATTGCTTATCTAGGAAGCCTACTATTCTAAAGAGGTTGGGCACTTCGATGTCAACAAAACACTTGTGGTGCTACAACAATACTTTCATTGGTCGCACATCTATTAGGAAGTGGAGCTCTACATCAAGTGTTGCATACTATGCAACATTACTATACTAGTAAATAGGAAGGTTGGTATTTACACACAGTTGACAGTACCTTCCAGTCCTTGGGAGTCCATTAGCATCGGTTTTCTCTTAGGATTACCAATGACTAGGCGCTAACATGATTGCATTTTTGTAGTTGTGGACAGGTTCAACAAAATGGCTATCATGGCTCTATGCAAGAAAAGCATTGATGCTTTGGAGACCACTCGTTTGTTCTTCCAATAAGTTTAGGTTCACTTCAGCCTGCGTGAGTCAATTATTTCAAACAGAGATGGTTCCTTAGCAACTTTTGGTGCCATCTCTAGATGCATCTGGACACCAAGCTCCAACATTCCATGGCCTTCCACCTGCAAATTGATGGGCAAATCGAGGTGGTCAATAGGATGCTAGTATACCTGCGAATGTATTCAACACTTCTACAACAAGGCACAATCTGTTCCAAGCATGTTTGGGTTTTCAGCCTAGCGCCCTAGTGGATGTTGCCTTCCACATACCAATTGATGCTAGCCCAAGCCAAGGAAATTGGTAGGGCAGAAAAATTCCTGCAGCAAGTGCAAAACATCCAAACACAAGTCTACCAGATATTGCAATGCGAACAACAAAATTACAAAGGGCGCCATAACCAGCATAGGACAATGCACCAATTCTTAGTTGGGCATAATGTTTGGCTCCACCCAAAGAAGGAACGCTTCTCCTACCTGCACCAAAAGGTCAAACCACTATGCTATAGTCCTGACACCATTCAATGCCAGACAAGCGAGAACACCTTCATTTTTGACTTGTTGCCGTACTTGGGGATGCATCCAGTGTTCCATGTTGAACACTTCAAGTCGTACCTATCTCCTTTGCTAGAGCCCATGGTAGTGCAACATTCAAATGATCTAGATCCAACATAATTGGAACCTTTTACAATGGATAAGTTGATTGAAGCCACCAACATGGGCCGCTAGGGAATGCACAACCTATTTAGGGTTGTGAAACAAGGTTAGTTTCGATTGGAAATGAAGTGATACGTGCTTGACTAACTCAATTGCCTTTTCCCACAATGGAAGCCAAGACAAATGGGGACCATTGCTTCTCAAGGGGTGACGAATGAATTGAGCAAAGGAGGGGTTGCTCAAAGTCCATTGTGACATGATGCCAAAGCCACTTTAAAGCATCAACCTTGGTGCCCATTTGGACTCTTCACCAAACAGGTTGGCGCCAACCCACGCTTTGGTGCCATGATTGGTATTTTGCAAAAACCTTGGTGCTAGGACTGCGCTAGTGCCAAACCTTGACCATCTGGTTGGCTCTCACCCAAAAATGACAAAAGCTGTTGGCACCAACACGAATACATCAAACAACTGACTTCAATGCCACGTGCCATCTCCCTGCAACTGTTACAATGCCCAATAGATTCTTGGCTGTTTCTTGATACTGCCAAGACTCGTTGGAAGCCAATGTCTCACTTTCCAGCTCCTATGTAACTATTTATATCCTATAAATATAGCGTAGGACTTCTTCTCTAATCATTCTGGGGAAACCAAGAACTCAGGACTTCTCATTCTTCTTGCCTTCTCTTTTGCTTCTCCTACATAATAAAATGCCTTGCACCTTGCAACACTCATTTTATCAAGCTTATGTAGTGACATCTCCTACATAATATAGGCATTCTACATTCTGGAGTATATTTCTGCATTTTGTGACATTCTATTTTACGCCCTAGCTTCCATAACGTCACTTTGATAGTAACTTACATGTGCCACAAGCTGGTTTTGTAAGTTGTACTCTTGATAGTAACTTAAGAGAGCGATATTTTTTTAATAAATTAACAATGTTTGCCCTATTTTATCATTTGAATAAGGTCATTAGTTTTTTTTTTTTTAATTAATTGGTTATATGGGATTGAAACGGACCCCACCTGTATTATGTTGTGACCACATAGTGGTATGACAACATTTTTGGCAATTATGCATGTCTTGCCCAATAAGATCTGAACCTGGATCTCCTCCATGAAAGTCCAGGTATTTAACTGGTTGAGATAATGCCATCTGATAAAAGGTTAAGGTTCACCCATGAACTTGGGACCTTGTTCCAGGATGTGAAACTCCCACCAACTGCTCCAAACCCCATGGGCGAATAAGGTTATTTGTTTACTGCTTATATGGCTGATAATATTACCAATCAAATGTTCTTGTGGAACTTTTGAATGAACTCTATTAATTAATAGAAGCAAGGCAACTACTTTGGCATTTCTGAATATTTTTTATTTGCAGGAAACCTTAAGAAACAATTCAACTGGCAATAAATTTGAATTTGATTTGTTCTTCAATACGATCTTCGGGAATATCTTTTTGACCAAAATTTTCAAAATAATAATATATATTAGCAAGCCTGTTCAAGGCCATCTAACCTCTTTTCAATTTTTTGATTGCAGAGTCTTCTAATTTAATGAGCTTTATGAGTTTGTTCTGAATTTTTTTATTTTATTTTATTGATTTGTCTAATCTGGAATTCAGGGTTGGTTTGTCCTTGCATATTGTGCATCTTATTTCATTATCAAGTTGTATATTTTGTTGACTGATTTATTTAGTTATTTTTTAACACAAGTCTGACTATCTATGGATTTGTTGTCATTTTTTAACATGAGTCTGACTATCTATGGATCCCTTGATTCAGGGGGCAGTGTGTGCAGTATCATTTTTTCTTGGCTACACTTCTGCATTTTTAGCAACAGCTTTTTTGGGGGCCGTCGTTCTATGGATGCATGGGAGCTTTTGGACGACAGTTTTAGTGATTACAGTTGCAGGTAGAGCAAATGCTTTTGAAATTTATCCCTTTCCTTTTATCTTTTTTACAAGAGATTGAGCAGAGTAACTATATATTTTCAGCATCTGTGACAGCAGAAGACTCTTTTTCTTATATTACTGTTGTTTTTTTCTCTATTCATTCATTCATGCATCCCTTTACCAGATAGCAGGTTTGCATTGCTCTTATGCTGAACAAGAAACTTAGAAACTTGGTATAATTGCATTGCTATTCGGACTCGTTGTCTACTGAAAATCATGAAAAACAAATGTGATCGGACTACACACTTTTTTGGGAAACTTGCATAGATGTGACAGTTGATAAGATTCTTGCATGGTTATATACTTTTGGTTAATGTTTGTTAAGATAGAAACTGAAAGTCATACCTGGGCATAATGTTGAATGAGCAGGTATCATTTTTGCTCTGAACCGTGAACATCTAGCACTTCTGATCACAATGCTGTATTCCATCTATTGTGCTAAATGTCATGTTGGATGGATTGGGATATTTCTCTGTATGAACCTCGCTTTCATATCCAGTGATATTTTGATTTATTTCCTAAAGATCAATGCAAATGAGAATAAGGGGAAAAGTTTTGATGAACAAGCATGGGCTTCTAAGGGAGGAGCAAAAACATTTTCTAGTGGGTCTGGATATAGGGGTCCTTCTAGTGAACAGGGGAACTTCTCTTCATCCAGATCATTTGGTGAAAGCTCTCAAAGCAGTCAGTCTGTAGATAGCCATGAAGGGCCTTCAACCAGTGGACTGAACGGAGGAGATCCAACTTCTGCAGAAGAGGTAATCCGATTGTTGGACAGCCCTGACCACTATGCAGTGTTGGGTTTTTCTCGCTATGAGAACCTAGATATTGCTGTCCTGAAACGAGAGTACAGGAAAAAGGTATTCTTTTTTACCACTCTATCTATTAAAAGAAAACAGCTTGAAATTTGTGTTTCCAGTTTGGAAATGTTGCTAACATCTTGGATTAAGGTAAAATTATTACTTTTTAGTACATCTTTTGTTGACATCTAAACATCAAAACTATTAATTTTATATTTTTAATATTGTTTTGACTGGACAGGCAATGCTGGTTCATCCTGACAAAAATATGGGCAATGTAAAGGCAGAGGAAGCATTCAAGAAACTCCAAAATGCATACGAGGTTAAACTTCTCTCAAAGATGTTCCGTTGTGCACATTGTTGTATTAGATCGTATTCAAATTTATCAGCTCTTAATCTTAGTAAAATGAAGTTAATTCATTTTGTGCCCTAGAGTTTTCAAAATTTTTCCATACTAACTTTGTAAAACAAATTTGTAGGTCTTACTAGATTCAGTTAAGAGGAAAATTTATGATGAGGAATTGAGGAGGGAGGAGCTTATGAGCTGCTTTCGTAGATTTCAAAGTGGTGCACCAAGGGTAAGTTGATTCTATAGAATTAGATCGGGTGCAGCATTTTGTTCATAATAGACTTTTTCTTGGACTAGCTGTGGGATAATGCATATCTGACTGCAGGATTATACTGATAATTTGAAGCCCAAATTCTTTTTGTCTGCATCTTTTTCAAATTGTGCACTGGTGACAAATTTAATATAGGCGTTTTGCCAACAAAGCTTAATATCTTGGTGCATAGAAGGAAATAAAGAAATCATGTTCTTGTTCATAAATTATCACAATAGATAAATGTGACTGAAAATCACAGCAATTTAAAATAGTCCATGTAAAGGGTGTGACTAAACTATTCCCCCAAAATAGAAAGGCAGAAAACAATTTTAACACAGGATTGTTTACCAACTTGAGGGAAACACAACAGTTTAAAATTTACCTCAGTAAAAGAACCGAACTACACTCAAATAGCATAATTGCTACAACTTTCAAGGAGGAGACTCAGGTTCGAATCTTACCAAGCGATACTTGCATAATTGCTAAACTGATGTAAGACCACTATGTGGTCATGATATAATAGGGGTGAGGCCCATTTCAATCCCATATAACTAATTGAAAAAATAAAAGAAAAAAAAGAACAACTGAGCTACAATCTTCTTTGCTACTTGAATGCTAAATATTTGTACCACTGGGGTGGCATTTTTGAAATGAATGTAACTTATCTATGTTCTGTATTACTATTCTGTTGGATTTGTAACTGAATATTGAATATGCATCTTAATTAAAAAAAAAAAATTCACTATATGGGATTGAAACGGGTCTTACCCGTATTACATCATTATGGTATAACAACGGTTTGGCTATTATTCATGTATCACTTGGCAAGATTAGAATCATGCTCTCCTCCTTGAAAGTCAACGAATTCAACCAATTGAACTATTGTCATTTGATAATATGCATCTTAATGTTGGTACTGATGTCTTTTCCAGTTTGTGATTCTTAGTAGTATAGGAATTTAATGTAGTTTTCATAAACAATTTTTAAGAGGTGAAGTATTTCTGTTCATGTTATGGAGGTAATAATCTTACAGGCTTAGTGCTGCAATAATGGTAAATTGGTAAGGGTTTGTGAGAAGTTTTTTTTTTTTTTTTTCCGCATTTTTTTTTTTATCATTATTATTTTTTACCCCCTTTAGTTGTATAAGATTTTTCTCCTAAAAATGCAATAAAATGTTATAACAAATATCTTCATCTAAGGCTTTAGTTATAGTAGTAGGGGTCTATTTCAGAAAATGTGAATAACTCATCCAGGATGATTCTGGGGTTAGTGGTAGAACTATTTATTTTGGCCTTCATTTTGTCACATGTGCATGGATACAATGATTATTGTTAGTGGTATCATTAATTTCTTTTCTTTGCTGTCTTGACTCTTTTCCATTTTAGGTAGTCTTTATAGTGTCCCATACTATGGTAGTTAAAACACACGTTCTACGTCTGTTCATTTTCCCAAAGAAACTAGCTCTACATATTCTATTTGCATCATGGAATTGATTGGAATCCGCTATAACCACCATGCCGCATCATTGTAAACCTTTTACGCCGCTGAAAGCACAAGGAATACAGACAAGCGTTCAGTCCGACGAGGCCCGAGATTTGAACCTTGGATGTCCATCCCCCTTACGAGGTTTTGCCGAACCAATTGGTCGACACCTCGGACCTGATTGGAATCCACATACAATTCGTGTTTTTTCCCTGGAACTCTTAAGGAGTGGAAGATGAGGCCTTTTTTGGATTAAATCTGTAAGTTATATCCCATAGACATTTTGCGATTGAATTTCTTAGGCCCACTTACACAGAAAAACATATCTCTATCTAATAAATTGTTTATACCATGATATCATTGTCTTGTGTATGCAGAATGTACCTTCTGTTTGATTAAATCTGTAAGCTATATCCCATAGACATTTTGCGGGTGAATTTCTTAGGCCCACTTACACAGAAACATATCTCTATCTAATTAATTGTTTATACCATGATATCATTGTCTTGTGTATGCAGAATGTACCATCTATTCGAATAATTATGGTGATGATGTTATATGGGTGGAGCCTGTTTCAATCCCATATGACCAATTTTAAAAAATAAAATATGTCCATCCCCCTTACGAGGTTTTGCCGAACCAATTGGTCGACACCTCGGACCTGATTGGAATCCACATACAATTCGTGTTTTTTCCCTGGAACTCTGTAAGGAGTGGAAGATGAGGCCTTTTTTGGATTAAATCTGTAAGTTATATCCCATAGACATTTTGCGATTGAATTTCTTAGGCCCACTTACACAGAAAAACATATCTCTATCTAATAAATTGTTTATACCATGATATCATTGTCTTGTGTATGCAGAATGTACCTTCTGTTTGATTAAATCTGTAAGCTATATCCCATAGACATTTTGCGAGTGAATTTCGTAGGTCCACTTACACAGAAACATATCTCTATCTAATTAAATCTGTAAGCTATATCCCATAGACATTTTGCGAGTGAATTTCTTAGGCCCACTTACACAGAAACATATCTCTATCTAATTAATTGTTTATACCATGATATCATTGTCTTGTGTATGCAGAATGTACCATCTATTCGAATAATTATGGGATAGTATTTTATTTTATTTTTTAAAATTGGTCATATGGGATTGAAACAGGCTCCACCCATATAACATCATCACCATGTTACTATGGTATTTGAACGAACCACATAGTGATATTATATCACTGTGCAAAATTTGAACTTCGGTCTCTCCATTGGGACTCACATTTTTTTATCACTTGAGCTAGTGCCATTTGGTATAATAGTTATGATATAGTTTGATAGTCTTAGAAATTTTGAGGTAGTATATGGTCAAACCATGAGGTGTCTTGATTTGTTTTTATTGTATCTATTACTAGTGTGTATTTTGACATAATGTGGGATTCATAGTTTTCCGTATTGTTACCATATATACTGCAGGAAACTCCTAAGGTGTCCTCATTTCCCTCTTTTGGAAACTTGGGAACTTGTAAACTCCTCAAAAACTGTTGGAAATATAGTTTGATAGTGTTGGAAATTTAGAATTAGTCGAGGGTCAAAGCATGAGGTGTCTTTTAGTCTGTCTTTATTGTATCTATTACTAGTGTCATTGACATAATGAGGTTAATAGTTATGTGTGGATCCTCTTGTTAGCATCTAATTGACATAATATGGGGTTAATAGTTATGTGTGGATCCTCTTGTTAGCATCTATGTTGCAAGAAACTCCTAGGGTGCCCCCATGTGTGGATCCTCTTGTTAGCATCTATGTTGCAAGAAACTCCTAGGGTGCCCCCATTTCCTCGTTTCAGAAACTTAAGCTTGAAAACTCATTGGAAATTTGTCCTCTCGACTTCCCTGTTTTCCTGACATTTCTAAGAGACTTTTCTAACATTTATTTTCATTTTGAACCAAGTAAAAAAAATAAAAAGAAATTTAGAGTTGAGATTTTTAGAGGTTTCGTGGGTATTGCACAAGGGCCCAAATGGGAGACACATGACCCACTTTAATAAAAACTAGTTATTGTAAAAAAAGAGCTCTAGTATGAGACACAAGGGAACAAAACTAATTATAACATGATAATAATTATAGGTTGGGATCAATGAAGCTGGATAATCAAGAACATGTGGCAAGCCTTTTGGTAACAAAGAGGAATTGAAGCATATATGGATTCACTCACTTGGTGAAGGGAAACACATAGACACAAGAACATTACATTGTGCAACAAAGAACATTACATAAGAGGAAAAAAGATTGGGATGTGGATTGTAAAAATCTTGGCTGTGATCTTTCCATGGTTGCACCTAATCTTGAGGATGATGAAAGTACTAATACATCTTCTATTGAAGCAACACTAGTTGGGTCTTCTTTCGGTTTTGGTACTGATTTTGATGACTTCGAGGATTAAGAACTACGTTTATAGTGTATTGTATGTACTTTGGTTTTGTACAACAAGTATAGCCTTATATATAAAGGTTGAGCTTTGTCATTAATCATTGCCCTGTATATGAGATTTAATTATTAAATGTGTTTTTCACCTATTTTGTGATATCTTAATTCAATTTTCTCTATAAATTTTAAAAATATTACATATTAATATAATAGGTGTTTCCTTTGTCGCTTCCACATTTCCTAAGGGTTTGAGTACACACATTTCGTTTGTTGTTTCTGTGCTTCTGAAGGGTTTGAGCACATGCATTTCTTAAGGCATTTCTGTTTCGAGAACTTCACCCATGTCCAAGTTTCATGCAACTTAGTTTAGCACGTAATTTTCTTATGAATGAATGAATGAATGAAAGATTTTAATTATGTTTGCGAGACCCAAATATGGTCTATGGGACCTCAAATATGGAAGTACAATTACTCAAATCATATCATATGATCTTTAATATCTTTGAGAAGGTTGTTCCTTCTCCTGCTGATTTGTGTTAGCAATTCTCCAACTTTTTTTATTTTACTGTCTTCAAATAAATCTGTCATAAACTCGTTCCCAAGTGTTTCTTTGTATTTGTCACGGATATCTGAAAAACTCAGGCATTTATAGATGAAGTGTTCCTCTGTCTCTACTGCCCCTGTGCTGCATAGAGTACATATCCTTTCTTCCCATTGTTCTTTGGGCGTTGTCCATCTCCCTGTTTCACATCTAAGCCTATGAGAGCTAGTCCTTATCTGAGCAATGAGTATTTTTTCCTTCCACTTGATTTCAGCGCCTATATACGCTTTTTCCTTGTGGTCATACGTTGGGTTAAAATTTGCAATTATAAAATGGTTTGAATATGAAGCCATTTGTGTGGCTTGTGAATACTTCTTACATGGTATCAGAGCTTTTGTAAATCTATCCTTTGCATTTTCCTCAAAGTGTATCATTTGACCACATTCTGGTTGATGTATGCCAAATGTTGTGCATATGAAGCGTTGGAGGTTTATACAAACATTGGCACACACAACCATATATACCTAGCTAAATGGGCAAGTAGCTTACTAGTAGATTGTTAGTTCAAGTCCTACCTAGTCCTTATTTTAAAGTCTTGGAGGACGTCAGTGATCCACTCGTTGCAAGGTGTTTGCTTTATTGGACATCCGATAAAAATTGTAGGAATAATTTGAAGTCTATAATGAGCAGAGCTCCGATTACACTGGAAAGCTAATGTTGGGAGCCTAGGCAGAGTGTATGCTTGATGAACGAATGCTTGGTTGGCAAGAAAGCTTCAAGCAGTCTGATTGGGCAAAAGTTTGCTTTTCCATAAATCTAGTGGTTGGAGGTGTTCGAAAGAATGGAGATTCGATCGCCAAACAACTTCAAAAGGCTCAAATCAAGGCAGAGCCAAGATATAGTCGTCCCAGATATGCATAAGTGCACACTCAATCAAAGGATCAAAATTTTTATCAACAATATAGTAGAGGCTCATAGATTGGAGAATCAAGTAGTTAAGTAGCTTGGGGGTGATTGGAGAATTGGAGGTCCAAGTGCTCAGAGGTTCCACTAGTTGATAGCCACTTAATACTAAGCAAAGGTCTACTGGACCAAGCAAATCAAAGGTGAGGATCAGTAGTAAAGAGGTGCGCTGTCCGAAATAAAAAAGTCAGTTGACTGATAGCGGAGCAGAGGTCTACTATTTGAAATTTGAGATTATCGGAAGTCTGCCATTGCCAATGACAGGAGGCCATTGTAGGGAGCATCGGAAATATATATCCTTTAATTCTATAAATTCTCATAAATTAGTTGGGAGAAATTGCAATATTTTGAGTCATAAGATACCATTTGCGAGTATTCGGGATTTTGCCAATATTGTTTTCAAAAGAAGCAAGATCGGCTGTTGATGCTGATGATTATGTCAAAAGACACAAGGAGGAATTGATGCTTATGAGGTTATCTGTTGACAAATGAATTGATTCTTGAAGTTCGCAAGGTCGATCATTCTTCAACACTCTTAACAAATTTGAAGAGCAAGTATTAAGACATTTGTGGTTGGATTTGCAATGTAATTGAAGAACCTTCTATTTTCATCTCTGTTGTAAGATGGTGGATCCATCTTGGAGTATATGATGTACTTGAAGGATATACAAGATCGGCTGATAGCTATTCAGAAAACAATTGAAGATTAAGATATGGTTGCTTTAGTATTGCTTCTTTCATCAAATCTTTGCATTTAATTGCAAAAACCCATACTCTTGATTTTGAGAAGATTTCTACACTACTTCTACAAAAAGAAGGGAGATAAACTTTGATGGAAGAGTCAACCTTAGGAAGCATAAAAGTGCATTTATTGCCAAATTAAAAGGCAAAGGCAATAAGAATCCTAGCAATCACCTAATAGCAAGGAAGCCAATGCATCTGATAAATTTGAAGTAATGTGTTTCTATTGCAAGAAACCTAGTCATTACTTAAAGGATTACAGAAAGCTAAAGAGTAAAGAAAGCAAGGATCAAAGTTAACCAATGTTGCTGAGATTGAGGAGCAATAAGAAAAGGTTGCATCTGTAACAACTAAATGACCATGAGCTAAATCCATTATGTGGTATATTGACTCGGGAGCATCCAGACACTACACATGCCACACAGACAGGTATGTTAATTTTGTTGAAGATAAAAGTAAAGATATATCTGTTTCTCAAGGAGATGGTAGAATATATATATATATATATATATATATATTGTGATGTTGGTGTCACATTACATGATGCCATTACTTACACTTTGAGAATGTATGATATATTTCTAACATGTACACCAATCTGTTGTGAGTGAGTTCACTAAGAATCTCCAACTTGCAGTAAGTTTTCTTACCTATGAATCCAAGGTGATGCATTTCCATAACAACACAGTAATTGCTCTCGATGTTGGTGAGAATGGATAGTCCGAGTTTGTTCCCAACTCATAAGATTCATTTGCCTTGACAGTAGAAGAGAACAAAATTGTACTCTGACATGAGAGTTATGGACACTTTTAATAAGTCTAGCATGGTTTGAGGACTGCCACCTATTTAGGTGCAACAAAATGCATGTGCCAGGTGTTAAGTAGATAAGCAAAGTGAATGAACATTTGAAATGGGTAAGGCATGGTGTGTGCAAGGTGTCTTGGATCTTAAACATGCTGATTTTTGTGGTCCAAGAACACCCCAAGTGAATGACCATTTGAAATGGGTAAGGCATGGTGTGTGCAAGTTGTCGTGGATCTAAGAAATGCTGATTTTTGTGGTCCAATGAACATCCCCTCTGTTTTGGAACTAAGTACTTTCTGGTGCGGGTAGATGATTATTCCAAAAAGATGTGAGTATACTTCTTGAAGTACAAGTCTGAATTCTTTTCACAGTTTGTAGCATTCAAGGATTTGGTGAAGAAACAAACAGGGAAGAAAATCAAGATCTTGCAGTCAGACTATGGAGGTAAGTTTGTCTCAAAAGAATTTTGAGAACTTTTGCAAGCATGATGGTATACGCAGGTAGTACACAACTCTGTACACTGCACAATAAATTGGAGTAGTGGAAAGGAGAAACATGGCAATCTCGGAGATGGCAAGGTGCATGTTGTCAAACTGGAATATTTTGTATCGTTAGTGGGCAGCAGGAGTAAATACAACTGTCTTCTTTCTCAGTAGAATTTCATGTAAAGCTTTGCAAAATGACACCCTTGAAGAAGCTCAGTTATTTTCGTGTTTTTGGTTGTGGTTGTGTTAGTTTTACATTAATTCCTAAGAATAATAGGAGTAAATTAGATGCAAAGGACAACAATTATATATTTGTTAGCTACAGTGAACAATCAAGTTACGTGTTGTTTCTAGTAACCAAATTGTTACTAGCAAGATGTTATAGTATATGACATAGTTGAGAAAATGGGAATCGGCTTGTAATAAAATCAGATCGAATCGGGAATCGGAAAAAAATCGGCAAAAAAAACCAAAGAAAATGCAATTTTTTTTTCATGCATATCACAATGAATTAACACTATGCAAATCAAATATTAATATTGTAAGTGATACAAGCTTAAACTACACATGAAAATGGCAAAGTGTTACAAACTCAAAGCCAAAGTCTTCAAGTTTGAAACTACTACACACGAAAGTGACAAAACACATCTTGTATTGCTTATAATATATAACAATACAAATTACAAAATGTGTCATGAGTCATGACAAATGTCAAGTACAATCTCAATCAATGTCTTAGAATGCCTTTGCCCTTTGCCCTAGTAGAAGCTCTAGTCTCTCTTTGTTCCTTTGGTTGTGCCTCTTCTTGTGCCTTTGTTGCCATCTCTTGCGCTAGGTTTTCTAAGTTTTCAAATTTATCCATGCCGAAGAGAACATCTTCTTGCTGCTCCTCCTATGCCTCTGTGATCCAATCATTAGATGGATCAATTTCGTCTAGGTCAGAGGCCTCGAAACTTGTTCCTGTAATTTTCTTATGGTGGAGGCGAAGGTTGTAATGAACAAACACAAGATCATTCAACTTTTCTTGTGTAAGCCTATTGTGCTTCTTGGAGTGTATGTGCTCAAACATACTCCAATTGCGCTCACAACCTGAAGCGCTGCATGGTTGAGATAAAACTCTAATGGCGAAGCGCTGTAGATGGGGCGTATATGCACCAAAGTCTTCCCACCATAAATCTAGAAACAACCAAGAAGGAAATTTTATAAGTCACATGTAAAATCCTAAATTGAGACTATTTTTTAAAACAAAATATAAATAACCAAAACCCTAGTTTGAAGTCTAAGACTCTAAACTTTAAACATTGAAAGCTAAAAATATAGACTTGCATACATGTTTCAGGCAGCAAATAACAAGCAAATAACAACAAAGAATTATTAAAAAAAAAACCAAAACTGTAAACCCTAGTTTGTTGCATTTGGTTTTAGACTTGGAAAAAAAAATATGCTTGAAAATTTGGAATAAGATTCAATAGAATAAAAGAAAAAGAAAAAAAAATCAGTTTGCTTACCTCAAATGAATCCTTTGGGTAGATTCCTTGGTGGTTGTTCGTAGCTGCCAGGATCCTTCAAACTCCAAAAAAATCCGCTGTTTGGTGGCTGTTGGTGACTACCAGATTCCTTCAAATTTCAAAAATGAGAGAAAAAAAAAACACTATTTATGCCTTTTCCTCTAAACATGCAACCATGCAATTTTTTTTGCCAAAAAAATTGTGATTTTTTGCCTATTTTTTCAAAAATGCCGATTCTGATGCAATTTTAATCAGATTTTGTCAGAATTGAGATTTTTCGGACCGAATCGCGATTTTCGATACGAATTGCAATTCTGATCCGATTTTTGTAACTATGGTATATGAGATAGATAGAATCTTTCTTCTCAGATGATGGCAAACCCATTCATATTTCTGTGTGGTTTAGAAAGAACTAATAATATTGGGACAAGTTCTGGTGGTGGGGTGAAATAAGAATCATATTTGGAAACATCAAAAACTGATGATGGATATTAAGAGTGCTTTCCTAAATGATGAATTGGTAGAAGAGGTATTTATGATGCAAACACAAGCTTTTCATGTTGCAGTTAAAGAGCATTTTGTTTGCAAGTTGATCAAGTCTTTATATGGACTTGAGCAGGCCCCCTCGAGCCTGGTATGTCCAGATTGGCCAATATCTTAGAGATTCCAGATTTAGGAGCTTCTCTGAGCCTACTTTCTATACCAAAACTACAAGTGATGACATAGTGATCCTCATTCTTTATGTTCATGATCTTCCCATCATTGATATTACAGCCATCCCGATTCAGAATATAAAATCTGACTTGTGTTCAGTCCTTGACATGACAGATTTAGGGCTCCTGAATTATTGCCTTGGTGTAGATTTTTGGCAGCTTGATCAACTTATTTTTATATCTCAACATAACTATGCCAAATTACTTTTGAATAATTCTGAATGTCTGATTGTACCCGTCGACTACACTTGTGGAAGTTGGTGGGCTGTTTCAAGATTGATCTATCCCATGCAACACAACTGGATCCATGTTTTGCCATATGCTGCTTGTCACAGTTTATGTCAAAGCCATAGACAAAACATTGGCAAGCTGCTAAACATTTTACGATATATGAAAGGCACCTTTGACTTTGGTATATTATATCAGCAAACTGATAATTTTTTGCTTCTGGATATACACGTGCTGTTTTGGCTTTCAATTGATAATAAAAATTAACTACTGGCTATGTTTTTCCTATGGGATCAGGCATCATCTTATAGCAAAGCAAAAGCAATATACTATCTGCATTATCATCTATAGAAGCAGAGTATAAAACCAGGGTCAGCATGGTATGTGAAATTATTTGGTTAAGGCAAATCTTGTATGATCAACATTTACACCAAACAACACCAATTCCACTGCAGTTTGATAGTCAATGTGTGCTTAAATGGTGAGGAATCCAGATTACCCTGCCAGAAATGAAATGAAATATTATTAATGTCCGCAGTGGGCCAAAATAAGACCCAAGGGACTATAAGAAGAACAATAATGACTGCCAGCTAGAAGGCTAAAAAGCCCAACTTAGAAAAGAACTAAGATAAAAACAAGATGAAACCCGACAAACGGGCCAAAGAGAAAGGGAAAAGAAAAGAAAAGGGAGAGCAGAGGGGGGAGGGCTGCAGTCCAACAGAGAGGAATGCACGCCAAGAAGAACAGAGAGAGAAGAGGGGGAGGGAGCAGCCCAGGAGGGGCAAGCTCCGAGACCCCCCCAGAAACTAATCTCTCCTAACAGTCAAGGCTGAAGTACCAGAGCTGAAGAAGTCCATGATATGTCTTTGCCAGTGTTGGGGGGATGCGTCCCCTCGTTTCCCGCGTCCCCCAACACGGGGGGACGGCAAGGGGGACGTTTCCCCCGTCCCCCTTTTTGGGGGCGGCTGGGAAACGTCCCCGAGACGGCTGAGGCCTATGGCCTCCCATCCTCGGGGACGGTTGGGCGCCATTGGGGACGCCGGACCGTCCCTAGGAACAGTTGGGCGTCCCCAGGGACGGCTGGGCATCCCCAGCCGTCCCCGGGGACGCCCAACTGTTCCTAGGGACGGTCCGAGCGTCCCCAATGGCGCCCAACCGTCCCCCATGGCTGGGCGTCCTCACCCAAAGGGGAAAAAAAAAAGGTAAGGGGTGGGAACGGCTGGGCACTTTTATGAAACATTTCCAAAGGGGAGAGAGGGTTTTGGTGCAGTGATGATAACACACAGTGGGGGGATGAGCTTGAGAGGATGATAACTTGTAGGTCTGCTATACTGTTTTCTCAAGTAAGTAATGGCTTAAGCTGATTGCCAAGAATATGATGCAGGCTATTCATGGAATGATGAGAACATTAGTGGAATGTAAAGCAAAAAGTATTTTGACAGTGGATATAAGAGACAAAAGTGAGTGAAAGTCTGCAATAGGTTAAATTCTTTATATTTTGCCCAAAAAGGCCTACAAATAATGTTTATCAGTGGACATTAAAATATAAACGCCATAGGTACAGTTTTCAGTGTCTACACTGTGGATCAGCAAAACAACACACAACACAAAATATATGCACCCAAGCTAGTGATGGCTTTAGCACATTACGTCAAAAGCTAAGTCAGCTGATATTCATTATAGTATAACCGTTAATGGAGGAAACAGATGAATATGGACACTGCATTAAACTCCAGTAGGAAGCATAAAAGATAGAATATTAAAAAGCAGGAATAAACAATAATCAGGGTAAATGTAGGTCTTGAAACAGGTGCTTGAAGGCAAAAGTGTGGAGATATCTCTCTAAGAGATGACCGATGCAACAAATTGTACATTAAAATAATTAATATGAAATTTATTTTGAATGAAACATAGAAGAGCTGCAGTTATCCTAATAGTAATTAAACTAGCAACACACATGCAATGGAACAAATTTGATGTCATCTTGGTTCAAGAAACTAAGATTAATTTTGAGCGTTCATTTAAAAGTGTTGAAAATGTATGGTGGAAGATGAACTGGATGGGAAAACTCCATGGCAGGTCTGAGGGTCAAAAGTTCAAGCTTTTTCCACATACACTGCATGCTGGGGATTGTAGCCTATTTCATTTATACACATTCAATTCTACAGTATATATAATTGTTGTATACATACCTTTGGACGTTCCCCCTCAAGAATTACACTCGCAGGTTTTCACTGAATGCAGATTTTCACAGCCAAAGATCCAAGTATGGAAACCCTCCCACTCATTAAATACCCTTGTTAATACAAAACAACAAACATGCTCCCAGTATGTACCCAAAAATGAGGGGTATATTAAAAAAAAGAAAAGATTTGTCATCTCTTTATATTCACTCATTCCTATTTTTACTATTTTAGTATTTACTAATTTAGTTTTATGATGTACATTGTATACTCTTTTGAGTCTTTTTGTTGTAAATGAGCATTGATACTATGAGTATTTCAGATTTCTGATTGCTGTCATATTTGAACAGTTAGTGACTGAAAAAATTAAAAAATGACAGTCTTTGTTTGAACATTGGTGGCTGAAAAAATGATGACTGTTATTACTTAAAATGATGACTGTTTGAACATTGTTTGCACTTGATATCCTTGGCTGAACCTTCAAGTTATAGTTGTTGAACTTGAAACAATTAAATGGCTGCACTTAGTAACTAATATGAATATCCTAATACCACTTATGTGTTAGTAACTAATATGAATATGAATGGCTGCACTTACATAATTGATTACTAATATCATTTTTGTTGGGTGTAGAATTCTGAATGTGTAGATTATTCTAAATTTCTAAAAAATTTCAATTTTTATAGTATTATACCAGCCGTCCTCGAGCCGTCCCCTAAGGCCTGCTGTCCCCCGAAACCCGTCCCCCCGTCCCCCAGGCTCGTGGAACCTTGGTCTTTGCCCATTGCTAGTTCGGAACCCTAACAAACTGTTGGTGCGCTGTCTAGTGACCCTGCTTCTGTTCGAACTGGATGATGTGGGGCATTTCCGATCGAAGTCACCTGGTCCGTCGGAGTTGGTGAAGTATGTTGTGATGAGCTGATGATGAGGAGGGTGAGATCCATTTGGAGAACTTTTTTGTCGTCGAAGCTGAGTTATCTCCCTAAGAAAGAGTGCGAGACAACGTTGGTTCGGGTATCTGAAGAAGGTAGAAACAGATCGAGAGTTGTCCCTGAAAAGGCAATGAAACCTACCCCAGATCTCATAATAAATGGGACAACAAAAAATAAAGTGATGAAGGGTTTCAACTTCACCCATGGAGCAAAACATATTGAGATTGTCATCACTTTATCCAATAGTTAGTTGACAGAGAAGATACTTGTTTTTATCATTGTCCAACTTCTAAGTAGGTAGCAAATATAATGAGTAAACTGTTTGGTAGAGAAAAATTTGTAAACTTTATAGATAAAGTCAGGATTGTATCTGGTTTCGTCATTAAGGTAGGGCTTATTAGAATATAGTTGGTTAGAATAATTAAGATATATTTGATAGCCGTAGGATTTGTCTATGGTCAAACCATGACATGCCGTTTAGTCTATTTTTAGTGTGTCTATTGTTATTATTATGATGATGATGTTAATATAATCTTGGATTCATCTTTATTGTAGAATATTTTATTGTAGAATCTTATTATTAGCACGGAATTTTCTTATAAATTGTTTTGAATACAAAGCCATTTGTGTGGCCTGTGAATTCTCACACCTTAATTGCGTCTTATTTCTTTTCCTCCCATTTTCCTGATTCCTTGAGAATCCTACTCTTCAGTACCATGATAGATTTCAATTTTTCCTGTACAATCATATCTTTATGATCAGGCCATGGTTCTTTATGAATTTGGTAAAATCATCCCCATTGCATACAATGATTTTTTGTGATTTGCCAATTGTAAACATCCTGCAGTAAAGCAATACTTCTTGGGGATGTGTTCCCAGGCCTTGGGGGCTCGTCTAGTTGTAGCTGGTATGTTGAGGACTGTGAGAAAACTATGGGATATCCCCTTATATCTTTTTAGCTTGGGCACTTGGACCAGGTGAACCTCAAAATGTCTCCCATTGGGGATGCTATCATTTAAGAAGTTGAGATTTCCCCATGAAGTCTTGGAGAGTCACAGGGGTGCTTGGGTGTGATGACAACCATGTGCTTTCATCTTTTATACACATGAATGCAACTGTTCTCCCCAAAAATTGGGCCAGACTTGATCTGTCCTAAAACTTATCCCATCAAACTGCATCACCTCCTCAAAAACTTCATTGAATAGCTTTTAAGTAAACATGGGAAATGCACCACCAAGCAGAAAACACCATTCGGTTTAAAAGTCATTGTGAATGAATTTCTATTTGGAAAATTTTCCTGGGACTTGCACCCATCCTTGTCTTGAGGCCTTGCTTTAACATGGGGAGTATAGCCAGTGGTGCTTCAAGCCAAGTCGTCATCATGGTCATGGTTACGAAACTTGTTGAGTTTTTGAAAAACTTGCCAAGTCTGACCATGAGTACTCAAAACTTGTTTTTGAGTATTGTCTTGGCAAATTTTTCTGGGCTGTCCGAGTTTTAAAAAAACTTGGACTTGGAATAACTCACCTATAGGGAAATACCTATAGAAAGGGAATAAAAGTTTCTTTTAGTTTTGGCCTCATTTTTGTGGTTTCTAGTGACAAAGGGAGCTGAGAGGAGGTGAAGTCAGCCATAAGAAACTTGCATTTGCATCATTAAACATGACATTTTTTCCAAAATTTTAAGAATCTAATAGCTCCACCGAGTGCTTGGAGTTGAGGTAAAAGATGAAGTTTCAGCTGTCAATGCTTAAACACTAGGGCGAATATTTTGTTTTGAGTTTCTAATTACCTGATGATTGTCTCCATGTCTTCTGCAACTATTGTGATATCAAAATTTATGGAGGCATAAACAACCTTAAATACCACTTGCCGAGGAAATCTGGCAATGATGTCATGCCATGTAAAAATATGGAGGTTGAAAGGGAACGAGATGCCCTCCTAGAAGATTATAATGAGAGGAGACAACTAAGGAAAATAACAAGCCATGCAATGGCTTCTCCCCTTATTGACATTCTTGTATTGAAGCTAGTAACTTTGGCCTTGGCAGTGACATCGTAGTACGTCAAGTCCAACAATGGTGGACTCAAGGACTCGAATGACATCATCCTTTTTTGTGCAACATTCCACTCTAGGAACTAAAGAGGCTTTTGGTTTTTTTCCAACATTCCCTTCAATGTGGTGAGGTACCCATATTGGCCAGGAATGGTAGCCCGAGATTTAAGGCACCCATTTATAATGATTTGAGGGACCCTCTCCTTCAATCGTGGAGGATATCCCATATTTGCTTGAAGAACAATGGAAAATATGGAGAAAAAAGGCATACACAATCATGTCTAATGGGTAGATTGATGGGAAAAAATGGACATTGAACAATTTTTTTGTTGCTTCTAAAGGAGGAATAGTGTTCCTTAAGTTAAAGGATGTATCGACACAATTTAAGGGTGTCAAAATGTTTGTGGGGTTGTTGGAAGAAGTTGCGTTGGAGGTAGAGGAGGAGAATGTTGTCCAAGTTATACCACGAGCAATGCAACAACATATGTGCCAATAGGAAGGATTTTGGAGGAGAAATTCCCTAAACGTTTTTGGACACCATATGCAACACATGTCTTGATTTGCTTCTTGAAGGCATTAGTAAATTACCCAGGGTGATTGAGGTTATAAATAAGGCAAAATTAATCACAAAATTCGTTGACAGCCATTTGTGGATCGTCCAACCAATGAGGAAGTTCTCTAATGGAAGGGAGCTTGAGTGAGTTGGATTGACATGATTTACCATAAGCTTCATCACATTGTAGAGTCTGTTTGATGCAAAGGGAGCGTTGAAGAGGATGTTTGTGAGCAAGGAGTGGATAGGATAAGAAGTTGTAGATACCGATTCCCTAGTGAGGGCCAAAAGGTGTATGAGTATGTGTTTAAGAAGCCCTTCTAGACGTGTCTATGAATGAGGCAAACATACAAGACTCAAGTTACTTTTCTTTTTTCATTTGCAAATCTTAAATTCTAATCCAAATTGCATAGTCTTTGGTGAGGGTTCTTCATCTTGTTGATAGAGAAAAATCACCTGTGGGATATCTATATGAGGCCATGCATATGAGGCCATGCATATTGCCAAAGAGGCGATTGCCTCATTTTATAGTTACACCGAGTTCAAATATGTTCCCATTTGGGAAATAATTGCTTGTTGATGGACTTGTCAATAGAGTCCAAATACCTTTTCATATGGGAAATAATTGATCGTCGATGGACTTCTCAACTCTTAAGGCTTGCATGCAGCAGGGTACTACCTGTTCTTTTATGATGAATCCTTTGATGATGATTATGTGTTGATGTTGGGCTTTCAGGAGTGCTTTACCAAGATGATGCTAGATCAGAGGATTCACAATTTGATACAGGACAAGTTGCAAGGTTACAATGGTTTTGAGGGCTACCTTTTCGCAACCTTGCAGTGGATTCAAGGAACTACAACTCAAAGGCTACGTAACCCATATGAATCGACTTCAAAATTCAATTGTTTATTATTGATTTTGATTTTGTTTTTAAAAATAATCTCAATTTACATAAATTCTTATTTTTTTGGGGTATCATCTAGATTTATGGCGGGACGACTTTGGTGCCTATGCACCCAATCTCCAGTGTGTCATCAAAATTTTATAGCAGCCATGCAACACTTTAAGTTGTGAGTGCAATTGGAGTATGTTTGAGCACATTCACTCGAAGAAGTGCAATAGGCTCATGCAACAAACTTTGAATGAGTTCGTGTTTGTTTACTACAATCTTCACCTCCACCATAGAAAAAATAGTGGGGTCATTTATGAGGTGATTGATTTAGTTGAGATCGATCCATCATTTGATTGGGTAATAGAGTCAAATGATCAGCAGCAGAAGCCTCTCTTTTCACTGGATGATTTTGAAAATATGGTAGAAGAGTTAGCAATAAAGACAAGGAAGAGTCACATGCACAAAGAGAGAGGACCGGAGCTTCAACAAGGGCAAAGGGCAAATGCATTGCTAGAATCTAGATAGATGAGCTGTAGTGGGCCTATGAGGCATTTTGTACCTTTTTTATAAGATTTTCAATATAAAAATATTATTTAGCCATAAAGTCTTTAATTGATGTGGGTCTTGTGTGTAGTTTAAGGTTTTATCACTTGTATTAATTCTGGATTGTATAATGTTAATTAATTATGAAATGCAAGAAAAAAATTCTTTTTTTCACATTAAAATTTGCATTTTTTCTTTAATTAGTGTCTAGTTTTTTGGACAAGTCCTAGTCACAAATTGCCCTTGCTGAGTCTGCCTGCTTCAAGTCCGAGTTTCTCTTCTATGATTATGTTAATCAGTTTGCCTTACAACTAGACCACCGCCCGCTATACCCTATTGTATGCTATGTTACTTTACAAGGAGATTGCTTCTTTAAGGGTTATATTAGTTGATACGTATCTAAACCTTGTCTAAAATCTGATGCTTGAAACTCAGAGAGCTCACCCATGTCTTTTTCTATTTAGTGCTGTAAGTATTAAGCATTCAGATGGTTCATCTCACATTTATTGTTTATTCCAAGCTGAAGCTTTTATTAGAGGAACTTGCAACCTTCCATAAAATAATGAGCTATCAATTTGAAATCTTGTTTTGAGCTCAAGCCAGAATCAGTGTGTCTGGACCCAAGGTCTTACTGCTTACTTCTAAATGTGGCTCATAAGATCTTGACATGAACTAAACAGGGTATTGCAAAGACACCCAATATATTTGTTTTCCAGCATGATGGAATATTTCTTTAACTTTTATTATTGGAACTTGCAATCTTCCATAAAATGATGAATTAATAAGTTGAAATCTTGTTTTGAGCTCAAGCCAGAATCAGTGTGTCTGGACTCAATGTCTTACTGCTTACCTTTAAATGTGGCTCATAGGATTCTGACATGAACTAAACAGGGTATTGAAAAGACACCCAATATCTCTGTTTTCCAGCATGATGGAATATTTCTTTAGTAATCAGATAAATAATATTTATATGTATGCATTATAATAAAGAGAGAACAAACCCAGGCCAGCTTATCCAAACCTTGATTCGGTTAGACAAAATCAAAATACTTCATTACTAGTTAATAAATCTGTGCACCAGGAGGAAGCTTAAAATCCTATTACATGGAAATCACCAAGTGTTGAAAGCCTTAAGCACACCCCCACAACTAGCAGATCTCTAGTTTTTGGGTAGCTAAGTCACTCACAAAACTACAGTTCCAGTGAGGTTGATGATATATTCTTTGCCAGCAAGTATTTATTCATTTAAATTTTCCCGACTTTGTTTAATAAAGGGCTCTCTTCTGTCCTTCATTTGAAGTTGTCATGTATTTAACTGATATCTGTACATGAATCTGCATGCTTTCTATTTTTTAACAATGTTAGAGCTCTATGTAACAAATGTGAAGTCTATGGGATAACAAATTAGTTCAAGTACAGTAATTAGCTTCATACATTGAGATTAATGGGAGATTTGTCTACCTTTTTACCAAGATGAAGAGATGGTGTGTGTGGTGCAAAAATACAAATTAAGGGCATTGTTCCTTGTAGTTGAGTAAGGCTTGTTGAAGAGGTTGGAATAAACTCCTGCAATGTTCATGTAGAGGGATACTTTAAAAAAATATTTGACAGACTGATTGGCAAACCTATTATACCTGTGAAATCAAACAATCCATGGTAGCATGATAGTTGCAGAAAATTATAACTGTCAGTAAAAGTGTTTCTTGACTTCCATGGGCACAAGGAAATCATCAGTGTGCTTCTTAAAGGAGGACCTCTGAGGTATTGAGATTTTTACATAGACTGTCAATCTCAGAGCAAGGAATGATTGACTGTTGCAGTGATATATACTTTCCGGTGATAGTTTGAATCTTGCTGGAAGATAATATCCTTTGGCTGCTGAAACGGAAGTTATCAATGTTGTGGCAATGTATCAATTAAAAGGCTGAGCTTAAAATTCCAAATACATGCATTGGAAACATACCCCAGCTATCGCAAGACCATGACAATGATCTAGAGGTGCATTATGTACATGTTTACCAAGCTTTCCAATCACTTGTCACATCCCACTAGTAGAACACTTACTGTTGCATGGCCAGACACTAAAACCATCTTTGTCAGGATTTAAAACAGAAACAGTGGCTCGGGCTAAAAGATGGTTAGTGTTGCTCCCGCAAAATACACCTGATCTTAAAGGGGATATCAATATTGTTTTCATCACCCTACTGGAGGCTATCTTTGAAATGAACCTGTTTTATTATGATCCATAAATGGAGTGTAGGTGTAGAGCCACCCAAATCTGTACTTCTATTATCGAAAACCTCAATGTTGCATGGGTGCATAGGTGTGGTTTGTGATTTACACAGGCTGCAAGCATGAAGCACCTGATGCAGATCTGGGGTGCGGTTATTACTTAAAATGTGTATTCATGTCATATATCATATGTCCATGCATTAAAAAAGAACTTTAAATTCAAGATGATTGTTATTATTATTTCTGTTTTTAATTGTTTCTTCTTAGTTATAAAGTTGTTTCTTTCCATTTTTTCCCATGAAACCCCCATTTTGGGGCATTGGATGGCTGGGGTGCATCACAGACTTGCTTTTGAACACCAAATCAGGTTCATCATTTGGTGTAATATGTGTAGTGGGTGTGAATGTATCTCTGGTGTTGCCCAAAAGTTGTTGAATATGTATATTATTCCAAAACTGAAAATCCTACCGAAAAAGCTTACTTGAGACAATCTTGTTTCATTTTCTTGTAAATGTATTGTTTTTTCTAAGATTTTTTCAGGTGACACTATAGATCTCCTTGTGGGATTTATTAGTAACCAATTTTCCATGGGGACTTGTTCTGGGATATGTGGGCCATCCCAGAAACACGTCTTGCCATCCAAAAAGGCCATCTTGGCATCCCTGTCCTGGAACTTCGTAGAACATAGTGGGTAAATCTTATGACTAGACTATGTAGGAATTTTAGCAGGAGGACCTCCGTGACTTTGTCTTGAGAAAGTTTAAACTCACCTGCATGAGAAAACGCAGATGCTTTTAATTTCCTTTCAAGCATGTTTTACTTGTGAATGAAATATGGTCTTATTTTGGCATGTTTTACCAAAATGTGTTTTGCAGAATGGCAGCTATGGTCCTTTTAAGCATGGGTATGCTAATTCTGAGGATAAGAGGGAAGATTGTGCAGTAGATTCAAGGAGAATATCCTGCAAGAAATGCAATGATTCTCATGTTTGGATACAGACTGATAGGACAAAAGCACGGGCTAGGTGGTGTCAGGTTTGAATTTTGACTTCTATTTTCAATGATTTTGCATTCTTGATTTGTTTTGTGTATTTTGTTCGGCATAATTCCAATTACTTTGCATGGAAGATTGACAACTTTAAATGATAAAAATGATATATGCGATGAGCATTTATTCTCTGAGATGTATTTATGATATGGTGAAACGAAATAAGAACATTGGTTGTTTGATCTTTAACCACATGCTTAACTTGGCTTCTCTATCTAAACAGGAGTGTCAAGACTACCATCAAGCAAAAGATGGAGATGGATGGATTGAACAATGTGGCCAGAGCTTTTTGTTCGGAATGCTTAGAAAGGTATTACAAGCTATTCAACAATGTCAAGCAACTGTATGTTAAAAATTGAACTTGTCACATATCACTACATCTATGGTTTAATCCTCACACTGTTGAAATAGCAGACCTTGTATTCTGGCTATTAGGTCAAATTATGACATCTTTATTCCAATTGCTTTAGTCATCCAATGATAATATGATGTTATTTGTAATCTTTTCTCTATAGAGAAAACAATCCCTTCAAATGTTATTGGACTTTGAAAGGAATTAAGGTTTACAATTATTCTATTATTTAGCAGCAGTTCTTTTTTTGAACCATTTAACACTCTTTCTGCCCGTTGTTTTATGTCCTTATCATGTCAAGCACTTCTGCATTAAAACTTACCGTTTGGACCAAAGCTAACAAAAGTATTGAACATGATCTTGTTTGTGAAAGGGTTTGCTTGACAGCGGCATGTGAGAATTGCATGTGAGAATTTTACAGGTCCCCATACCACATTTTTGCATTTCATTGTAGATCTATGTTATTAATTAGGGCACACATTTGTAGCAAAACTAGTTTTGTATGTTAATCGTTGAAAAGTATCTTTGATTTTGTCTCATAAGATTGCCTTCTGGAATTTTTATGGAAGAGGTTGCAGTCGTAAATTTAAGCCATGTTTTATACATACGTTGCTTTAGAAAACATTTGAATTGTACTTCTTAGTTATTTTTTCTATCCTTTGTGTGTAAATTTAAGCCATGTTTTGTACATACATTGCTTTAGAAAACATTTGAATTGTGCTTAGTTATTTTTTCTAACTGTTGTGTTTTCCTATAAATTTAAAATTGTTTATATCAATATGGGGTTCAAACTGTTCCTATCTTATTATATCATCACCACATTGATACAAGCACAGAAATTGGACCAGATCCCAAAAAGCAAACATCTCCAAAAGTGGATTTCCCGTCATCTATTGATCCTGCATAGTCTTCATCCATGAATCATGTCGAGAACTGATTATTTTTCTTGTACTCTACCCGCTTTGTTGCCTTGCAGTGAAACACCCTTGGTTCTTGCATGAACCATAAAAGACAGTTGACAGCATAGCAAATATCTGGTCTAGTATAAGTCACAAATGAGACTCCCTATTAACTGTCGATAGAGAGTAACATTTACCTGTGGGGAAAGATTGTTTTGGGATGGCTGCAACCCTGTCTTTAATGGGGTAGGCATTGGATTGCAGTCTCCATCTGCTTAATGAAATAGTAATTCTCCATCTGCGATACCTCTAAGCCGAGATAATAGTGCATGAGCCCAAGATCCGTCTTGGTGCACTCAATCATCATCCTCCAATGACGACCAAGTTGTTGGCATATGCAACTCGATCATGACCTCTCGCATTTGTTTGAGGTAGAGGTTTGGACCATAAGGACTGCGATGAAATCCATGCCACACAATATGCTCATCAATTTTGATATATCAGACTCTGGAAGCCTACTTCATCCCATGGAGAAACTTGATGAGCTAACATATCTTTTTCTCTTGACCAGGTATGATAATTCCTTCTAGCTGTGTCAATGTAAACTTCTTCTTTGAGGTCACCATTGAGGAAAGTGCTCTTCACATCATTTGGTGCAACTTTCAACCAAACTGTGTTGCCATCGCAGACACCATACAAATGGTCTCGATCTTTGTCATAACAGTGTCTCCTCAGAATCAATGCCTTACTTCTGTGCATAGGCCTTTGCAACTAGTCTTGCTTTTTACTTACCAAAATTGCTGTCTGCTTTATATGTGATCTTGAAACCCCACTTACAACTAATGGCTTTCTTACCCAGTGGAAGATCAACAAGCTGCCATGTCTTATTCTTCATCAAAACTTGATACTTGATATCCATGACATCCTTCCACGGTGTTGATAGAAGGGCCTCATGAACAATTGATGGTTCAAATATTTGCACTACTATGCTCATAAGAGCAAGATTAACCTCATTATGGACTTTGTTGCAGTCCTCGGCCCTGAAGTTAATGTTTGGGACTCCATTCAATTTCTCATTTTTGAATTTTACTGAGGTACCACTTGGACTGCCACATGGAACTTGAAGAAGGTGGCTTAGATGGACCAGATCATCCACAAGATCATCTCCACCATCAAGATCATCAACATCATCAAAATCATCAACCTCTCTCTCAGAGGTTTCATCATCAGGAAAGAGAACAAGAGCTCTATCTGAAACATGTGGCTTATTAGAAGATGAGTTGGACTCATTCTTCTCATCAAACACATCTCTACTGGTGTACAAATTCCTGTGTCAAGATCCATGAGCCAATAGGCTTTCAACTCATCAGTGTATCCAGGAAAGATGCATTTCTTGGACTTCTATACCAACTTCGTCTGCTTTTGCTTTGGAATATGCATGAACCCTATGCAACTAAGCATTTGAACTCATACCATGTGATCTTTCCATTGTTCTTATTGAGTAGAAACCAAAAGAATAATTTAGGTCCTCTGACCAAAATGAGTGATTCCAGACTATAGGTATATTGTCATATGCAAGAAGTTATCCATTAAAATTTAAACCTTTTGCCTGTGTGGGGCACTGTTAGTTTTTGACATGGTCCTGGTGGCAAAGCTTGCTTTTTGAATGTTTTTATTTCGATATATTTGCAGATGTAATGACAGTAATTTCTCAATATTTGTATAAATGCATTAATTTTCTCCAATTGATTTGCATTTCATCTCGATAAACTATATATTTTGGCTTTTAAACAAATTTGCTACCGTGATTTTCTCAATTTGGCTGAAATTACCAGCAGGCTACTCTTGCCTTCGGTGGTTTTATGTTTTTGGATAAAGCATACCCTATTTTTTTGAGAGTGCTGCAATGCACTTCCCTTTTTCGAAAATCCTGCCTCCCTTCCTTCTGGATCACTTCCCTCATATATACATTGATCCTGCATGGGCTTCCTGCCTTGTGTGTGCCTTTTGATTTTTTGTGCCACTTGTTTGATGTATGCCTTTGAGCTGTCTGGGCTACTTGCCTTTTTTTAGAGTCTTTCATGGGTTTGAAAAGTTGTCCTTTTTTTTTTAAATTTTAAGGTCTAGTTATTAGCAGAGGTTCGACTCATCATTCTGAATATGGAAATATGGAATACAATAGTGGTAAGCAAAACTTTAATGTTTCAGGTGCAATGCAAAATTTTTCATAGTTTTGATTCAAGTAAAAGCGTTTCCATGCAGTAAAAGGATTTGTTTTTTTGGTGTTTCAGGTGGATGTACCCCGTGCTTATGCCTGTGTCGAAAGCAGAATTTATGATGCAAGCGAGTGGTTCATTTGTCAGGTAATGTTATTGCTTGAAGATCCATCCCAGGAGGGATTAATGGAAAAAGCATTGCATAGCAACATTCAATAAGAGTTTACATGATCTTGAGCCTTATATTTTTATGAAAGTCCTGGCGTATTTTACTTGAGTCTGACCAACTAATGTCTTCTAGCATTTGGCATTGCAGTCCAAAATATATGGGGTGTTTGTGCCTCACTGTCAAAATTCTTTTTAAATATGAGCTCAAACTATAGTGAGAAAATGCGAGTCCAGATGAAACTGTTGATTGTTCCATCTAAACACATTTCTATTTTAGCTTTTGATACACTTCTACTCTCTGTGTAGTTTTTTTGGGTAATACTTGATTTTTCAGCATACTTCGCACATTCTCTGCTCCATTTATTTGATTTGTGGCTATAATTTGGACCTTAGAATTTTTCTTTTTCACCTCACTTTATTAGCTGATATCATAGCTGTTGCAGATACCTTAGCCACCTGTTGTCCCCATGTTCCATGTGGGGCAGCAGTTTCAAGCACAATATATTTTAATGTCGGTGAACTACGTTAAATTTGAAGCAATGATGCAGATTTGCTAAATCTTTCTTACTATTTTCATTTGTTTATTGTATTGTATAGTTACACCAGTCCACAATCTGCTTTCTTCAAGGAAATAAAAACATATTGATATGTTTAATGCATTGTTCTGAAGTATCTCTGCTAATGATATTCTTTACTACATTGTTGAGAATTGAACAACCTTAATTCAATCCTCTGGAGATGCATCTATCTAGTCTTTGCTTTTCACTAGTGTTATAACAAATTATGTAGTTCATTCAGGACTTACAGTTCTAACATCATTAGTGATTAATGACGGACTCTTTTTGTCTGTTATTTTCATTTCCATGAAGTTGGGAATTGTTCAAATAAATAACTCAACGCAACTGAATATTTTACTGGATAGAGTATTATTAAGTTTTATATTCAACAACACCTTTTCATGAACATGCTTTTGTCAGTTTCAAGCAAATTCTTTGTAAAATTTGGTTGTACATTTAGTGAACAGAAGAAATCATCAGGAATTTAGATGGAAGTTGACATTGATTTGCTTGCTTCTAACATGTGCCAGATTTATGAGTTTTGATTTGGGATTTTGGTGACAGGGTATGAAGTGTCCACCGAATACACACAAACCCACTTTTCATGTCAATACTACCATTGCTGGAAAAAATAATGTTCGAGGTGGCAGTTCAACATACAAAGCTGGTACCAATGGAGGGATACCTACAAACCTGGATGAAAATATGACAGAAGAAGAGTTTTTTGAGTGGCTACAAAATGCCATGGCATCTGGGATGTTTGAGAGTGGCAATGGGATGCCAGAAAATGCAGGTATGAAGACTGGGAGCCATCCCAAAAATAACAAGAAAAAAAGGAGGGGCAAGAAGCAGTGGTGAGTATGTTCAATGGATTTGCTTCCCTCGCTATTTTATGCATTTTGTGATGCAGGCATTCATGCAGTCTGTAAATAAGTGTCTCGCTCCTTTAGATTTATTGGCTTCATAATGATTGGAGTGCGATTTGCGCTTGTATCATAAAATGAGTTTTGTTAAGCAAAAGCAAAGCTTTGCTTCTTTTTTCAAGAGTGTATCCTGGAGGCAAAGTCCATATAATCATTCAATTGCGCAGGATTTCCATGATGCCTGCTTAAGAAGTTGACATATAGGTTGCATGTTAACTGAATGATTTCCATACAAATTGCATAGGCTGATCGATGGATTATTATTTGTTTTCTAATTTATTTTTTTATCCTTGGGAAATATGTGCTATTCTCCATGGGGACAGAGCCTGGGGTTCAGGGACCGACTCAAAGACGCTTCCTGATGTCCCAAAAAGCTGTCCTGGTGTCCTGAAAATCAGTCCCACTATCCAAACAACCTGTCCAACATTGTCGCACTATTCATGTCCTGGAAACTTCATCGAACATCTATATAACTCGAGTCTGAAGGGAATTTTTGTTTTCTGGCACCTGTATACACTATATATGACATTTATATATATCCACATGACCTACTGCAATGAAGGACTATATTTGTGAGCTAGAAGGTCTAATTGTCTTATCTCAGGTTTAGATGGATTTAAAAGACTTAAAGTTACCATGAGTTTGATACAAAGTAGAGTGAAAAGTTTCCCTTGCTACCACAATGAGTGCCTAATACATGCAAGAGGCATGCTGGCTTGTCTGTGACTTCAAAATCAGTTTCACCATTTAGACTCTTCCGTTTCTTTTGAAGATATGCTAATTTTATACAAGAAATATGTACTGTAGTTAGCTATTGATAATAATTGTTTTGTGTCCAATTCTGATCATTTTAAAATGAGTCTACAAGCAAACAGGCAAATTCACAATATGATGAAAACATGGAAAAGGGTTTATCTCTAGAATTGGCAGTCCATGTGCTGTCCAGGCTTCTTAGAGAATCTTTTATTGTTTCCATGTGACATCTGATGTAATTAATGCTATTTCTCAACCCTAGCTCATCTTTCTCTGTATAAAATCACAAAGCTATCATTTTTCAAGTACTACAGAGATCTGAATTGATCTTAGCAGTTCAAGTGCTAATTGAAGTAGCTTGCATAATGCTTTCATTTTGTCTTTCATGATTGTAAGCATGTGGTCACTGGAAAAATAATATGTTTAAGTTGATGTATTTGTCTAACTTCAAATTCATTGCTGTTGATTTAAGACACTACAATGACTTCTTGTTTATATTTCAGTCAAGGTGTATCTAGTTGATGATTGCACAAAATTAGATTAGTGAGATGCTATTGTACTATCACCATGTTTGGGAAAAAAATGGAGCAGAGGCAATCTATGGAATTTGTTTTTCTTGGGAAAAAATATGAGGTAGGGGGCGATGGTCGACATCTTTTCTGATAGGCAGCAAACTGAACTCTATTCCTTGGGATGTGCTGTTCTTCACAAAATTAAGAGTCTTCTTTATTCTTCTATTATCAAATAGATCATAAAAAAGGAAGCCAAATTAGTGGTAGAAAGAATTTTAATATATGAACAAGAATGTGGATGTGATCCTCAACAAGAATGTGGGCATATATGAACAAGAATGTGGATAGGGGCATATCAGATTATTTTTAGGCATGCTGTTGCTTTCTTGGTTTTTCTGCATGGTGTTAGCAGTTGCAGATTAACAGAATCACGGAAAATTATAGGAGGGGATCAGTTGTATATAAGAAAACAATCCGTGCAGCTAATGCAAGAAGAGGCAGTGAAATTTTCTTTGAATCAATTTTGACTGTATCTTTTACAATGGCATTCATCATTTTGCCTGGTGAGATTGGATGAATCAGACAAGCATCCTTAACATGTTACACACACACGAGACTGGAGATTATTATCCTGGATTCAGTGGAGTAATGTTGATTATTAAGTTGATGAAAACTGGGAGGAAACTCAATTCTTGAATTTTCTTGCATTACATTGTCTTGTTGCTAGTCAATTTAGACATCTCAAGTAATGGGGAGCTGCTGCTTTCAGGCTGACCTTAGCCTGCATTTTTCATTTCATGATAATTTTTTAGTTAACCCTTTAAAGATTGCCCTGAATTTTATCTCGATCTGAATCAGTGGTTCAAGCTGAAGTTGACAAGGGAGAATTTTATTTAATGAATTTGCTTTTACATATTTTGACCATTTAGATTCAACAAATTTAAGAAAGATATTGGAAGCTAATATTTGATGAAAACATGTATCTTTTATTAATATCGGTAGATTTTAAGGATTTTATCCACAAGGATAAGATACGCCATATATGCCCTTATTCCAAAATTTTGAAGTTGGCTTGATCTAGAGTATTGTCTTTTGAGGAGCAAACACATTATTTTGATTAATGGTTATTGCCAATGGCTTGTAATATTGTCGAGAAACTTTCAGCAATGTTTACTAAGCTTGCTTAATGGTTTTATACTAAGCAGACCATGTTCTATTATGTTGGCAATAATGGGATTGAAAAGTTGGTGGCTCACAGTAATAATTGAGTACTTGGGTTTGAGGGTTAGTAAGAGTCTATATTGGAATTGTTCGTTGAGAAGTTTTAATTATATCTAAGAGAGAGAACTCCAAGTAACCTGTGATCTGGATTGTAATCATAAAAAATAGGACAAAATTATGTTTGGAATTTTTTTTTTTTAATCATCATTGAACCATTTTTAAAGTCAATTCGAGGATATCACTTACCATTAGGGAAGAATGTAGTTGAATCCGTTAATATATGACATGGCTGAACAATCTTGTTGCATCTCACCTTGTGTCTGATCGATCAAGAATGATGGGCCTCATGATAAAGGTGATTTCATGCATATGATGGTAATTGTGTTGGGTGCTAATCTAGGATAGCATAGATAAAGAAAAAATGGTCTGATCATTTTGCCCTATGATTTATTGCTCGGCTCTTTGGATATATCAAAATAAATTATAACGAGGATGAACAAGCCTAACATATCTTCTTTGGTTAAATATGGCCAATGGAAATTATCGAAGAATAAACAATATAATTACTTGTGGATATTAGTAAAGCAAAGTGTAGTTTAGAAAATTTTATAATCAGAAAACATGAAAAATAAACCTCTAAATCTGAAATTAACGCTTTCATGATGGTGATGGTTGAATAATGATAAGGTTTAGTAGACCAATGACATAGTACGGATGTGTACATCGTTGAAAACTAATGCAATAAATTCTATTTTTGTTTCATGACGCTTTTAACCTTTTTGTATAAGGGAGTGGAAGGTAATGGAATTTGATATTTCCTGTCTTATTAGATTCATTATTGTGCCTTATATTGCTTGTAATGTTTTATATGGATCTGACCTGATTTTCTGATGGAACTTTAAATAGCTCTTAAAAGATTTGAAGTTCTCTTAGAGAATAAGAGTTATTTGCCATTGTATTATTCATTATTTAGATGTATAAAATAGCTTAATATAAGAAGAGAATGTTCAGAATATTAATGAAATCATAAAACACTAATGTTCGGAATATTAATGAAATCATAAAACACTAATGATATCAATTTAATGTGACAAAATAGCTCTTAAAAGATTTGAAGTTCTCTTGGAGAATACAATAGTAATTTGCCATTGTATTGTTCATTATTTAGATGTATTAAATACCTTAACAGAAAAAATAATGGAAGTGAACTTTTGGAATAGTAATTAAATTATAAAATACTAATGACATCAATTTAATGTGATAAACCCCCCTTGGTTATGAAAATATATAAAGGAATTAGTAGAATATTAATTAAATTACAAAATACCAATGACATCAATTTAATGTGATAAACCCTCCTTGGGTATGAAAATATATAAAGGAATTAGTAGAATATTAATTAAATTACAAAATACTAATGACATCAATTTAATGTGATAAACCCCCCTTGGGTATGAAAATATATAAAGGAATTAGTAAGGCTCTATATTCTTTGCAAAAGAGAGACAATTCAAGAGTTATCGCACATTTGTTTGCAACCTTGTATAGTACTCTGAAGCTTTCTATTGGGTTCTTAGTCGCTATTTTTTTTTTTTTGAAATGGTATTTTCTTTATTTTTGGGTTTAAAAATACATTTTCTTTTTCTAGATTTGACCAAACATGGTTTGTTGCTTCCTCTTCCAACTCCAGGAGTAAAAGATGTTTATTAAAGGTGTAATAAAGATACAAGGATGCTTAAGGGTAGTGTGTTTCTTCAACTTCCAATGATTGCTTAAGGATAGTGTGGCATGCTTCCCATGCTAATATTCCTCTTGACACTTACTTTTCAATTGTAGACACCTTTTGCATATAGCACTCTAGTTCATGCATTGCCACTTTTTTGTTTGGAATAAGTTTTAGACTTGTGAGGATCCAAATAGAAGAGTTGGGATGAAATTTTGTATACATATAAAACTATGGCAACTTTAGAGGAATTTCTGGCTCATATGAGGGAGATAAATTGACTATACATCAAATCAAGTTTTGTAAGGTTGGAAGTTTGTCCAATGCCAAGGGCTGGATTCTTTGTGGAAGATGCTGGAGCTAGTATAATAAAATTGCACTTTTAATGTAAAATAGAGTAGAAACTCACACCTTGTAAAAAAGATCTGAGGAGAATCATTTATGGATGTCTTGATTTAATGTTTATTTTTCCTTTCTTCGTTTTTAAGTTTATAGACAATGTTTAATGCACTTCATGGTTGCATTGTTTTTTTTTTTTTTTGAAAAAATGAAAAACTTGTATTAAAACAAGAACCAGATACAAGCGGGAGAGAACACATCCCGAGCCAGAGCCACAAGCAAAACAACAAGGAAGGCGCACCAAGGCAAGGCTAAGAACCGCAAGGCACAAGAGAACGGAGGGCACGAAACGACAACGGGTCGCGAAACCGCGACATGTCGCGAAATCGCGACGAGAAAAACCCAACACGGCCACTAAGGCACCAACAGGCGCGATAACGCGACATGTCGCGAAATCGCGACATGTCGCGAAATCGCGACATGTCGCGAAATCGCGACAGGAAAGGCCCTCGACAGCCTCCCGCAGAAAGCGTCGCGACAGAAAAAGAAAGCAACAAACAAGCCTCAATAAGGTCGCGAAATCGCGACGGAAAACCACCCAGTCGCAAAGGAGCCAAACATGCCGCGAAATCGCGCAAGAAAAACGCCGAGAGACCGGGAGGGCACAACACTGTCGCGAAATCGCGACAAAAACCGGCTCAAAGAAGCAGCATCACAACAGGTCGCGAAATCGCGACAGTTAACCACCCAGACGCCAGGAAGGCGGGACCTGTCGCGATATCGCAACATGTCGAGGAATCGCGAGGCGCGAAAACGCGACATGTCGCGATATCGCAACAAGACGCGGGATCGCGTCACGCGATAACGCGACATGTCGCGATAGCGCAACATGTCGCGGAATCGCGACCCGCGATAACGCGACATGTCGCGATATCGCGACAGAAACCAGCCGGAGACTACAAAGACTCAACCTGTCGCGATATCGCGACAGTAACCAGCCAACAGCCGCGACAGGGCAACAAGTCGCGAAATCGCGACAGAAAGGACCCTTAGCAAAAAAAACTTTGCACATTATTTCAGGAATTGATCAAGGCCTTGTCTGATCTCGACATTCTCCACAGGCAAATTGCTATGCAGATGAATCCCAACCTCTCTCTCAGCACCCAACTTAGCAAGGAAATCGGCCGCTTTATTAAGAGATCTACTAGCATAAACGGGAATCACATCCTCAATTTCTTTCCAAAGCTCTAAAATTTGGGCAACCAAAATCCGGAGCCTCCAAGCTTTTAAGGCAAAGTTCCGCATGCAATCAAGAGCACCAACCAAGATTTGAGAATCAGACTCAATGATTATCTTTCTATGGCCATGCTTGACGGCCCAGATGGAAGCGGATTTAATAGCAAAGGCCTCAGCTTCATTGTTTGTGGCATATCCCAGACCTTGCAATTCCCAATATAGCACAGTCCCGGCATGATCACGGCAAATAACACCACTTGCCCGACATTGCCCGGATTACCTTTAGCGGCTCCATCGGTATTGATTTTGACCCGGCCTTACAGGGGAGGTTTCCAACAACTTCTTACTGTCTCTCCGGATCGGCACCTCTCCCACTCAAAGGCCTAGAAGCGAGGCTGGTTTTCCTTCTCGAGCATAGATGGCAATGGTTTCCACAACTTTGCTCCAAATGATCCGCCAAATCCCCTCCACCGAAGAGAAGGTTTCACGAAAAATACGAGCATTTCTTTCCAACCAAACCTGCCACCAAATAAAAAGGAAACCGATCTCCCGGCCCGGTACGAAGAGCTTTAGAAATAAATCTACCTCTCTTCCGGCTTTCCCATAAATTGGTCAGGGACGAGATCTCCAAGCACTCGAAGTTTAAAGTGGGAGAACCAACGTTGCCAAATCTGTTGTGTGAAAGAGCAATCAAACGAGAAGATGGTTCACGGTTTCCTCATTCCTATAACATAAAACGCACTTGCGGAAGGACCAATGATGCCTCTAATTCTAAGGTTGTCAAAGGTCAAGATACCATTATGCATCGGTTGCCAAGCAAAGAAGTTCACTTTCGGCCGGCCCTTGGGATGCCAAATCTTCCTCCATTCATGAACAGGGAAAAGAGTGTGGGGGGGCTCGGGTAGGATCGAAGCATAGCCCTCCTTCACGAGAATAAACCCCAAGGTTCCCGAAGCCCCAAGCAAGCTCATCCTCCTCATCACTCCCAGATAGAAACCTTTCAGCCAAAAGTTTTTCCAGAGTTGGGGCCTGCTCCGGAGGGATTGGAATAGGCCATTCACCCAGCCGCTTAAATTTTTTAACCTTATACTCCCCCAGAGGGCTGGTAGTGAAGTAGGTCTGAATATGAATCCAACCTTTGTCTTCAAGAGCTGTTTTTAGCGGAAGCAGATCGGGAAACACTGCAAGAATAGGAGGATGCTGATCCCAAGAGTCAGTCCAGAACCGGACCTTCTCCCCTCTCCCAACTTTCCAGAACAATTGATCTTTGATAATGCAAGAACCAAGCTTGAGCGCCTGCCACACAAGAGAACCATTACCTTCCAGAGGATAGCGGCCCAAGTCATTGGGAGGACCAGTACCCAAGTATTTACTAGAAAGGATTACTGCTGCAGAGAGACGAAGGCTGAGAAATCCACCTCCAGTACAATTTCCCAGCCAGGGCCCGATTGTTAAACTTGGAGCTTCTCAAGCCCAACCCACCTTTTTCCTTGGGCTGGGTGACTTTATCCCAACCAACCAAGGCCCATTTCCTCTCTCCATTGGCACCTTCCCAAAGAAAACTTCTAGCCGCTTTGTCCAACTCTTTCCAGATTGAGGGAGGGGCGGCCAGAATTGAGAATTTGTAAATAGGCATAGCCTGAATAACAGACTTCAGAAAAGTTAATCGGCCCCCATAGCTTAACCATCTATGAGACCAATGATTCATTCTCTCTTTGATGCCATCAAGCAGGTCCTTCCAGAAATCAGCTGTCGGTTTTTAAAGTGCAGAGGAACCCCCAAATAAACAACGGGAAGGGAGGTCAGAGTGAAACCCAGAATCTCCATAACTCTCTCTTGCGACCTTTGATCAAGGTTGAAGAAGACCACTTTTGATTTTGAATCATTGATGGCTTGATTAGAAGCCCGAAGGTAGACGTTAAGAGTATCTTTGATTCCTCTTGCTTCTACGAGGCTGGCAACTCCCCACCAAGCCCGTATCATCCACAAACTGTAAATGAGTCAAAACTTCGGCTCCGATTTTAATTCCTGTAATCTGTCCTTGACGTCTTCTTCTTAGGAAGAGTCTGCCAAGACCTTCAGCCAAGATAAGAAAGAGATAAGGAGAACAGGGATCTCCTTGACGGAGACCCCGAGAGGCTCCAAAAGGTGGCGAGGGAAGCCCCTTAATTAAAGCGAGTATGAAGGCGTAGAGATACGGCTCATGACCCGGGCAATCCGAGTCTGAGAAAAACCAAAGGCTGCCAACATCTTGACCAAGAAACCCCACTCTACTCTGTCATAAGCCTTAGACATATCCAATTTGATGAACATTCCTTTGTTACCTGAATTATGCATAGAATGGATAGCCTCCTGAGCCAAGATCACTCCATCCAAGATCTGTCTTCCTTCAACAAAACCCCCTTGCTCAGGGGAAATTAAATTTTGAAGGAGGGGTTTTAGTCTTTCGGCCATAAGTTTAGAAATAATTTTGTAGATCACATTACATAGAGCAATAGGTCTGAAATCAGAAATGAGAGCCCCCCCCTCTCCTTTCGGAATTAAAGAGATAAAGGTATGATTTAGAGCCTTGAGCATTCTTTTGTTAATTCGGGATTCCTCAATGACAGCCAACACGTCCTCCTCCGGGATGTCCCCGGAAGGCCTGAAAGAACTCAATAGGGAAACCGTCCGGGCCAAGCGACTTTCCTGTGCACATCCCAAAGACCACCTTCTTGAGTTCATCACGATCTATGGGCTTAAGAAGGGACTGATTCTCTTCATGAGAAATAATAGAGGGAATTCCGTCAATGACTTCATTTTGAGCTTCCACATCATGCTGCAAACTTTCCTTGAAGAGGTTTGAGAAGTACTCCATAGATATGGAGTGCATGTCAGGAAGAGTGTCAAAAGAATTTCCAAACTCATCTTGGAGGAACTCCATGTTATTCAATTGCCTTCTAGCACAGGCAGAACGATGAAAAAATTTAGTATTTCTGTCTCCTTCTAATAGCCAAGTATTTCTGGCTCTCTGTCTCCAGTAGATCTCTTCTTGATTATCAATGTCCTCAACTGCTTTGCGTAAGGCGTCATCCTCAAATTTAAGATGCTCAGAAATAATTCCTTCTCTGAATTGTTTTTGCACCTCATTCCATCTGTCCAGCAAGGGGGCCCGTTGGAGCTGGAAATCAGATTTGTTAGTTTGCTTCCACTGTTTCGGTTTACTCTTAACATAGAGGAGCTGTTTGTGAATTTTGAACATAGCTGTTCCAAAATGGGGACGGCCTTCTTTCCACCACTGTGGAATTTTCCTTCGTAGGTCCTCTTTTTGCAACCAAAAATTTTCAAATTTAAAAGGTTTGTAATACTTTCCTGACATAGTCCCTCCCTCCAGCAAAATGGGAGAGTGATCGAAAGCTGGGCCCTCCAAGATGCGGAATTTGATATTCCATCTAACATAAGCTTCCTCCGAGACCAAAAACCTGTCAAGCTTAACCCTCCTACTGTATGGCTCTCTTCTCTTATTAGTCCATGTAAAGTTTGTACCAGGACCTTTGATGTCAACAAGGTTAAAGGCACGAGCGTGGGCAATAAACGACCTATCCCCTGTATCCGGAGCAGGGGATGCCACCTTCTCGATCTCTAGCGGATAATTTAGCATTGAAATCCCCGGCTAAAATCCAATCAAGATCTTCCCGGGAGGACCTCATGTTTTGAACGACTTTCCATTGAGACCGTCGACCTTCGGAGTTACGCACCCCATAAAAATTTGTAATTAAGACTTGTTCGATTGTAACTATATTCTTGAAAAGAGATGTTAGGACCCCTCTCCGAGGCTATATGATCTCTTGCTATCCATGCCAAAGGATTCCAAAGAGTAGCAATCCCTCCCGAGGCACCAAGAGCGACCATCGCCATATGGCCGGCACCCCTCCAGTTCGGCCGACGGTTTTACTCATGAGGTCTAATGACATTTTTGTTTCTGAATGAGCGAGAAAGTCTGTTTTACTTCTTTCTAAAAGTCTTTGAGCAGCGATTGATGGGTTCTCTTGTTTAAACCCCTCACATTCCAAGATTGTATAATCATTGGAAACCTTGGGAGCAATACGAATCAATTGTTCTTGCCAGTCCTCCATTGATTAGCTTATCCCCTTGCACTGCGATTAGATCCTTATTGGATTTCCTGCCCACCCCTTGGGAATTACTATTTTTCGATCTCTTCTCCACCTGTGAAATTCCAAGAGCTGGTCTTTCTCTGAGCTTTTCTGCAATTCCCATAGAAACATCTTTAATAACGGGCTGGGCTGGGGCGTGGATAACCAGAGTCCCAAGGTTTTCATGGTGCAAAGTCTCAGAGGAATCAAAAGCCTGTTCAAGGACAGGGGTTGAGGAAGGAGGAGCATGAGTAGGGATAATATTGTCCTCAAGGATCCCATCTGCTCCTTCCATAGGTTGGTCTTCTTGATCCACAAGAGATTTGAAGATTTCATACCGATTTGTTGGCTTGGGGAGAGCTTGCTCCTTACCATTTCTCTTTTTGTTTCTTCTCCTCTTCTGCTGTTCAAAGCCATCATTCTGGCCCTCGGACCCGGTGGGAATGACGGATGGTTCCTTGGCCGAAGTGGACTTACCTCCTCGGGAGCGATTTGACATTCCCTGTGTAGCATCCGCATTGGTGCTCAAGATATTTGGACGAGAACCTTGCCAAATGGCCATGCAAATGACGAGACTCTACAACGGAAAGGTAGGGCTTCATAGTCTATCTGTTGTACCCAAGAATGTCCTGCTAGCTCCAATTCCATCTCGGTGGTAGCGATTGACTAATATCCAATTCTACACAAATTCTTGCATAAACGGCGGTATTTCCTTCGATGGTATCCTTAGAAACTCCCAAAAATCTACCTAGAGAGTTGCCTATCAATTCAAGAATCCGCTCACCCCAAAACTCCATCGGGAGCGCGTACGACGGATCCAAACCGGGACGGCCGTGGGTTCAATGCGAGGGTCGAAACCCGCTCTCCACGGGTTGGACAAATAACCCTGCAGGGCCATGGCTCCTCTTCTACGATTCAAATGCTCTGTTTCTATCCATTAGGGAAGAAAAACTAATAATGAAATACCCATTGCTAATGGGCCATAAGGAGTACTCACCGATTGGCTCCCGGTTTTGTCTCACCCGGGGAATGCAAAAAGTGCGGGGGTGGGTCGAATGCCCATGAACTTGCAAATCGGATCATGCGTGGTCCGGTAGTTTATCGTGTCTTCAACCGGCTACGGATTCGATGACAATTTTCGGTCTTGATGTAGATTGCGGGAGACAACCATTAATTACTGTGCCCGGGAGAGCCCTTGCCCGCATTCTTGGCTAGCGAGATGGAAGGCCTTTGCGTTGAGCTTCGAGCGAGAGGAAGACGCGAGGATTCTCTCGAAGAATCTCCGCATAAGAGGTCTTTTTTCCTTCGCGAGAACCGGGAAGAGACCCCATTGGGCCCTCCCGGGAAACCGAAAGATCCTTGTCCAGAGGCCTGCAACAGACCCCAAACACGCTGAAGGAGGTTTCCGAGCTGAAACCCTAGAGCCACGGCCGTCGACAGTGCAGAGGGATTCCCGCCAAAACGCCAGAGCTCAAAAAGTCTGTTTTCGTCAACCCTAATTCCTTCATGGTTGCATTGTTGAATACCTAGAAACAAGGAATTTATTTTTGTTCCTTAGAAGCTTGCACCTAGTTTATCTCGGAATGTGCAAATGTAGCTTCGAATAGACTAGGATACATCCAGAAACTCTCACAATCTCCAATTTTGTAGGATAGGGTAGCATTAGACTGACAAAGCTTTGCATGTTTATATTTTCAGCATTCTGGTCCATTTCCAGATTTTATTTTTATTTTTCTAACCCTTCTCTTTTACAGTTTTTTTTTAAACTTCGGCGATTAAAATAAAAATAAAAATAAAATAAAATTTCAAAAATAAATGCACGGGTGTGAAGAAAAAGCTTTAACGCTCCACTTATACAAGTTCGATTTCAGTTTGAAGCCATTTCGAAATTATAAAAATTATTCAAATATGTTGTTTTTACAAGTATTTTGTAATTTCGAAATTTGATATAATTTTACATTTTGAAGGTAAATCAAATTTCAAGCTTTGCATTTCATTACCCAAGCGACAAATTGACTTCTCTTTATGAAAATCACAATTTCATCAAAGAGGGGTAAAGCAATAAATTGACATCCCTTTATGAAAATCAATTTCATTAAAGGGGGTTATTTATTTGGCATTTCAAAAGGCCATCATTTTTAGAGCAATAAATTAACGTCTCTTTATGAAAATTAATTTCATCAAAGAGGGGTAATTTATTTATTATATCAAAGGCTATTTTTAATTTCATATTCAAAGCAACATTAAATGAATCCAATCATCATTTCAGGTTCACATTTAGAGATAGATTTTAATATTGGTTTCATGCTAAAAGCTAGGGTTTAAGGCAAGATAAAACCTGTTTATATCTGCTTAACCAAAAGAAGATAAAATCTTATCTAAAGATTGAAGGGACTATGGGTTGTGCCTCGTCCTTGAGAGATGTCAACAGAATGTGGCTTTGTGACATAGGCCAGTGTCGAAGGGATTGTAAAGGTACTATGTGGGTGGCTTTCTATTCTTATATGGTGAGTATGCTATGAAAGGAGTGGCATGTTGTGTTGAGTGCCCAAGCTTTGGGAATGCTCATGTCTTTGTGTGACCATGTGGGTGGTGAAATATAGCAAGTATTATTGGTTGAATGGTTCTCTTCCTTGTTTGAACAAGGTGACATGCATTGTGGGTGTTGTGTGAATGCTTATGGTGTGTCAAGTTGGAGAGGTTGTGATGTGTTGGATGCTTGGTCCTTCTATTATGTTGAGGTGCAGAGTGCTTGTCCTGATGCTAGGCAATGGGATGGAAAATTGGGTGTGCTTGTGTTCCTGTGTTATTCAAAGGACTAAAGGCAAGTGTAAAAGGCTAGAGTGGCACTAAATATGAGTCCTATGGTGCTTGGATGGCTTGTGCAATACTGAGGAGCAGTGGGCATCATTGTACTTGTGCAGTGTAAGAATTGAACTCAAATGTTATTTGCTCATTGGTAATGAGAGTGCCTGGAGTGGGCAATTGGCATTGTGGCTTCTCTCATGAGCTATGAGTTTAAGTTGTGTTGCTCTTGTGTACAGTAGGTGCATAGAGAGGGCAACAAGTCGTGTTTGAGTGTTCTTCCTTCATAAAAGGACATGTTGGAGGAGAGGATGTCATTGTGTATGGACATTCTATTGGGCTCGAGATCTTCGTGCCTAGCTAAGTCCCAAGTTGGGATTGTAAGTTGAGTCCTAGGGAGGGATTGTAAGTATCATTGAGTACTCGTTGAGCATTGTCGACAGTGCCCAACTCAACGTGAGTGTGTTGTAGCCTTCTGTCAAGCTTGTGGTAAATGCACTGTACTTGGTGGTGCAGTGTATGGTGATCAAGTGTGTCATTCTTCTTGTATATTAGGTTGTGGACCTTGCAAAATATAATAAGAGTACACTATTCTCCCCAAATGTGTCTTGTAATGTTGTATGGATGTACTTTTGTAGTTAGAGTAGGTTTCATTTCATTGCAAGTGTTGTGTTTTGCTTTCACTGATGTCATATACATGTACAAGAAGATTCCATTGTATTGTGTTTGTCTTTGTGCAGGTGAACATGGAAAAGGCGTAGCCCATGGCTCTTGGCGAGTCTAGTCCAAAGAGGTAGAGTCAAATAGAGTGCACGGTGCCATGCAATTTCGATCAGTTTCGTTGGGTAACCACTCAACCAAATTTGATCATATGTAATAAATTTATGACATTTTGCACTTCAAATTTTTTAGGACATAATAAAGATAATAAGTCAAACTAAAAACAATACAAAAAATGGAAGAGATTGAAGTTAAACAATTACTAAGAACGCCAAGAAAAGAGGAAGCCATGAAAGAATCATAAAAAGAAATGTAAAGTGAGATTAACTTGAAAGCCAAAAACAAATAATCATAAATGTTAATAAGAAGTGGGCCCATAGATAAAAGTTTGAAAACTATTGTAAAAATGATATCTTGGAAAATTTGAAGTATCATATTATCTTAAAAAATAATTATCAAAAAATTAATAGGTTGTAGGTTTGAGGGTTTGGTCGGTTGGTAAAGCGCCTCATTTGTTGTTTGTAACCCCGATTCAAATCTCAAGGCCTCATAGTATCGGAGGGCGTGTCATGCCAACGCCATCGACTACATTAAAAAGTTTACTTGGCTTAACTAGAGGTTATAGTGGCAACAAGGAGCAGGATTTGAACCCACAAAGAGGCGATGAAAAATGGAACAAGTTACGGATTCCTTTAGTATACTCAAAATAATAATAATAATAATAGGTTGTTATAGTTATAAATTTGTCTTAATATAGGAGATAAAAATAGGTAATAAACATCAAATGACATTAGCTCAACCAATAATATTCCTCAACTTTCGGAGGAGTTGAGGAGACCCCAGTTCAAATTTTATCAAGCAATGCATACATAATAGTAAACATCAAATTGCATTAGCTCAACCAGTAATATTTCTCAACTTTCAAAGAGGAGTTGAGGAGGAGACCCAAGTTTATTTTTTATCAAGCAATACATACATAATAACCAAGTTGTTTTAACACTATTGTGTGGTTACATGTAATACTACTTGGATACGTCTCAATCATATATTTAAAAAAATAAGTAGCAAAAATGTAAAGAAACATCGAAAAGAATTTGGAAGTTATTAATGGATGTAACATCTATTTACATTGAAGGAAATATGGTAACTAGTAAATTAGTCAATAGCAATGTCAATTTTTTACTTGAAATTTTTCAATGTTAAAAGGTAATTGACCAAGAAAAAATATATTTCTAAATAAAATAAAATCAAAGAACTAAATGAAGAAAAGTATTGACATTGTCTGAAGGTTGTGGATGGAGCAACAAGGAGGAGGAGCGGGAGGTCTAGGGGCGGCAAACCCTAGGTGTGGGGCTTCGGATGGCAGAACAACAGGCGCGGCAGGTGGGGGCTCTGGTGAGATAGCAGGGCCCCAGGCGGAGGATGTGGACAAGGAAATTCCGTTGGAACCGGACCCAGGGCGTTGGGCGGATGCGGTCGAAGATATCTCTGATGGGGACCAGGACTCTGTGCGTCAGGATCAAGGGAAGACCCAGGAAGGAGACAAAGAGAAACCTGACAACTGGAGACCATCTTATCTTAATGCTCTTCGTGGTAAGCAAAAACTGTCCGACTCTTGTTTTAATCTAAAACCCGTCAATGGTAGGTTGGACATCCCGGATACCCTAGCTCAACATGTGGCTATGGAGGGCAAAACGTCTCTGGTGGCGAAATTTATGGGGGTTCGACCGGACTTGGAAGTCATAAGGAGATGGGCCGTCCAGAAATGGCGGCCAAGGGCCGGTATGATGATTAAGGCTTTACCCAAGAGTTTCCTTTTGGTGACATTTCAATGTGACCAGGACATGGAAAGGATTCTTCAAGGAGGTCCTTGGTTTTTTGGGAAAAGGGGCTTGTATCTGAAGCGTTGGACCCCCGATTTCAACCCCCAGACCCAGGTGTTGGATTTGGCTCCTATTTGGGTTAAGATGTCGGGATTACCTCTGCTTTGCTGGAATGAGCAAATCTTGGCTGGGATAGCTGCAGAGATTGGGGAACTGGTAGCTATCGATCCTGCAACCTTGAGCAGAACAAGACTTCTTTCTGCTCGCATGTGTGTGTTGGCGGACCTGAGTAAAGAACTCCCTAAATCTATTATACTGTCGTCTATGTATGGCCTTCATACTCAGGACTTTGAATATGAAAATATGTCTATTAAGTGTAGTGTTTGCGGGAAGGTAGGGCACCAGGGTATCCACTGCCTTTCCAAGAACCAACCCCCACCCCAAAATATTGTTCCACAAACCCAAAATAATATCCCTCCCCCGCAGGTCTCCATTCCTGCCCAACATGGGCCTCAAGGACGTGGGGCTCGAAATCCGAATATCAGAGACCCCGTTCGGCCTAATGTCAAAAAGAGGCAACGTTATAACCCTCCTCCCAAAAATACCTATGCCCCGGAATCCTCTCACAGGGGAGTTGGTCCCTCTGGTGGGAACCCTCAAGTACAACCTCGCTCCAAAGGTGATGCAACGAGCCCCAGAACCAAATCACAAAGGAAAAAACCACATAGATCAACGCCCTGGAGCAAGTAAGTTCGATTGGGTAATACGGGAGACCTATGGAGGCTCGACGGAAGTGGTCCCCTGTACTGCAGAGGAATTTATGGGAAGAAATTCCAAGGAGATCAACATCCCAGTGGAGAACAGTTTTGATGCATTAAATCATCTGAAGGGAGATCAGATGGATAGCCAAGAAGTGGAATCTGAGGTAGAGGAGACCCAAGAGAAGGATTTAGAGGAGCAAAATCGAGAGGAAGGAGCAGGAAACTGATAAGACAGGCAAGGATACTCAGGAGGTAGAGGTGAACCACCAAGATCAGTGTACCCCCAAAGCAGGGAAAAAAGAACCTACTAATCAAGAAGCTAAGAGCACGAAATCATCTCCACTGTCAGAAAGACCAGTTAGCTTGGAGATCCAGGTTGTTACCCCAAATGCCAAGATTGACCCATCCAAGATGGTTACCAGAAGCCAAGTGAAACCCAAGGAACCCCCGCCTAAAGCGGATGTATGGGGATATGGTTCGGTAGGAAGAGGGAAACCTAGCAATGTTGCCTTAAGGCAGAAAGAAGCAGAGCGAGGAGTGGTTGATGGCACTCAAGCAATATTACACTTTGGGGCGAAGGCTCGGGGATCCAAAGCCCATAAATGAAGATTCTATCATGGAATATACGCGGGAGCAATCCTGCAAAAATGAGAGCTCTGTATGCTCTTAGACAAGAACACAAACCGGATATGATATTACTACAAGAAACTAAAATGGAGGAGAGTAGAGTGATCCCTTTTAAGAATAGGACTTGGCGAGAAGCTGAAGTAGTAGCCCAGGAGGCCACTGGAACAGCAGGAGGGTTGTTGGTTATGTGGAACAAGAATGTGATTGATAGTAGAGTGATTCTGATGTCTAGTTGGTTTATTTGTCTCCTATGTTTGGATAAAACCACGCAGGAAGAGTGGATCTTAACGAATGTATATGCTCCAGTTAGACAGGGACTGAGAAGGGTTCTCTGGGGTCAGCTAGCTGAACTGAGGGAGACGGTCCCCAACTACCCTTGGATTGTGGCGGGGGATTTCAATTGCTACCTTAATCCTGCAGATAAATTTGGGGGCTCTCAAAGAATAACTGCTGATATCTACGAGTTTAGAGATTTTGTTGATCAACATGAGCTGATGGATGTGGACCTGCGTAGATTCTCCTATACATGGTCTAACAAAAGACTGAAGGAAAACCAAATTCAGATCAGATTAGATAGGTTTCTTCTTTCTCAGGAATGCCTGGAGAGGTTTGGGGACTCTTCATTAACGACACTACCAAGAATCGGGTCTGACCACAACCCAATTCTGTGGGAAACTGGGGAGGACTCTAAGAAAAAATACATCAGACCCTTTCGATTCGAACTTATGTGGCTCCAACACCAGGATCTCAAGGATCTGGTTGCCCAATGGTGGGACAAAAAGTATAATGGTTCGAAACTGGCCCAAGTGGCGTGTAAACTGAGGAATGTGAAGGCTAACATTAGAGAGTGGAACAAAACTTCCTTTGGCAATATTTTTGCAAAAAAGGCAGAACTAAAAGACAAGATCAATGAACTGCAGGAGAAGCTGAAGTCAGATCAGCTTACAGAAGATCTGAGAAACCAGGAGAGGGAGTTGTTAGCCGAATACCACACGGTGTTGGGATTTGAAGAAACCTTCTGGAGGCAGAAATCCAGACTGCGTTGGTTGAAGGAGGGTGACAGAAATACAAAGTTCTTCCATGTCTCTACTCTTCGCCACAGGAGTACTAACAAAATTAAGGAGATCAAGATGGCCGATGGGTCTAACACCAAAGATATAGAAGACATAAGGAGGGAAGCGACCGAGTTCTTTAAATCGTTGCTAGAAGATGTAAATCCTACTATTGAAGAAGAGGACTCTCTGTTGGCGGCCATTCCACCCCTTGTCACTGAGAATCTTAATGGATTCTTACTCAGCCCTTTTACAGAGGAGGAAATCAGGAAGGCGGTTTTTGACATGGATGGTAACAGCTCCCCAAGACCGGATGGCTTCCCCGCTGCTTTCTTTCAGAAGTTTTGGGATATCCTAGGCGATGATGTAGTGGAAGCTATAATTGAGGCTCAAAAGGACATGGAAATCCCATAAGGAGTTAATGCTACATTTTTAGTCCTCATCCCTAAACTAGTGGGAGCAATGGAATTTTCCAGTTTCTGCCCTATCAGTTTATGTAACACTCTGATGAAGATTCTCACGAAAACAATCGCCAATAGGCTGAAGGTTATCCTGCCATTCATCATTGATATGAACCAAGGAGGTTTTGTGAAAGGGCGGCAAATACTGGATGGTATCATCACAATTCACGAAGTTATTCATTCAATGGTGGCTAGTAAGGAAGCAGGTATGTTACTAAAGCTAGACATGAATAAAGCCTACGACCGGGTCTCATGGCGTTTCCTCACCAAGATTTTGGGTAAGTTTGGTTTCTGTCCCCAGTGGATTAAGTTGATTTTTAGTTGTATCTCTACCACAAGATTTTCTGTCATGGTGAATGGGTCACCCTCCGATTACTTTAAGAGTGAAAGGGGGTTGCGACAAGGAGATCCTTTGTCTCCATACTTGTTTATTATTTTAGCGGAAGCATTGGGTAGGAACATTTCAGAAGCTGTGGCAGAAGGTCGATTGGGAGGTTTCAAACCAGCCTCAACAACAGAGCCAGTGTCTCACCAACAGTTCGTGGATGATACGATCATTGTGTCCAAAGCCTCGGTGCCTCAGGCTAGGAAGCTGAAGAGAATTCTAACCAAGTATGAGACGGAAGCAGGACAATACATAAACTATAAGAAGAGTAGCATCTATTTCTTTAACACGCCTGGTGGGAGGGAGGAAAGAATAGCTAACCTCTTTGGATGTGGAAAGGAGCTTTTACCGACGACTTATCTAGGCATGCCTATGTTCGAAGGAAGAATGAAGGCTACATTGTGGAACTCAGTCATTGACAGGATCTCCAAAAAGTTAGCAGGGTGGAAGGGCAGCCTTCTCAGCTCCGCAGGGAAAGCCTTACTAGTTCAAACTACTTTACAGAGCATTCCAATCTACTGCATGTCTCTATTTAGAATGCCTGCAAAGGTCCGAGCTACACTGGAGCAAATTCAGCGCAACTTCTTGTGGTCAGGTTCGGAGGAGAGAAAGAGAATTCCGTTGGTAGCATGGAATCAGGTGTGTGCAAGCAAAGATCAAGGGGGCCTGGGGCTGAAGAGAATGAAAGAAATGAACCAAGCTCTGATTGGCAAACAGGTCTGGAGATTTGTCAATAATGATCAATTGGGATGGGTAAAACTTCTTAAGGTAAAATATATCAAAAATAATCAGGACTTCTTGAAAGTTGATAATCTCCCTAGAGGATCCTATTTCTGGAATTGTTTGCTCGAATGTCGTGAGGTAGTCAAGAAAGGCATCAGATGGAGAATTGGTAATGGAAGACAAGTGGACTTTTGGCAAGATCCATGGTTGGAAGAAGGCCCTCTGCAAGATAACTTAGACCTTCGGGTCCTCCAACACAAACTTTCAGAGGAAATGGGAGGAAAAGTAGGGGATTTTCTTGTTGTAGCACAGGAAACTTCCTCTTGGAAGAAAATCACAGTTCAAAATCCTTCAGAGCAAGAGAAGGTGGCCCTGACCAAACTCAATGATGCTTTAAGGGTGTTCCCGATCATTCCAGGGGGAGGAAGAGACAAGATGATTTGGGGCAAAACTACAAGTGGGATCTATTCAGTAAAAACTGCCTATAAACTAATCCACTCAGGATTTAATGGTTGGACTCCGACTTCTATTATTTGGTTAAAGAATTTAACCCCAAAAATAGCTTTCTTCTTTTGGCTGGCAGTTCAAAATAAGATTCTAACAACAGATAATCTGCAGAGGAGAGGTTTCCAATTCATCAATCGATGTATCCTGTGTGAGAAAGCGACAGAATCTGTAAGTCATATCTTTCTAACTTGTGAATTTTCTTGTGCAGTCTTCCAAATGATTCTGTCCAAATTTCATATAGATTGGGTCCGCCCAAATAGCATGTCTGACTTCTGCATACAGTGGGCTTCCCCCTTCCGGGCGAAACTTTTGACTTGGCTCTGGAAGCTCAACTTACCCCATTTTTTATGGGGGATATGGAATGAGAGAAATAAGAGAGTATTTAAAGGACGGAAGAAAGATCCCAGGTTATGTGGTAATAAAATAATCAGAGCTCTAAAAGAAAACTGGAAAACCTTTTACTTCAAAAATGAGACCCTGTCTCCTAGGGAAAGGAGGATTTTGCGGAACTGGGGAGAGGAACCTCCAGACCCAGTCATTACAACCAACCCACGGGATGGTGTCAAGTGGATACCCCCCACACAAAAGTGGGTTAAGTTCAATTTTGATGGGGCAGCCAAAGGAAATCCGGGGGCAGTAGGAGCAGGAGGAGTTCTGAGAAATGAGGAAGGAAAAGTGGTCCTTGCCTTTGCGGAGCCTTTGGGAACTCAAACAAATCATTTTGCAGAAGCCCGAGCCTGCATGCAGGCAATGAGAATTGCCAGACTAGAGGGTTATAAGGAAGTAATCTTTGAAGGGGATTCACTTAATATAATCAAGGCAATTAAGGAGGATAAAGACCCCAGCTGGACCATCTCGGAGCTTATCCTAGAAGCAAAGATTCATAAATCCCATTTGGTTAGTGCCCGAATCCAACACACCTTCAGAGAAGGGAACCAGGCGACGGATCTAATGGCAAATATTGCAGTTTCTGCTAGGGAGATGCAAATTTGGAAGGATAACTTCCCTCAAGAATTACTGGTGTTGGCTTCTAAAGAAGATCTAAGATCAAACCTGTTAGAGCAGCAGGAGATCAAAGTGGTTGATGATGAGTAATCCGGCAGATGGAATTAGGCAGAGGGACAAAAGGCAACCCATTTGTTGGGGCCTGGGAAGTGACAAGTGTACGGTACAGCAGCCTAGTGTTATGTTTAGTAAGTGCTAGGTGTTGTCTGGTTTTTGTTTTATCCTGAATAGTCCAACGACAAGTATAGGACTGCGGACTCTAAGTATGGCTTAATGTGGGTCTTGGGAAGATCCATTTTGTATTTTGATTATACGGGCTTGGAGCTAGAACCAGCCCATTTTGACTATGTAAAAGGTTTGTGGATCTTATAACCACCTCTACCTAATACCCAAATTTTTTTTGAAGAAAAGTATTAACCAAAGAAGTAGAAAGAAGAGAAAAGGAGTGAATTTATATTTGATAATGTTTTATAAATATTATGTTAAGATATGGTCTACCTATCCTCATACTAAATTTAATCTCTTTATTTTAATAAAAGTGGTTCAAACTTCATGCTATACATATATATTGAATAAAAATATTGAAGTTTGGGATCTCCCTCTATGATCATCTTAGTTATCAAAATCATCGAATTTTTTAGATAAAATTGAAAATTCGTCAAATTTAAAACCCTAGCGAATAAGTTCGGCAAATCAACCATAAATTCGGTAAGAAAAAAATTGGGCAAAAAATAAACAGGGAATGCACGCGGGAAGGGGAAAATGGATGTGGAAAATTTTTTGCATGTATTTTCAACCCTAAATTTGGTAGGAAAAAAATTGGATGTGTTTTCAACCCTAAATTCGACAGGAAAATGCATGCACATATGAAGGAGAAAATACATAGAGGTTATTTTTTGCATGTGTTTTCCCTTTATATTTGATTTTTTTCCTTTATATTTGATTTTTTTCCTTTATATTTGATTTTTTTGCCTTTGGTTTTCCCTTTATATTTGATCTTTTTTCCTTTTATATTGATTTTTTTGGTGTGTTTTTCTTTTATATTTTATTTTTGGAAACATTTACAACATCCAAAAATATGTAATATTCGTGACTACTAATTGTAATTTTTGCAACTACATTAGATTTTTTTCTATACTGTAATTTAGTAGTTTTGCTAGGTTAAATAAATTTGTTGTGATTTATTCTAATAGATTTATTATTTTTATATGAATTTTCTCATAAATTTTGCTTTATATATATTTAAATTAAAAAATAAAATTAAATAAGATATTTTTTACATTTATTTTTAATGTATATATATTTAAGTAAGTTTTATATTAGAAATGTAGAAAGTATTTACATTCGTTCAATACATTTAAAGTAAAATTAAATGGCATTTTTTTCTTAAGAAAAACTATTTAAAATGGCACCATTAAAATCTATTGTAGAAGCTTGAAAATATATGACAAGGAAATTATTAATGTTTGTTTCAAGTCTCCGTTTGAGTTTCTTAGTTACTAATTTATTTACATAACATTAAAAGGATATATGTACATTTATAATATATCGAATTTTATTCCGAATTTTTTAACATGTCAAATTTCTTTGGAACTCCAAGATTGTCGAACTCGAACTTCACAACTAAGATTTTTTTTTTAGCGAAAAACCCCTTATGGGGCCGCCTTGGTCCAAGAGACCACGAACAGGGGGTTCTACACCGTCAAAGTCACCCGGGGGTTGCACCCAGTCCTACCCGCACCAACATTATCAATTGGATTTGGGTATCCAATTCAGCTTTTTGGTAGGGTGGAGATTCGAACCTGGGACCTCCCTTAGAGGATTGCCCTCTCCTCTCCAACTCACCTACAACACCTGGGTAACTTGACAACTAAGATGATCATTATAAAAGAAGAGGTTATTTAGATTGCTATAAAGTTTTTTTTAATATTTTTTAAATCTTAATTTTATTATAATTGGGGTAATGCACCTTGTGCAGTGAGCAAAGTTCCCCCAAAGAATGAACAGCATACCCGATCCAGATCCAGACAGCGTCGTCGCCCACCGCCGAACATGCCAGCTTCCAAGGCTCGCTCTCAGCCGACTGGAGATCACGCGCAGGGATTGATGCTCTCAAGCACTGCGCAACAGGTTTCCGCTTGGGCTGACCGCCCTCAACCTGTTCCTTTGCGCAGTATGGATGGTTGGGGAACTCACCGGGGATGGGGATCTCCTGCAGATTCTGCCAGTGTCGGTTCTCAAAAGGGTGAGGAAGGTGATGCTAGTACTGGATGGAGCACAAGCACAGGCACTGCTGGTGATTTAGCTTGGAACACCCCCTTTGAGGCTCCCATGAGTCCTACTCAGCAGCTTGCTCCTGAGATGCCAGGGTCGGGTTGGAACACTTAATGGCTGTTGTGATCTATTTTTAGTTTTATTGTTAAGCCCACCTTTTTGTAATTTTCTGGCGGTGATGTTTTAAACGTTGTCCTGGTTGTCTTTCCAGCCAGTTTGTTGTTTGCATGTGGTGTGTTATAGCAATCGAACTTGTTGTTGGTTGTTTTTTCAGCCAGATTTGGCTCGTGCATGGGGTGTGATGTGTTAGTCCACCCATTTTTGTATGATTAGGCTTTGTAATTAATATAATGCTTTTTCATTTCAAAAAAAAATATTGGATTCAAATATTTAATAAGATATTTATTTTATTATAGTGATTAAAAGGTAATTAAAAAGTTTTGGGATTTGGTTCTTTGTTGGGAGGTTTAATGTTCAAACTACGACGTTTGTGTGGTTATATGTTAATTCTCTATTGATAAGTTTAACTCTCAGCTTTACGAGGGATCATGGTTAGGATGGGGATGCTCAACCATAAGCGTCAGTTGTAGGTTGGAATTTCGTTCCACATTAATATCTATCACAGTAACCAAATAAATAATTGAAAAAAAAAAAATTCAAATGGTTAATAACTTTACCTTTTAAATGAACAAATATTATACAATACAATCAAAATATAAAGGGATGTGTATTTCTAAAAGTGTATTATTTCTTTTGTTGCATAGGGATTAATCCTAGCCTGTTGGTAAAGATGAAGTCAACAGGACCGCAACCATCCAAAGAATCAAATTGTGGTAACCCACCAACAAGCACTCAACCCCTTCCAATTAATCTATCCCTTTCAGCTTTTTTTTATTATTTTTAAATGTATTTTAAAAAATAATTAAAATGTATAAATAAATGTTAATCCCACATTTTTAAATATAAAGTAAGTTTTAATGGTTCAATTTTCTTTAATGATCATTGATAATTAAATAAAAAATGAAAAATTATTAATGTATTTATTAAATTTTAAAAATTAGAATCCAGACACTAAAAGTAGTCACTTTGCAAAATGAACTAGTTTAATAATTCTAACTTCAATTTAGACATTTCTAATAGCTGTTTTATTTAGATGCATTTTATTGGATGAATTTGTTATTAATGGGTACATTAGGTGGCAATATGTTTGCATTTTAAAATTCTTTGACAATTTTTTTTAAAGTCATTTAATTATAAATAACTATGGAAGCATGGAAAATAGTGGTTGTAACTAATTCTCTTATGTAATAAAAAAAAAAAAAACTATGGAAGCATGGATGGTCTATCAAAGAAAGATGTATCAAAGAAAAAATGAAACTACAATATATGATAGATTTAAATAAAGTAACTCCATACATTATATTTATAAAAAAAAAAAAAAATTAATGAGAAAGCAAACAATGTATGTCAAAAGTAAAAAAATTTGAGTGAATAAAACCAAAAAAAAGTGAAATGTAATTACACAAACACGAGTTTATAATAAATGAAATGTAAATGTATGTGCTTAACTTGTGTTCAAATCCCTATGTGCTACAATAGTTAGGTTGTGAAGTAGATCGGTGCAGTTTTTTAGGTTTTAGAGGAGCGTTGCAGAGGAGGTAGATGAGCGTTGCAGAGAAGGTGGATGCTTGGCCAAGTTGTAAAGTGGATCTGTGAAGCATTGTGCTACAGTAGTTAGGTTGTGAAGCAGATCGGTGCAATTTTTTAGGTTTCAGAGGAGCGTTGCAGAGGAGGCAGATGAGCATTGCAGAGAAGGTGGATGCCTGGTCGGGCAACTTTGACCCCATTGTTGAAGAAGCTAAGTCTGTGAAGGTGGATCTATTTGACTCTCGTGACCCCTCCTTTTCATTTGAATGGGAGGAGTGGGATCCTGGTAAGCTCAAAGGTGGGATGAGTAGAACCTGTGAGGAGTACCCCATCCCCCCTAGTGCACCTTCGTATGCAAAAGTGGTCACTGGCATTAATGGAGGATCTGACACCCTCTTCGACATTTCTCCTATGTCGAACCAGATCCATATCCCCGATAGCTTGATTGATAATATACTGAAAGATGGGTTGTGGAATCTTGTGGGAAAATTCCAAGGTAGGAGGCCGGATATTGATACTCTGAGGAGATGGGCTTTGGCAAGATGGAGACCTATCGGTTCTCTTGAAATTGTGGCCATCCCAAGAAATTTCTTCCTTATCAGGCTCAACTGTGAGGAGGATTCCAAGCGAATCTTGGAAGGGGGTCCATGGTTTTTTGGCAAACGAGGTTTATTTTTGCGTAAATGGGCCCCAAATTTTAATCCCCTAACGCAGAGCATTAATATTGTCCCACTATGGGTCAAGCTACCAGACTTCCCACTTCATCTCTGGCATGAGAGCATCTTCCAAGCTATTGCCAAGACAATTGGGGATTTGATTTCCTTCGATCAAACTACCAGTTCCAAATCTTGAATGCTCTATGTTAGAATGTGTGTGATGGCAGATATCGAGAAGGATCTACCAAGCTCTATTGAGTTGTTTTCTAACCTTGGCACCTGGGTTCAAAACATTGAATATGAAAATAAACCCCAAGTTTGCCAGGAGTGTGGTAAGGGAGGGCACCATAAGAGCATATGCCCCCTGCATCCTAAAGCTCTGAGTACTTCGGCAAGTCATAAGGAAAATAGTAAGAAGCTCAGTGAAAAGTGGGTGCCTAAGCGAAACCCTCAAAAATTGAAAGGAAAATATCTGATTTCTATTTCTCAAGTTGGGCTCAGTGAGGAATTACAGGAGGAAGCCCTTCTTCCATCAAACATGTTTGATGGAGAGGAGGAGTTGAACAGGGTTCCTATGAAGAGAAGGGAAGTGAGCCTAGTAGCGGGGGATATTGTTCAACTTCCTAAATTTGGGGAGAGTGGAGAAGAGGTAAGTCCCTTTGACTGTCTTGACATGGATGATCCGACTCTTCAACAGTTAATGGAAAGCTCTCTAGCCTCTTCAAAACCTGTGTTTGAGAAAGGCTCTCCAGGTCCGAAGACCAGAAGTCACAGGAAAGCTCGTATTGATGTAGGGGTCGAAAGGAAAGTGGGGAGACCTAGCAACAGAGCGCTCAGGAAAAGGGAGATTGACTCTGAAATTGCTAACGGAGTACAACCCCTTCTAACGGATAGTTTTGAGGCTCTGCATCCTGGAGAGAATGAGGTTGTTCCAATCATGGAGACTTGGAACAAATGTGTTCAGGAGTGTGGCCTGAAAAAATGATTTCTTTCTTTGGGGGTCAAAAAAAGGTTGGCAGGCCTCCCAAGACCTCGCTGAGACAGGCTTCCAACAAGTGATTTTTGGTTGTTTTTGTTTCAGTTGTTTGTCAGGCCAGATGTTGTTGTTGTAGATCTGCTCCAGTTTTAAATGGGATTCTTGGCTCTCTGGTTCTTTGAGCACCCCTAGGTTCCAGTGGTGAGGTCTGGTTCCCAGATTTAAGGCCCTAGTGGTGGGTGGGATCTTCAAATTTTGAACTTTGAATTTGAATGCAGCTTTGGGCGGGATTTTCAAATTCTAATTTTAAATCTCGAATTTGAATGTTGTTTTGGGTGTGGGTTTCTCCTATGTTGGCCCCTTTTGCCAGCTGGTTGTTTGATCGTGATAATCTCTTGTATTTGCTTGATAAAAATCTGCAGCTTATTTGCTAGGAGGTTGCTTCATTGGATTTTCGGGTTGGATTCGTGGAATCCAACTCAGTTTTTCTTGATATCTTATTGTTAGATCTAAGGTTTGGGGGTGCCTTTCAAAACCCTATTTGTAATAGGTTCGGGGACCCTTTAAAAACCCCTTCTACTACCAATAAAAAAAAAATCCCCATATTGTGATGGTCATTTTCACAATATGATGATCCATAATATGGTTTACTATAACACCACAGTTATGTGGTTTATTATTATTTTTTGAATTTAGCGAAAAACTCCTTGCAGGGTCGTCTTGGTCTGAGAAACCACGACCAGGGGGTTCTATACCGTCAAAATAGAATTACGGTGTAGTACGGGTGAGAGCCCTCTAAACTCTATAGCCAAATTTCCTTTTATAAAATTTTATTAATTTAAATAATAAATGTTTATATTTTTATTAATCAAATTTATATTAAATACAAAATCATAGAACAAAATTCTAATCATTGAATATGTCACTAGACTTGCATCATCACATTAATTGGTTACAAAGCAAGAGGTCCAGCCCCCCACACACATGCCCAAAGTCAATGTTAATAGGGGTGAGGAATCCCACAAAGTGGGACCAAGGACTTCCACCTTTAAGCCTGCTACTCCATTGGCAAAGAGTATGGCAAGTGTTGGGGTTTATAAACCACTCAAGTCCCACAACACAGTTAATGTGGGATTATTCACAAACACACACACACAAACTACACTAACAAGATAAATAGGTATTAACGTGGAACGAAATTCCAATCATGGATTATGCCACTAAACTTCATCATTCCAATCATGGATTATGCTACTAAACTTCATCATCACATTAACCGATTAGAAAGCAAAAGGACCAGCCCCATAAAAATAAATAAATATTTATTGTTAATATTAAATTTAAATAAAAGCACACTTCAAAAGCATGTAAAATTTAAAAGTTATTTTTTTGATAGCGAAAAGGTTATGATTGTGTACTTCCTGCTGCCTATTGCATTTGATTCAAAATAATGACTGCAGTCAATGTGACATTAACTTTCGATGTCAAAATCCTATTTTTTGCCAATATAATATGCTGAATCTTGTAACAGGTTCTAACTATAAACTTTTCATAATATAAAAAATAACTGATATTAGTAAGATCCCAATGCCTGTTAATGTTTGTCCGAGACAGCAAACTTGTCCATTTAAATGTCTTGCTCCTTTTACTTTGCGACTTATTTAAGCATTAAAATTTTTATTGGAATTCGATGCATCTCTAGCTAAGTAGTTACAGATGTCAAGGATGATATTAACAGTTAGGTTATCCCTTTTCCTATAAAAGAGATACCTCCTCTCTAACAACGATTAGCACCAGGGAACTCCTATCTCAATTTTTTATTATATAAATTTCTTATATTAACACCGAACAAGAGTATTACAGAGTAAACTATGGAAGCACCACAGAGATTAAGATTATAACTGAGCTAGTAGCATAAGGATGTGTCAGACCAAGAAGGTTGTTATGTCAAGCCTGATGTGCTGTCTAGGCTGAGAATAAAAAACGTATTTTACAAAAATCATTTCAAAACCTTAGAACTACCTTAATGCACTACATAACCTTATCAGCATGTAACATCTGGAATACAGAACCAGGCAGCATTAGAACTCTAACCGCGCCAAAATTAGCCCAGGTGTACAAACATGCTGCAAAGATGATTCAACTGAAAATTCGCACATCATCTGAACCATATTGAGCATCAAGGCTTACTATTACAATTTTCAGTAAATGACATCAAATGATTTTAGCATAGTTAATGTCTTAAATCAGATACAAAATAGGAACAACCAAACCAGTATCAAGAGGATTTTAAATGCCTTCATTCTAGTTGGCATAAACCTCCAGTAAAAATTTCAATAAGATTCTATCAATGTGTCATTAGTTTCTCTGCCAAAATATCAAAGAAATTGGAGAAGAAAATGTTTAATTCTATCAATATAAAGGGACTGAGTAGGAACAATATGCCCTGAAGAATGTTTTACAATGACACGACTGTCTGACCTGAAAAGAGAAGCTAGTTGCATGCTTGTATCAGACATTATCTGCCTGTCAAGCCCATCATTCCCACCAAAAATGTGAAGAGAAGGGCAATCTATGGGTGTGAAACTTGGGCTTGCTATCAATTGCTGGAACTCTTCAACAGGTGATGGGAATCCAGAACATAATACCACAAATTCAAAGCTCATGTCCCTATAGTTAGATGGACTTTTCTGCCTTAGAGTGCAAAGAATAGCCGCTATGGAAGCCCCTTGTGAAAATCCTAAAACTCCATCAAAAGGACCCATATCAGAAAATACAGTTTGAAGATGAGTTAATGTTTCAGGCCATCCAATTGTTTGTTGCTTGTACTGAAGAGGATGAAATGGTGAAGTTGCTTGAATCCACTTCGTCTCCTCTAATTTATTCCTATCCTGTTGCAAAAGTTCCTGAATGGCTGCAGTCTTTGACGAACTAGTTTCCAAAGCCAATGCCACGTTAGTAGAACAGCAGGCAGAGTTAGAATGATAAGAGTTTTGTGCAATTAGCCATGCATGCCTTTTCCTACAGTTCTGTGGGAATGAGAGTTTCAGTTCTGAGCGATTAAAAGAATCAGTGGTGCCACCAGGTGCTACATTATTGTCCTCACCATCTTGCATTTGTTTACTGAAAGGTTGGTAAATAAATGGCACCTCATGAGGTGCATCAACAAATACAAAATCGGCTAGGTGCTTCAATTTCTTTGTGAATGATGCCAATCTTCCTTTCAGACTAAATGCATTCTGGCGAAACCCATGCAAACAAAGAATCTTCAACTTTCTTGTGGGAAGGGTATTTGTGACAAGTGAAGCCTGAATACCGAGCAATAAACATATATTTAGAGCTTTCATAGCAGAGCACTACAATTTACGGTTAAAAAAGGCTCTCAGAACCATTACTTACGATTTCGATATTTAATAAGATGTAGTCATAAAAGGATACATTACCACCGTGCCTCCAGGAGATGGATCTAGCCTACATGGTTCAACATTCTGTTCCAATCCATCAATATATTTAATGGAATCATGTTCCATCATGGCTGCCGTCTCAACTTTGTTGGTTCTCAGTTCGTCATTTAAAGAATTTGTGTTACTTCCTTTGGGATAAATTGTCAGCTCAACTGTACGACAATTTTTCTGACAAAGTTCACAGATATAAGTTGGACTCTCTTTATTTGAAGTACTTAGAACCTGCATCAATGGTGATTTGAATCAATACTATCATTAACTCTACTGGTACTAATTTCGAATGAATCCAAGACAACTCTTGAGATGCAATAAGATCATCCAACATTTAACCTGTGAAAAAATGGCTACTCAGATTAGGCATGTGAAGTTTGACTATCTAGTAAAAGTCATTCTGTATCACTGTCGCAAGGCAGATCAATAATTTTCAGTGTATCAAAATCATATGTTTACTAGTCAATAAAATACAAAAAAAGAAGCTACTCAAATAAGATGTCACAAAATACTCCTCAGTCAAACACATTTGGAAACATGAGAGCCAACCCCATGAAATCCAGGCTGAGCTAATAGATTGAATACAGTCCAGTGTTTTGTTCATACGTACAAGCAACACAGAAGGCTGTTTTCGTGTAAAATGTTTTAGTAAGGTTAAATATTTATAGAAAAAGGGCCCATAGGGTTCAGGGCAAGTGGTTGGGATTAAGGATTTTCACATCTTAGACCAAGGTTCGAAACCCATGGGAAAACCTTAACATTCAATGGTCATCAGGTTCGGAGCAGTTGGTGGTAAGTGAAGAGTTTCACACTCTAAACCAAAGGTTCAAATCTCATGGCTAAACCTTAACATATAATCAAATGGCATGAGCTAAACTGGTTATACCTCAGCTTTCAAGGAGGACCCAGATACGAATCTTGTCAAGCAATACATGCATAATTGTCAAGATATTGTAATACAGCTCTGTGGTCAGGATGTAATACAAATGGAGCCATTTCAATCCCACAGAACAGATTATATATATATATATATATATATATATATATATAAAGAGAGAGAGAGAGAGAGAGAGAAAGAGCTTTATCCGTAAGAAATAGTGCAATCTATAATCCTGCAAAAGTGCATGCGTAAACAGTAACAAAACCTAGCATATATGCTTCACACATTTCTCCTGGGTCCAGTACATGGTGCACTGCAACTCTACAAATTCCTTGAGAGAACACGCAAAGGAAATATAGCATTCCAAAGATAATCATATTCACCTTACTTTATCTGCAAATAAGTAATCACATTTTATTTTAGATAATGAATGCAGAGTGTCCGTGCAGATCAAATATAATCTTTGATAATGCATTCCAATTGATCAAAAGCATATATAATAGACAATGGGTGTCTTCCTTCCAATTTCTTTCCCCTTTCCCTCAAATAATATAGCTCGACATTATTGAGATTAACAGCAACTAGTCTGGGTCAGATTGAAGATCTATATGGTCAGCCTTAAAAGGATTTAATATTTGCATAAATGCATAAAATAATGTTTGGCCAAATATAAATGAGGCAATGGCTCTCAAAGTTCAGCCTTGATTCATCATTTCAACCAGATCAGATGCTTCTAAATCCTGTTTTCATCAGTTGAACCATGTTTCAATATATCATGTAAAATAAGGAATTAGACAAATTTCAATGAGATGTCTTTGTATCAGTAGTTAAACCACAGTCCATGCAAAAATAATCTGAGACTCAACACAACCTCTACTTCCTACAACCTGGAACTGTAACAAATTAAACTAATCTACGGTCCGGATCCTAAGCACCAATAAATATTTCATTTGAGTTTTTTTGAACAATGGACACAGTAGTATCATATGATTCCATGTATCCAAAAAACCATTGGGACATGAGGACACACCTCCTCAATCCTGGGAGGCATCACTTGTTCCCCCTACATTATGGCAATTCCAGGATGGAAGACAAACTGTCATGTCATCCCCAAAATGCAGAACAGACAAAAACACGTCGCTAAGATTGCCCTCCAAAACAGCGATGTCTCATGGACTTGGGGACATCCTTGAGACAGCCAGGAACACAAAGACATCCTAATGCATGGTTTTCTGAAAAGGGAAAAAAAAAATTCTCCTTTTTTTTTTATCATTATTTGCTGTCCCCTGACATCCCCCAAAAAAGGTCCTTCATTCCCAGACATATCAGACTTTTATTCCTGCCACCCTTTGTATTTTCTGAACCGACAATTAATTCCTAAATGGACACAAGGGCCTTCCCTGTCCTTTCAGAAATGCCCTAATGGCTTCACGTTCAGCACAAGTAGCCCCATTCTTCACTTTATGAAAAGTTGTATACTTGTCACTAGCTGTTAAAAACATTTAACATCAAATATAAAACTTTTCTTGTAGCGATTCAAGTGGCTATGAGGTAGCACTTTGGCCTAAGATAAAAGGATGTTTGGGCAGGTACTACAAGATGTTAAACCATATGGAAGACCTACATGAATGGCTCCTTCATAAGTCTAAACATCAGAGAAATCATCCCCGTCCATATGTAAAATCCAACTTAGCTATCCCCATAGGAGACAACACAACATAGCAAAAAACTCGTTATACCTTACTTTTCCTGAAAAAATACTTACAGATTGGCTTATTAAGTAGTCCAAGTACCAAGCTCCACTAATTTGGCTTGTAACATATGCAGATGCTCAAAATACATATGTTCTAGACGTTATTTAAGTAAAAGTAATTTAGTATGTGGGGCCTGTGCCATGGAAATGTTTTGTTTTTTTAAGACAGACCACAAGGCAATCAAGAATAATATCTCCCTCAATTCTGCTTAAAAATTTTATTATTAACACTGGAACCACTCAAAATTTTCTTTAAAATGACAGTTGTGGAAATTCAATTTGGCCTTCAAGAAAGACATTCCAAAGGCCGTAACTCCCTTAATGCTGTTCATAATCTCTATTATGACCACTTTCTGGAAAGCTCTGGGTTTTTCTTTCAAATGGCTTTGGTATGACTTTAATGTCCTCCAATATAAAGGTATCCTCCTCACAGGATATAGCTTTCTTTCTACAGTAAAGAAGAAAAAGGCTTCTGGATGATTGGAATTGTTCCAAGCCAAGATCGCTGCTACAATATTCTTGAGCTATTCTTCAAGAGTGATTAGAGGACAAGTGCCCAAACTGAATAAGAAAGATTCCAAAAATCAGTGCATGCCATAAATAAACTCCAGAAAGATTTCATTTCTGCTTCACATGGCTAAACTGCTGTTGTTTAGCAATGGAAACAAGGATCCAAGTGGCTGTAAAGGGTGAGCAAGAATCAGTAATAGCAAACAACATGAAGCATAGTTGGTGAAGGCATTCCTCTAATTCCCTCCGACTTTTAGCGATTTCTTTTTCTTTTGCTAAGTGACTGGCAGAAAGAATTTCCTGCTAATTGTTTTTTTTTTCGTAATCCAAATTGGAAAGTAGAGACTTTACAGCATTCAAATCTAGTAGTGTTAGGTCAATTTAGCTGTAGTGCCATGTTTTCCAGGTAGGGTGTTTTTGGTTAGTGGACATTTATTTGACCATTCAAGAACTGCTAAAACTTTTTTAACTTTACAGCAACAAAATCAGAGACATTGTAGTCCACAAGTTAAAGCATGATAATCAAGCAATCTGTCTTTTATTATTAACACTGGAACCACTCAAAATTTTATTATTAACACTGGAACCACTCAAAATTTTCTTTAAAATGGCAGTTGTGGAAATTCAATTTGGCCTTCAAGAAAGACATTCCAAAGGCCGTAACTCCCTTAATGCTGTTCATAATCTCTATTATGACCACTTTCTGGAAAGCTCTGGGTTTTTCTTTCAAATGGCTTTGGTATGACTTTAATGTCCTCCAATATAAAGGTATCCTCCTCACAGGATATAGCTTTCTTTCTACAGTAAAGAAGAAAAAGGCTTCTGGATGATTGGAATTGTTCCAAGCCAAGATCGCTGCTACAATATTCTTGAGCTATTCTTCAAGAGTGATTAGAGGACAAGTGCCCAAACTGAATAAGAAAGATTCCAAAAATCAGTGCATGCCATAAATAAACTCCAGAAAGATTTCATTTCTGCTTCACATGGCTAAACTGCTGTTGTTTAGCAATGGAAACAAGGATCCAAGTGGCTGTAAAGGGTGAGCAAGAATCAGTAATAGCAAACAACATGAAGCATAGTTGGTGAAGGCATTCCTCTAATTCCCTCCGACTTTTAGCGATTTCTTTTTCTTTTGCTAAGTGACTGGCAGAAAGAATTTCCTGCTAATTGTTTTTTTTTTCGTAATCCAAATTGGAAAGTAGAGACTTTACAGCATTCAAATCTAGTAGTGTTAGGTCAATTTAGCTGTAGTGCCATGTTTTCCAGGTAGGGTGTTTTTGGTTAGTGGACATTTATTTGACCATTCAAGAACTGCTAAAACTTTTTTAACTTTACAGCAACAAAATCAGAGACATTGTAGTCCACAAGTTAAAGCATGATAATCAAGCAATCTGTCTTTTAGGCATGCATCATAATAAGCTAACGTAGACATGATTTCTCAAGTGCTTATTTAGATATAATAATCATAAATATCAGAGAAAATAAGCTTTAGTGATTTCCAATTTAGTGTATTCTAAGAAAACATCACTCATAAATGTTTGATACCTGGCATTTATTGCACACCAGGACTAACATACGGCAATATGAACATCGACAGCGTGAAGAGTAATCATCAAAAGTGTCAGCACAAAGTAAGCATGAACCAACAACTTCTGTATCAGTACTCCCAACTGAAATTCTGCAGGGAAAATGTCCACAAAAAAAAATATTAAAATTAAAAAAAAAAGCTATCCATAAATTCATGTGCATGTGAACATAAGACACTCTCAGCTTCACTCAATAGTAAAAGATGTGCATACCTGGGGTCAAAAACGAAATTTTTGCCTTTGAAGAACCCTCCATCAGGATATGCCTCGAGGTAACGCTGAATGCCACCAGATAACTGCCAATTGAAAACTTTTAATTAAAAAGAATAAGCAAATATATACAAGTTTGAAATGAAGTACTTGATAGCAAATCTAGCTGAACTTTAGCTGAAAAAATTAAGGCTAATGCTTGGCTCTATAAAATTGCTTGCATCTCTGGCAGCAGTAAGTGGTAATAACTTGAATCGGAAAATTGATAAAACTATTGATTGAAACTCTAAACATTTTACAAGTAATAAATATTCACATCTTTCAGACTTTTAGTTATGCATATGAACATTCTTCAAAATGTAGAATATAAAAGGTAGAATGAAATTAATATGACACAAGTCAGATATGTTAATCTATATCTCAAGCATTGAAATTTTGCGAAACTCAAGCAGTCAAATCACAAGTTGGTTAGATCCAATTGAAAATTGGGCTTGATTACTTGTTCAAATCCTGCAGGGAAGGACAGGTGCATCCCTTCAGTGGGTCTTATACTCCAAACCAAGAGTGTTGGGCTAGGCTTGTGACCCAAAAAATTGTTTTAACCCTTTAAAAAATATAAAAAGCAAATGTGCGTGCTTCTTGTTTTGCTCATGAATTATATCTCTCTGTCCCTAAGGATTTCTGAAATTACTGGGAAAAAGCCACAACCATGAAAGCCTCAGAAAATTGTATATGCCTTCTAATATAAACGTATCTCAAAGCCAGTATTCAAGACGAAAAAAATTCCCAATGTACTAACCATCAACTTCCGTATGTCAAAATAGATCTTAAATCATGACAGTCAGAATTGACAGCAACAAAAGTAAAATTGAAGTCACTTATAGTGTCTATTATACCTGGTAAACATTTTCATAACCTGAACCTTTCATTCTGATATATGCAGATGCCATTTCACAACGAACTCCTCCTGTGCAATACCTGTAGCCAATATTAGTTTAACCAAAACAGAATTGCAGCAAAGTAGATAGCTAATTCACTGCACTAGTCAACATTGCAAAAGCAAATGATATTGAAAACATAGTTTCCCTCATATTAGAACACATTAGCACTTCAGCTTTTTCAAACACACTGAAAAGGCACTTTGAACAAAGCCAAGAGATGTTTCAAAACAAAATTCTTGTTGCACAAGATACAATATGATCAGCATTCTATCACATGCAGATTTCTCTAAAAACAATTATACAGAAATAAAAGGTGAAATTCCATAATTACATAAGAATGTTGTTGCCACGTAGTTCTTCTGCATGTCTATCTATCCAACCAGGCAAATCACTGTACTGCCTAATCTTGGGGTCTAAAGTCTGAACTTGTCCTGGTGCTTGAAACTTGCCAATTCTTGTTTCATACAAATTCCTAGCATCCAAGAGGACAACTCCACCATGACGTTGGAAATCACCAATTTCACATTCCAATTGCAAATCCAAAGAATCAACTGAACTATCCCAATTCAATTGCTTAAGATTGCCATCATCGTGAAGCTTTCCTCCTGTCAATTCATTAAGCTAATTAACACATGCCAGTTATTTTAAAAACCTTCTGATATCCTACATACAAATATCGGTCATGAATCTCTAAATGTTGTATAAATGTCAGATACTTGAGTTCACAGGTACTAGAATTTTACCAGTCATTTGAAGAATTGAATGAAACTCAACAGCAGAAAGATGCTTTCCAGCACTTGAAATTGACGGCGATGTGACCAATGGATGAGAAACAAGAGACACTACCTCCTGCATAAACATGAAAGCAGCATTGATAAAGTCTGTAACAAACGAAAGACACGTATATCTAAAATGTCAATCAAGATATTCACAAAATATTTAATGCCTGCAATGCATCTCTACGTGCTTCAAACAGATCCATTGAATACCATGGTCTTAGATTAACATTAAAATATTTTTCCTTTTTAATCAAAATTGAAACCATTTGATCAATAAAGATATTGTTATAGAGAAAGCAAGTCTCTGATTGGTAATTTCACAAGATGTATCCCTGCATATCTTTCAAGATATTTTGTCCCGTCTATATTTCTATTTATACACGCAAAGTGAGCTACTTTTCCCAATTCATTTGTAATGTACCTAAATATGACTATTTTGCAAGGTTCCACGAGCCTGGGGGACGAGGGGACGAGGGGACGGGGGACGGGTTTCGGGGGACGGCGGGGGACGGCAGGCCGATTTTAGGGGACGGCTCGGGGACGGCTGGGGGGACGGCTGGTATAATACTATGAAAATTGAAATTTTTTAGAAATTTAGAATAATCTACACATTCAGAATTCTACACACAACAAAAATGATATTAGGATATTCATATTGATATTAGTTACTAAGTGCAGCCATTTAATTGTTTCAACAAATATAACTTGAAGGTTCAGCCAAGGATATCAAGTGCAATCTGCCAATCTCTAACAGTTAACCAAATTAGTTGCTATTGCTCAAGTAATGAATGCCACATTATTCAGCTTTTACACATCATTTTCAACAATGTACTAAAGAACATAAAGAACAGATTAAAGCAAAAGTTACAGTATTCTAATATTACAGTATTCTAAAATAAGCGGATTTGTCATTGAAGTCAATGTCCTAAAGCAAAAGTTACAATTTTCTCATTGAAGTCAATGTCCTAAACTCAATGGGATTTGTCTCTTTGTAAGAATAAGACAAGTTGATGCCAAGCATTCCTCATCTGTATTTTCTCAATGGAAGTGTATGCAAAGCAAACAATTTAGGCCACTTTGCAGCAAATCAATAACCATTTATAGCAACAAAGGAACACACGTAAAAGCAAAACAGTGAACATGAATCTAATTGGATGCTATCTGTTTTACAAAATCTTCATTCTTGAACATTAGATAAATCAGCAATAGAAGCATTTTGGACCAGGGTCTTTTCCCCACCAAATAAAGTGCCATTCCAGTAAGAGTTATCATGCCACTTTTACTAGCCAACAGCTTCATCATGTTTTTACCTTACATGATTTTCTGAATTATGAACCTGAATTAAGACATGCAAAGCCATGATCTAAAAATGTTTTCAAAAATGCAGTCAAGAGGCACGCTGTTCTGAGTCCTGTAAAACTTGCTTGTTTCACTTTTTAACATCCTACAATTTAACTATTTTTTTCCTTGTCAGCTTCCTTCTCAAAAGATTTTGATTAACCTTGTTTAAAGGGATTTTGTAAATTTATGCTTATTAATTTTGTATTCTTGGTTTTTCTTTGGAACACTATTTCCAGCTCTCTCCAGACTGTTGTTACACAATGTAGTATTTGAGTCCAAATACCTGCTTTGATCATCTGCGGACATTAAGAAACTTCCTTTCTTTCTAAGTAATTTTCACTAGTATGAGTAGGGTCTCTCTTTGTTACTCTTTATGTTATTCAGTGATCTCCGCTTATTATATCAACAATCTTTATCCCTCACTTGTAATTTTAGAATACTGTAACTTTTGCTTTAATCTTCATAGAACAGATTGGCTGAGGACTTGCTTTAGAATACTGTAATTTTAGAATACTGTAACTTTTGCTTTAATCTTCATTTGTGGAAAGTCAAAGTCATCATTTTCAACAATGTACTAAAGAACAGATTGAAGAACACAAATGTCTTACAATGTACTAAAGAACAGATTAAATTTTCATTTTTAATTTTTTTTTTAGTTTTTCTTTTGGCTGAGGACGCCCAGCCATGGGGGATGGCTGAGTCCCTTTGGGGATGCTCAGGCCGTGCCCACCTTCCAAAGGTTCCCAACCGTCCCCGGGGACGCCCAGCCGTCCCTAGGGACGGCCCGAGCGTCCCCAAAGGGACCCAGCCGTCCCCGGGGATGCCCCAAAATAGGGGACGTCCCGGGGACGGGAGGCCGTAGGCCTCAGGCGTCCCCGAGGACGTTTCCCCGTCCCTAGGGACAGCCTGAGCGTCACCAAAGGGACCCAGCCGTCCCCAGGGACACCCCAAAATAGGGGACGTCCCGGGGACGGGAGGTCGTAGGCCTCAGGCGTCCCCGAGGAAGTTTCCTAGCCGTCCCCCAAAAGGGGGACGGGGGGAAATGTCCCCAATGTCGTCCCCCCGTGCTGGGGGACGCGGGGGACGGGGGGACGCGTCCCCGTGGAAAACTGCTATTTTGTAATCTTACAGGTTATTTTTTTCAGAAGCCCATGCTTGAATTTTAAGTGGTGATCCTAACCGTTTAGAGGCCTTATACATTGTATTGCAAAAGGTCCACACCATATGAAGTAAGGCTTCAACAGTAACCTGAGACATTGGAATACAGTTGGATTCCATTTACATAATTGTTGGTTACTCTGATCCTCTTGTGTCTGAATGTTATCTTTATTTAAACTGTTTTATTATCATTTTCTAATTACTGTTAAAGTAATATTAACATTCCAATATTCTGATATGCCATGTGGTAACTAAGCAATAGTCCTACCATACCACAGGTTATGTCTCATGTCGTAACCATCTCCCATGCTCTTATCTCCTTTTATCTGTGGAAAAAAGCAAATTTGCTTTCCCCTGTCTCATCACTCTTATACGCTTTTGTTCTAAATGTCATACCCCACCTTGGCAAGGCTTCTTCCTAAGAGACTATGAATTGATAAATGACTAATTGATACCTAGTATGGATACTCTAGATACTTTGAATATTTATGCATTGTTTTATTGGTTCATCTTTGAAAAAAATGGTACTGATATCTTGTTGTCGATGAACAGTGCCAGGTGCATCCGTGGGTGGAAGAGATAGAATCGACCCCAAGGACTGGGTACTTAAAAAGGGAATGCTTAAGTAAAAGGGTTTTCATAGGAATAGGATATAATGCTTTATTTAAAATAAGGAATGATTTTATTTTTATGAAATGAAATGTTTATTTATAATAAATGACTATTATTTTAAATAAAGAAAAGAATGTTTATTTTTAAATAATAATAGACTATTTTAAATAAGAAAATAATGTTTATTTTTATTTTTTTAAATACTATTATTTTAAATAAAGAAAATAATGTTTGTTTTAAAATGGAAGGAAGACAATTTTTTTTTAAAAAGAAGAATATTATTATATTCAAATATCTTCATCAGTCGCCGCTCAGGAAGATAGGGGCCTTCAATTCGAGCAGGTATACATTTATGTTGAAAAGAGGACTTAGCCTTTGGTAGATGGATAAGGAGATGAATGGATAAGAAGGCGGATGGCAAGATGGGAAAGGAAGAAAATTTTGGCCACGAAGAAAGTAAGAAAGGTGGGAGGACGATGCTTGGAGAGGAGCTTGGGAAGAAAACTTCATTGTTGAAAAAAGGAAGGCATGACGAGGATGGTGACCATAAGAGAAAAATCCAACCCTTTCGGCATAAAAGGTTGGAGAATCTTCTTAATTCGTAACTGATTTACAACTCCCCTTTGGCCTATGAATTGGCTTGGAAACTTGCTATCTTGTCGCCTGTAATAGGGCTTGGCTTCGCTAACTTAGACGTCGCTTTTGCAATAATGATAGTTTGTTAGATGCCTAATCAAGCATCTGGTTAAATTGGTTTCTTTTATGCCCCCCCTATTGTAGTTGTTATGGCCACGTGCGGCGAATGGCTTCCTGCGACTGGCCGCAATTAGAGGTGTTGTGCGTCATACTAGCACAGTCATGTCGTCATTGATGGCGCCATTTTATTTGATTAAGCAAATCTAAGTTTTTAGGACCCTTACCTATCAAATGATGCCTGATTAGATTGTTGTTGGAGCGCAATCGCCTAGGATTTTGTTTGGATTGCGTCTCAGTTCTCGAGAGGTTGATAGACTAAGCCTTTCACTGCGCACAATCACTCCTCCGCCGCCCATGAGAAAACCGTTGCCGCCAATTTGTTATCCCTAAGGTAAACTTAGGGTTGTCTAATCTTGTAGATGCCCCGCCACCTAGGCGTGCCACCATGGAGCGGCAATGTCGCGCTCGAGGAAGCACGGACAGGGGGAAGCCACTTGGTCCTCCCCACAAATATCCCACATGGGATGTGGGGAGGTCCCGAGTGGGCTTTTTAGGGGAAGGTGCTCCCCTACTTAGGTGACCACCACTCGGTGGTCATGGAGGCCACCGAGCAGTTGCCACTACGCGCCAGTTGGAGGCGCTTTGGACACGCATGAAGCCTAGGTTGTATGTTGACCCGCTGTTGACCTTGTACTCGCCACGTGGCAAAATTCGATTGGTTGTTTACTGGTCCTCTCTGGTTTGATTGCGTCGATTCGAAAACCGCCGATTCAAAAGACCCTCTTTTTTTAGATTATAGATTGTATTTAAGTGAACTAATAGATTATATTTAAAATAAATGATATAGTTTATAGAATATGTTTAAAAGAAAAAACATAGTTTATCATTAGATGAAAGATTATAGATTATGTTTAAATGAAATAATATAGTTTATGTTTAAATGAAATATTATAGATTATGTTTAAATGAAATAATATAGTTTATAGATAATAGATTATGTTTAAATGAAATAAACTATAAGCTATATTATTTCATTTAAATATGAACTATATTATTTCATTTAACTATCTTTTATTTCATTTAATCAAACCAGTCTATAATCTAAATGAAAATATATTTTATTTCATCTTTTATTTCATTTAGTTAAACCAGACTATAATCTAAATGAACTATTTTTTATTTCATTTAATCTATATTCTTTCATTTAAACATAAACTATATTATTTCATTTAAACATAATCTATAATCTTTCATTTAAACATAAACTATATTATTTCATTTAAATATAATCTATAATCTTTCATTTAATCATAGTCATAGACTATATTATTTCATTTAAACATAATCTATAAATTATAACATTTCATTTAAATATAATCTATTTAAACTATGTTATTTCTTTTAAACATAATCTATAAACTATAACATTTCATTTAAATATAATTTATTTAAACTATGTTATTTCTTTTAAACATAATCTATAAACTATATCATTTCATTTAAATATAATCTATTTAAACTATGTAATTTCTTTTAAACGTAATCTATAAACATTATCATTTCATTTAAATACAATCTATAATCTTTTATTTAATCATGAAGTATATTATTTCATTTAAAAATAATCTATAATATTTCATTTAAACATAATCTATATTATTCAATTTAAACATAATCTATAATCTTTCATTTAAACATAAACTATATTATTTCATTTAAACATAATCTATAATCTTTCATTTAAAGATAAACTATGTTATTTCTTTTAAACGTAATCTATATACTATATCATTTCTTTTAAATATAATCTATTTTTTTTTTTTTTAAAGCGAAAAACCCCTTGCGGAGCGGCCTTGGTCTGAGAGACCACGAACAAGGGGTTCTACACCGTCAAAGTCACCCGGGAGTCGCACCCGACCCTGCCCGCACCAACATTATCAATTGGATTTTGGATACCCAATTCAGCTTTTTGGTAGGGTGGAGATTTGAACCTAGGACCTCCCTTGGAGGATTGCCCTCTCCTCTCCAACTCACCTACAACACCTAGGTATTTTAAATATAATCTATTATTTTATTTAAATACAATCTATAATCTACAATCTATAATTTGTAATCTATATATTATATCATTTCTTTTAAATATAATCTATTTATTTATTTTTATTTTTATTTTTTATTTTTTATGAGGAACCTTTTATATACAACATATCCGCAACATGTGAGGGGAGAGATTTGAACCTGGGCCTCTCGATAACTGGAGAGTTTTAACTACCCACTTGCTCTCCAACTCCTCTACATGAGCGGATATAATCTATTATTTTATTTAAATACAGTCTATAATCTATAATATATATTTTATAATCTATAATCTTTTATTTGATCATAAACTATATTATTTCATATAATCTTTCATCTAATGATAAACTATGTTATTTCTTTTAAACTTAATTTATAAACTATATCATTTCTTTTAAATATAATCTATTATTTCATTTAAATACAATCTATAATCTAAAAAAATGGGTCTTTTGAATCAGTGGTTTTCGAACCAGCACAGTCAAACCACAAAGGACCAGTAAACAACCAATCGAATCTTGCCACTCGGCAGGTACAAGAAGGTCAACAACGAGTCAGCATACTACCTAGGCTTCACACGTGTCCAAAACACCCCCAATTGGCACGTAGTGGCCACCGCTCGATGGCCTCCATGACCACCGAGTGGTGATCACCTAAGTAGGGGAGTGCCTTCCTCTAAAAAGCCCACTCGAGCCCTCCCCACATCCCATGTGGGATATTTGTGGGGAGGCCCGAGTGGCTTCCCCCTGCCAACGCTTCCCCGAGTGCGGCGTCGTCGCTCCGCAATGGCGCGCCTCGACGGCGAGGCATCTAAAAGATTAGACAACCCTAAGTTTACCTTAGGGATAACAAATTGGTGGCGGTGGTTTTCTCATGGGTGACGAAGGAGTTACTGTGTGCAGCGAAAGGCTTAGTCTATCATCCTCCCGAGAACTTAGACACAATCCAAACAAAACCCTAAGCGATTACGCTCCAACAACAGTCTAATCAAGCAACAATTGATAGGTAAAGGTCCTAAAAACTTATATTTGCTTAATCAAATAGAAGGGCGCCATCAACGATGACAGGACTGTGCTAGGATGACACACAACACCTCTAATGGCGACCAGTCGTAGGCAGTCGTTCGTTGCATGTGGCCACAACAACTACAACAGGGGGAGCATAAAAGAAACCAATTAAACCAAATGCTTGATTAGGCGTCTAACAAACTATCATTATTGCAAAAGCGACGTCTAAGTTAGCGAAGCCAAGCCCTGTTACAGGCAACAGGCAACAAGTTTCTAAGCCAATTTGTAGGCCAAAGGGGAGTTGTAAATCAGTTACAAATTAAGAAGATTCTCCAACCTTTTATGCCGAAATGGTTGGATTTTTCTCTTATGGTCACCATCATCATCATGCCTTCCTTTTTTCAACAACGGAGTTTTCATCCCAAGCTCCTCTCTAAGAATGGTCGCCTCCTCTCCAAGCATCATCCTCCCACCTTTCTTACTTTTTTCGTTGCCAAAACTTTTTTCCTTCCCCATCTTGTCATCCGCCTTCTTATCCATTTACCTCCTTATCCATCTACCAAAGGCTAAGTCCTCTTTTCAACATAAATGCATACCTGCTCGAATTGAAGGCCCCCATCTTCCTGAGCGGCAACCGACGAAGATATTTGAATATAATAATATTCTTCTTTTAAAAAAAGTATCTTTCTTCCATTTTAAAACAAACATTCTTTTCTTTATTTAAACTAATAGTCTTTTATTATTTAAAAATAAACATTATTTTCTTTATTTAAAATAATAGTCTTTTATTATTTAAAAATAAATATTTTTTTCTTTATTTAAAATAATAGTCTTTTGTTATAAATAAACATTTCATTCCTTATTTTAAATAAAACATTATATCTTATTTCTATGAAAACCCTTTTACTTAAAAATTCCCTTTTTAAGTACCCAATCCTTGGGGTCGATTCTATCTCTTCCAACCACGGATGCACCTAGCGTTGTTCATCGCCAACAAGTTAGCAGTACCATTTTCTTTGAAGATGAACCAATTAAACAATGCATAAATATACTAGGCATCAATTAGTCATTTATCAATCCATAGTCTCTTAGGCAGAAGCCTTGCCAAGGTGGGGTATGACATGCTACCCCCCTTGGGTTAGACATAGTTTTGTGTCTCCTGCAACAAAAACGTTATTGCAATACATACTCAGATAAGCAAGGATAATGTCTATCTTATTAAAGAAAATATTATCATCCCCTCATAACATTAATACCATACTCACTTTGTGAGATGTAATTCTAAACTTTGAGCAACCAAAAACAATAACATCCTTCTTCAAATCTATCTAGAAGGAGGTCTTGTTCCTATTTTCCCGCATCTTTGTACCTGCAAGGCAAGAGAAATAAGAAAACTATGCACTTTTTGTATAACGCATCACCTCAGATTACCAAAATTGTATAAAACTACCAAATCCCTTGAGCATAAGAGTCCATTCTACATGCTGAAATCTCCTTTTCCTCAATATTTCCTTTATTTTTGGCCCGAAATTCTCTACGAGACTCGTCTTGAGATCGCATTTCCCTGACTTGATCCGTTAAATTTATGTGATTTCAGGTTAAAAGCCATGTGCCTTCTTCAAGGTCCTAAGTTTGAGTAGAACTACCATGTTCCTGATCTTAGGATTTGTTCCTAAGGTCTTAGTGCTTACTAAACTCAAAATCTGGTACATTCTTTAACAACTTAAAGAGAGGATCTCATACTCTCAAGAATAGATTTCCTATCTACTCTTTTCCAAAAATTCTTTATTCCCAATAGGTATGTCCAAGCTACATGACTTAGAACCTTCCCCAAAGCCTACCTACTTGGGAACCATCCTTCATTGTGGTTATAAGGAACATCAAACACCTCCTCTCCCATTACAAACCTCAAAAATGAATTCCACTTGTTAACAAGGAAAATTTACATAACCATATAGGAGTCCTTCTTGGCCGTTGTTTAAGGCATTGAGAAAACCATTCGATCTAAAGTTTCATTGCTAGCTTTGAAGTCATTCCATCATTCGAAAGCTATTTTATGCACATGAAGGGTAACCCTACTATTTAGGTTACTAATGAGTAATTCCTCAAGAAAAATATATATTTCCAATTTGTACAGCCATACCTTGGCTGATTATACCAATCAATTTGGATACCCTAATATTCTTCAGGTCCTAAGCTGGCTCTATCTCTATATGAGCTTTTGCCTTAGTGATCTTTTATAGCAGGATGTTCTTCCTGTCTACCTTTAAGATTTTCATTCTAGGAACTTGATTAATAACTTTCCATCATTGCTTTCGTTGGTTCATCTGTTCCCTCTATTTGTAGTAACTAAACTACAATTGTGATGTTTTCTACCTCTATTGAAACTTCTTCCAAAAAATTTCTTCGAGGTCTAGCTTTCGTTTTACTATGCATAACTAGCCCTGAAAGTTGAGATCTTCTTCTCGCCCTTATCTTGGTGTCATTTTTCTTTGTCATACTAAGGAGTTGGATAAGCTATAATTACTTTCAATTGTACTTTCCAAAGGTTAGTTGTATCTCTCATAACTAGATTAATAATGGTCACCGTCACACTTGTATCCCTATAAGGTCATCTTGGTTACGACCATTATTACCCTTTTGGTAGTAATTTGGGTCATGCTTGTCTTGCTACAAGGTGCCATTCTCCTTAACCACCAAGGAGTTGAGTTTTTCTATCTATACAAACTAACTCATTTCATCTTCTTTCATTCGCTAATGGCTAAGGTTATGCTTGCTTTACGCAAGATACTATACCAGAGTAAATTTACCTTTCCTAGGATCAATCTTTAAGCAATCTTTAGCTTATCCAAGGAAGATTCTAGTCCGTCATACCTAGATCTTATCTAGGGAAGCTTATAATCCTACGACTATGTGCTCTGATTTCAAAGCAACTAGAAGTTCAAGGTCTTCTCGGCTTTAGCTTATAACTAAGCAAGGGCTTAAATAGGAAGATACCTGAATCCTTAGCATATTCCGAGGAAGTCTCTAGTCCGTCATACCTAGAGTTCCTCTACAAAAGCATCTAGTCCATCGACCTAAAACTCTAATACCAAATGTAACAACCCCTTAGTTAGATTTTTGGGTTGTTACACTAAAACAAATAAGTCAAAACAAAACCCTCGTCTACACAGGAGTGGTTTCTCACACTAGGGGTAAAACGGGTTTTCCATTCTATGTTATATGAAGACACATCCCCAACCCTTGATACCCTTGAGGACTTATCCTCATTGGGACTTATCCTCAAGTTGTCCCCTTTCAAAGAGGACTGCTTGGGGATGTCGCCATTTCCTCCCCCTTCCCTTTTCCATTCCCAAGGGGATGTGTAGACATCCCCGCTAGCTACATATGGGCCCAATCAAATAGGAAAAACTCTTAAAAAATTGTTTGCTCTAAACCTAGTCAAACTCTGAAAGATTCCCACCTGTTTTTCATAATAATTGCTTTGTAGACTGAAGTATTGTGTAGTTTACAAACTGAAAAATCAAGAGTACTTTGTTTTTCCAGGCATTTTTAGTGTAGGGCATTTCATTGTTCAAATTGTTTGTGCAATTCCCAGACTGTTCAAGGGCATCGTGCAAACCATAACAACTTAAACAAGAAATGAATGCACCACTTATAGGAATTTTGGATGAAATTAGCACTATACTAGAAATTCACTCAAATTGAAAAATGCTAAAAAAAACTTTAAACAACATAAAACGCATCAATCATGGAGAAGCTTTTGTCATAAATTTATAACAGCGATGATGGTAATGTTGAGTGGACATAATGTCAAGAAGCTTAATACATCATGGCAATTTCATATAATAATTGGCATAAGGAAGAAAGTGAAGGAACTTATTCCCCCACCAAAGGGTATTTGATGGAACATGAGTTTTTATGAAACTGAATATTCTGTAAATTATACCAAGCATGAGCTTGATGTCAAAGCATAATGACATTCTCGAAAAAAGGATAAAGTAACGATGGCTTTCTAGCAGTTTGCAGTGAACTATATAAAACCATATGTTATAATAATATATATAATCTACCTTCAACCCCATTATGAAGTTGTTCATTAGAGTTGAAATGAGCATAAATCTCTCTAACAACCCTTGCAATCAGACCAGACAGACTCCAATTGCAGTGAACTATATAAAACCATATGTTGTAATGATATATATAATCTGCCTTAAACCCCATTCTAAAGTTAGAGAGATCATAAATATTTAGACTAGACCTCTTTCTTGGATATAATATATTATTTCTGACATATGTCATATATTAGATTAACTCTATCAGACTCTTCGCTCTTACACCTGCTCTTTCTTTCCTTTTCCTCTCCTATCAACATGCACTCCTTTATTGACTGAACTCCCTGGACTAAGTGGTGGAGAATTGTCAATGTTACTCCGGTGGGGGATTCTCCTATCATCCACCTAAACATGGACTATGCTGCCCTCCACTTGGGTTTAGGGATTGTCATTGCCCATTGTTGTTATCTCTGCCCTAGCCTACCACAACAGCAACGCAAAAAACAAGTATAGAAAATGCAATGGAAGAAGAGTTCAAAAGTAATGCATGCAAATTGCAAAGAGCTCAAAACTCAGCCTTTTCAACATAGGAAAGCTCATTGACTGCATACAGATGAATAGTTGGCTCCAAGCAAATGACAATGGAAGAGGGAAAATACAATCTCCTATGTATTGCAGTATCCCTAAAATTTGCAAACATCTAAGCATAGCTTGTAAAATGTAAATTCTTATCACAATCCATTGAACATGTGAGGCCTTTCACCTTTTGGGATTCATAATGTCCTTATCCTCTATCTTCTGACTAAAGAAAAGATGACAAATCCTGTCCTCCCAATGTATGTAATGATCAATCTCAACAAGCAACTAAAGAGAGAAGAATCTTAGCTGGCCAAGGGGGATCTTCAAGCCATGAAACAGGTAATGTCACAAATAGTCTATTTGAGTGATGATGTCAACCACAATTTGGAAAGTGCTCAACGTAGAAGGCTAACTTAGGGTTGACAAGTTGTAGGGGAGAAGTCTATGTGGTCTAAATATAATGTTGACAAATATCATCTAATGCAGCCTAATTAATCACACCCCACTAGGGAAGAAGTTGAGGGTGCATCCAAGAACTACCTTAAGGGAGGGATTTGTGGTTTTCAGCACACTGGAATTTGAAAAGCTTTGAGGTAAGCAAATTATACCAACTTGCAATGGCTGTGTGATTTCTGATTGGATGGAGGGATGTTCTTTGCTGTTATTTCATTGGAATACCATAGGCTTGGGGTCCGAGTAATACAGGGTCATAATCTACAGCTTGTCCATCCCAGGGCAATAGGGCTATGGTCATTCCTGAAACACCATAAATCTGCAGTCTTGATGTTCCACATGACAGGTGTGGATCCATTTTTGCTATGGACTCTTCAAATTGAGAACTTTGGATCCTAGCCAAAAAATTCAGTAATCATTTTTCTAAAGGACAATTCCACATGAACCATCCATCCTAAACTCTCCACCCTTTTTACCTATATTTTAAGTGTCTACATCTTTCTTTAACGCATTTATTGTTCATAAATGCATCAAAGAGGGGGCAAAATGTAGACATGGAAAATTGATCCATTAAGATGAATCATTTTCCTTAAAAAGATCCTTAGTTTTCCCTCTCAAAAAAACTAGGGTTATCTTCAAGATAACTTTTCCCAAATCAAATTGTCTTCGTTTTTCTTAAATCTTATACCATTGGATAAGGATCGAAAAGAGCTTTCCGACGGAATATAATTTGTCCCATTCTGACACCGTTTGACCCCTCAAAGTGCCAAAAAACTGAAATTCGTGGGTAAATAACGAATTTAACTTTATAAAATCCTGCAACCCGCCCAAGGTCGTTTCAACGGAGTTTATGTTTTGCATTTTATGGATCCGCCGGTCCTAATTTTAGCCAACGAATTCACCCAGATTGGTATTTTGCCCAATCTAATGAAAAAACTCAGCTTCTTCCCAAATCTGGGTTTTCTTAGTTATTCCACGTCAATGAGGGTTATAAAATATGCACTTCACCTCCCATAGATCCAGATCGGTGAATGAAGGAGTGAAGTGAATGGAGAAATTGGAAAATCAAGGGCAAGTTGCATTTTTCAATTAAGAGGAATTTGTGAATCAACAATTTTGTTGCAGGTTGAACATCTATAGCAAGTTTTATTGCAGGTTGAATGATTGAAGCAAATTTGTGGCTGATTGAAAAAAACTTATGAAATGTCTATTTTGCCTGCTTGGAACCATCAACAATTAAATTAGTGATATCCCTATTGTAAGCAACTATTATATTTTTTTTGCAATCATTTGAGCAATCATTGTTTCATTTTTCTTTTGCACTTGCATTTCATATTCAACCCATTTTCCTTTAAAAAAAAGGAAAAAAAAACGTAACGTCATCTTTGAGCTGAATTTTCCTTGATTAAATTATCTCCGTTTTTCTTAAATCTTATACCGTTGGATAGGGCTCGGAATGAGTTTTCCAGCGGTATATAATTTGCCCCATTCTGATATCGTTTGGTCCTCTAAAATGCTAAAAAACTATACACAGGTCTAGTTATTGTGAATTCACGCAAATCTAACAAATTTGCAGAAACATAAATATGGGGCAAATATTTAGTTTTAAATCAATTATTCAATTGTTTTAGGTCAAGTATGATATAGTTAAACCATTTCGCTTTATTGGTTTTATCAATTGTTGCATTGTTTATCATTTGGATATAGATTTGATTTATTTATAATCATCATCATTATCGTCCTTTTACATGTGATTTGTCAGGAAAGAATCAAGAAGATCCATTCACTTTGATGATTAGAGGAAAGCCTAAGGCCATTTTTATGGAATATTTGACTTCTAATTATTAGCATCAAGTGCTTTTTCTGTTAAGTTGTAGATTTACAGGTCCAAATTGGCAAATTTGATAGGTCGATTATAGATCCACTCAAATCAACCATCCGGATCAGATAAATTCTTTATCTAGCTCATTACATATTATATCTCTATTTATAGTAATTTTAGATCAATTTCATTTCGCAATCACAATCAGAATATACAAAGAAAAAAATATACATATAGGACCTTGCACTGCATTTTAGATTACTATTCACTGTGTGTTGTCTTCAAGGAAACATAACTGCATGTAGATTAAATCTAGTTGCATTTACCCAAACATGTGTATTCCAATTAAAGAACACATCAAACATCTAACATTGCACAGACTCGGAAACAGTCTCTAAATGTTCCTTGGTGAACCCACCATTCATTTGTTGACAAACACCAAAGAGGGTATGACACAAGTACCTCTCGTCTGAGGTGTGGATCCCCTATTTTCCCATACGCCTTCCAGGCGCGGATCCATTAGCCTAAAGGAAAGGGGTGTGAAAATTTTGATTCTACATTCTTTGATGAACCTGACGTGAAACACCACCACTTTTATTTTCTATTCTCCTTTGATTTAAAAATAAAAAATAAAAAACTAAAAAAGACCATTAAAATATGTTTGTCTTAGATTAAAGCATATAAAAAGATAATTTTTAAAATGAATTTATTCACATTTTTACTTTTATACACCATTCCTTAAAAAGAATCACATTCGATGTATTATTCCGCAACTTCGACTGGTCTGGACACAACGGGAACACACAATGAAGGGGGTTAGCCATACCCACGAACCTTCAAAAAGGGATTATCCTTTCGCCTGTGCCTGGAAAACTTAAACCTTAATCAAGATTTAAAATTCGGCCGATCCAACAACCATCATAACCGTGGAATAGATCACGAACTTCTCTTCGGAGAGTGTATCGCTGACCACGATGAACTGGGTGAGGATTGTTAGGACCTGGGCTTCATCACAGCTTGGACTTAAATCACCAAGCGTCTGCATGCAAGCATCCAGGTGAAAGCCTAATTTTAAACGAGACAACTAGACCTCCAACTTTTCACGTATTTTGAAGAAAGAATATCAGTTAGAAGAAAAACCTTTTTTAGTATTTTTCACTTTTTATTTCATTTTTCGAACCTTAAATCTTGATTAAGGTTTCAATTTTCCGAGCACGGGCGAAAGGATAATCCATTTCCGAAGGTTCGTGGGTATGGCTAACCCCCTTCACTATGTGTTCCAGTTGTGTCCAGACCAACCGAAGCTGCGGAATAATACGTCGGATGTGATTCTTTTTAAGGAATTATGTATAAAAATAAAAATGTGAATCAATTCAATTTAAAAATTATCTTTTTATATGCTTTAATCTAAGACAAACAGATTTTAATGGTCTTTTTTAGTTTTTTTTTCTAAATCAAAGAAGAATAGAAAATAAAAGTGGTGGTGTTTCACGTCGGGTTCACCAAAGAATGTAGACTCAAAATTTTTGCACCCCTTTCCTTCAGGCTAATGGATCCGCGCCTGGAAGGGGGATGGGAAAATAGGGGATCTACACCTCAAACGAGAGGTACTTGTGTCGTACCCTCTTTGGTGTTTGTCGACGAATTAATGGTGGGTTCACCAAGGACATTTAAAGATTGTTCCCGAGTCTATGCAATGTTAGATGTTTGATTTGTTCTTTAATTGGAATACACCTATGTTTGGGTAAAATGCAACTAGATTTAATCTACATGCAATTTTGTTTCCTTGAAGACAACACACAAATAAATAAGTAATCTAAAATGCAGTGTAAGGTCCTATATATATATATATATATATATATATATATATATATATATATATATATTTTATTCTTTGTATATTTTGATTGTGATTGCAAAATAAAATTGATCTAAAATTACTATAAACAAAGATATAATATGTAATGAGCTAGATAAAGAATTTATCTGATCCGGATGGTTGATTTGAGTGGATCTATAATCGACCTGTAAATCTGCAATTTAACAAAAAAAAGCACTTTGATGCTAACAATTAGAAGTCAAAGATTCCATTAAAAAGGCCTTAGGCATTCCTCTAATCATCAAAGTGAATGGATCTTCTTGATTCTTTCTTGACAAGTCACATGTAAAAGGATGATAATGATGATGATTATAAATAAATCAAATCTATATCCAAATGATAAACAATGCAACGATTCATAAAGCCAATAAAGCAAAATAGTTTAATTATATCATACTTGATCTAAAACAAAGGAATACTTGATTTAAAACCAAATAGTTGCCCTCATATTTATGTTTCTGCAAATTCGTTAGATCTACGTGAATTTGCGATAACTAGACCTGTATATAGTTTTTTAGCATTTTAGAGGACCAAATGACATCAAAATGGGGCAAATTATATACCGCTGGAAAAAATCTTTTCGAGCCCTATCCAACGGTATAAGATTAAGAAAAACGGAGATGATTTGATCAGGGAAAATTCAGCTCAAAGATGACGTTACGTTTTTTTTTTTTTTTAAAAGGAAAATGGGTTGAATATGAAATGCAAGTGCAAAAGAAAAACAAAACAATGATTGCTCAGATGATTGCGCAAAAAAAATATAATAATTGCTTACAGTAGGGATATCACTGATTTAATTGTTGATGGTTCCAAGCAGCAAACATTTCATAAGTTTTCTTCAATCAGCCACAAATTTGCTCCAATCATTCAACCTACAATAAAACTTGTTGTAGATGTTCAACCTACAACAAAATTGTCGATTCACAAATTCCTATTAATTGAAAAATGCAACTTGCCCTTGATTTTCCAATTTGTCCATTCACTTCACTTCTTCATTCACCGGTACGGATCTATGGGAGGTGAAGTGAATATTTTATAACCCTCATGGACGTAGAATAACCAAGAAAACCCAGATTTGGGAAGTGTTGGTTACGAATCCGCCATGAGGAAAGGATTTGTTGTTATTGCGCCCTAGACCCGCAAACCAACATTGAAAGGCCGGAAGGAAGGAATGCCTTCCGTGCCAATCTCCGGAGAAGGCCGGCTTCCTGTGGGGGTTTTATGGTTTAGGATGAGAGTGCAGGAAAGAGATAAAAATGCGGAAAGAATTTACAAATGTGATTGGAGTTGGGTGGGGGGAACTAACAGTACGACAACGCATCAATCACCACTACTTACTGCAACATAAATACAAAGCATAACCAGAAACCGCCAAATCTAAGTATACTTTTTATATAAAGAAGTGTACGCACAGCTACAATGGTCCCCTAGCAGACATTCTCCCTACAAGGAGAACTAACAGCACGGCAATGCATCAATCACCACTACGGACAGCAACATAAATACAAAACGTAACCAGGAAATGTCAGATCCAAGTATATGTGTTATGCAGGGAAGTGTACGCACAACTACAATGGTCCCCTAGCAGACATTCTCCCTACAAGGAGAACTAACAACACGGCAATGCATCAATCACCACTACGGACAGCAACATAAACATAACACACAACTGCAGGAACTGCTACCTAATTTATCCTATGTATCCTCTGATCTATGAAGTCCAGGAGTACTTGGCCATCAAATGCCGGAGTTCGGAGTTCAGCACAACAACGAGCAATGACACAAGAAATATGACAAAGAGAGGCAACGATACAAAATAAAAGTAGTAAAAACGAGCCGGTATATACTTTATATTAAGAAGCAGAAGCACAGCTACAATGGTTCCCTAACAGACATTCCCCTTCCACCACCTTACAATGAAAATGTGGTGGGTATTTATAGCCCAAAGTCCCCCCCGTTACATTAATGGGCACAAAGTCCCAGTCAAACATTAGCTGACAAAAGCGGCTACGGAGCTGCTGATGCTGACTTCTGTCGGGCTGGACTGTACTCTCGGCATGGTCTCCCTGAAGGTTGAACAGCTACGTGGCAGTGCGCTAGGTAGAACTTCACATTGACAGGAATGCGGGTAGCTGAGGTAGGTGGAAACTCACATCAGCCTTAAATGAGGCAGCTGGCATAAGTAGTGCGGCCCATGCTTGTCCTTTTGCTTGGCATGTCTTGGCTCGGATCCCAAAGTTGGACACTTATCGGATGATAATGCTTGACACGTGTCTGGCTTGAAAGGCAGTCTATCCAACTTTGCCGGGATTAGAGCGCAATCGGGTAGCACAGGTGAAAAACAGCGCAGTCGAGTTGGCCTATTTCCCTATTGCACACCGATCAAAGGGCGTAGTCCGACTTCGCTGCAAAGTCGGGTTGTGCACCGGCACTTGCTGATTCTCACCGCTGTTCGGACTTCGCACGGACAAGGGAGCGTAGTCCGACTTCGCTGCGAAGTCGGGTTGCGCTCCAACACTTAGTCAATTTCTCTGCCAGACTGTTTCCAAGTGCGCTCAGGAAGAAGGGCACAGATCGGACTTCGCACAAAAACTGGGCGCAGTCGGACTTCGCACAAAAAACTGGGTTTCCTGGTTCTGCTTCCCGGGGCCATAACTTTTGATCCGCTAACCCGATCGCCTATTATAATATATCGTCGGAAAGCTGGCGAGAAGATCTGCAATGATAAAATATCCAGAGCTCATTTTGTCCATTTTATTGCCCCCGTTTATGGCCCACGAAAACCCAAACACCTCAGCATGCTCTTTACCACTTTAAAGCTCCATACTTAGGCCAAAATTTATCAAAAGATTTAATGTGGCAAAATTGCCAACAGGAAGAAGCTGAGTTTGTTCACTAGGACCAGCAGATCCACAAAATGCAAAAAATAAATTCCGTTGAAACGGCCTTGGGCGGGTTACAGGATTTTACAAAGTTAAATTCGTTATTTACCTGCGAATTTCACAACAGCTAGACCCATACACAGTTTTTTGGCACTTTGAGGGGCCAAACGGTGTCAGAATGGGACAAATTATATACTGTTGGAAAGCTCTTTCTGAGCCCTATCCAACGATATAAGATTTAAGAAAAACGGAGACAATTTGATTGGGGAAAAGTTATCTTGAAGATAACCCTAGTTTTTTGAGAGGGAAAACTAAGGATCTTTTTAAGGAAAATGACTCATCTTAATGGGTCAATTTTCCATGTCTACACATATATGTACAAATATGGGTGGAGCCCTCCGTGATGTTTTAATAGAAAATGGTTTGATCAACATACATCTGCAGTCCTGGTGCCCCATAGGACAGGTGTGGATCTATTGGTTTATAAAAGTGTAGAGGTTGGTGGGGCCTCCACAATAATTACTTTATCCCATGTTCAGGAGGGATGGACATGTTTGTTTTGGATGATGCCACCTCAGATAGGAGGTGTAGACCCTGGATACACTTGAAGCCGCTAATAAACATTGATTGCAGATGGTTGACTAGGTCGCCACATATGGGAAAGCACATGGAAGAGGCAAGTTGAGGCTTGATAATTGGATTGGGAAGATCATCCACCTTGTTTGTTTATGTGAAATTTTATTGTATATGGAATTTTGCTGAAATTGTCTTTAAAAAAAAATATTCTTAAATTTGGTATTGTGATATAGTATGTTGAGGTAGTCCCAGGGAGGGTAGCAAGGATAGAGGAGGACACGGAAGGAAGTTGCATGAGGAGCTATGATGAAAAAGATGGATCCCCATGTAGATTGTCTTTTCTGTCCATTTCTCTTCCTGCACTTATGCAACTTGACCAGGGTTTTTCAAGATCTCAAGGTCTAAACCTAACACCCATCTACTATTTAGTTTTCATGCATTTTATGGGTTTGACCAAATTTACTCATTATTTAAAACTTCCATTCTCCTCATTTGCTAACATGGGTTCTTCTACTTTTTGTAGAGTTTCAATCTTCCAAATGCTCTACTAAAAAAACTGTGTGTATTTTGGGCACCCACAAGGCTGCCCTGGTGCACAAGGTGATGTTCTAGTTTAGTGCAGAGGCACTCTACTCAAGTGTTGCTTTAAGTTTATGTGGCATCGCCAAGTTCTGGACACTCTGCATCAGCACAAGCTTCAAACTAACCTGGGCAAGTGCACCTTTGGCATCACACAGATCTCTTACCTGGGCTGGGCTACATCATTGACCAAAAGGGAATACATGTATATCCAGCAAAGATCCAAGTTTAGACACTCGTCTTTATAACGGTACACTTGCCTTTAGAATGATGTAATGAAGTTCTCATCTTCATTATGGAAGACTTCTGTCAGTATTCCTGACAGCATTCAGGATTAACTTGCTCTGTTTCTTTTGTGGCCCTTTTGATCATTCTGTAGGAAGACTCGAGGTTCTTTTGTCTAGCATGGTTAGTGGAAGTATTAACATGTTCTTCATACACGCTTGTAATCCTTACTTAATAAAGGAAGCTAGATCAATGGGTAAGAACCTCTCATCTCCATATCTTCACAACCTTCTCTAGGATTCTTGTTTAAAAACTTCATAGTGATGGGCTATTGCTAGGTATATTGTCACATTCTATCCTAATGAACCATATCATCAACATTTTACAAACTAACAAGAATTCTAGAACAAGATATATTAGTGGCATTTAGGACTCAAGAACTAAAACAAATTTGATGTGGTTAACCAGCTTATAAGTTAGTAATATCATGCAACTTGATCAAGGCTATGCTTACATGTTTTGAGTATAGTACAAATCGAAAAAAAGAACTAGATACTTCACTACATCACTTACAACTCGACTGAGCCTGACGGTGAAGACTTTGGCACTCCAAGTAAGAGATCCAAGGTTCAAATCCAAAAGAGGGTAGGATTGTATGCAAAACTCCTGTAATCAGAGTACAGGGTTCGGGTGGCTTAACACATACTGGATAAACAATATCGTCTCATGTGGCCTAAGGCATTGTGATTCTTAAAATTGTGTCATATTTCAGCAAGACATATCAAGGAATATAGGGAAATATTAGTATTTTGATAATAAGAGCATGGGGAAATACGTGCAAGAATTTTTCTTATCAATAACCTAAATGGACCAGGTGTAAGATATAATGATGTGAGAAAAGTGCATCCATTTGATCTGAGGCCACCTTTTTTCAAGCACTCTGTCACATGATGGCCAACTGAAAAGAAGAAATAACGAGGTGGACAATCTACATGGACAGATCAGGTGGCTGCAAAAGCCACTCAGCCTTAAGCCTCTTATGGAAAACGCAACAGAAGCCTCATCTATGATTACCAAGAACAGTGTTTTATCTAATAGCACTTCCATCATGATCCAATGTTTCTGTAGAAAACCAGTGTTTCAAGGAGGAATTTGTGTTCAAGGTAGCAATTTTGTATAGCAGTGCTTTTGCAAAAAATAAGCAGCAGTCTTCTCGTCAACTTATTGTTTGCCTAAACAGAAAAATGCAAAAGGGTCTTCAGACTTCTAAATCACTAGTTTTAACTCAATCTGTTGCGAAATTTAGATCTAAGGGTTCAAACTTGTTTTAAGGATTACTAATCACAGTCAATACTGTAGCAGTATCATCCTTAGGCTTAGAAGGAAAATGATGACTAGTTCAAAATAAAGTTCAACAAACATAATCATGCAACAAAGCTTGTATATCAAGCACTATAAGATTTAAATTAAATAAACCAACATAGCTTCAAGACTTAGTTCTACAAGATTAATTAAGAGCTCAAATTTTCATATAATAGGGTTAACATGTCTTAAACAAAGTTTCATCACACCTGGGGTTATTGAGCAAGGTAGGGTAGGTCCAAGGGAACAAACCTAGGGCCTGATATCACAATAAAAACCCATCCTTGCCACTACCCCAACATACTACATCAAAATGTCAAACTAAACAATCATTTTTTAGATACAATTTCTAATATAATCTCACACACAATCAAATTTTCATAGGAAGAAACAAAAAAGGTGGACAACCTTCCCAATTTGATCATCAAGCCTCAGCCGCCCCTTTTACATTCCTCATTGCATGTGACTACGTAGTCCACGACCTGCAGTCATCTTTTATTAGTGTCTTCACATGTATTCAAGGTTTTTGCCTCCTACTCAAGGTAGCATCATCCAAAACAAGCATGCATATGCCCAATGGCCGGTAGGTAAAGCAAATATCATGGAAGCCTCCAACCACCTTCATATATATAAACTAAGTTACCGGTTCGTTTTGGTTCGAGTTCGGGTTCGAATAACCCGATTCGCTAGTACGGCAAAAAATGTTTTTGTCTTGGGTTCGTTTTGGGTTCGGTCGTACAAAATTAATAAAAATCATATATTAATTACTAAATCAACATTTACAAATTGAACTTAAATATGGTTCATTAGAAGCATCAACATCAACATCATTTACATATTGAACTTAAATATATTCCTCTTCAATGTCTTCATCGGAAGCATCAACATCAACATGTGGTTCATTAGAACCACAAGCAATAGCACTAGCACTAGCACTCCCACTCCCATTGGCACTAGCACCAACACCACTCGGTTGGCTTGGCAAAGCCAAAGCCTCTATGTCAAGTAATAAACAATGGGAGTGGGAAGCATCTAAATCAACATCTTCTACCCTAACATCCCAATGCTTTGTTGGCCCTTCCTTGTAGTCTGATTGCATGTGTGATGAAAGGCGCAAGTTGGAATGCACGTAGACCAACTCCTCAACCTTCTTTGCTACCAGCTTGTTGTGCTTCTACGAGTGGATAAAGGAGTATGTACTCCAATTCGCTTGAATGAAGATGAACTCGCAACCTATTAAGAAAATCACAAGTGAAATTTTTTCAAAACCAATGTAAAATAAAAAATTGAAATTATACCTATAAATATAGAGTTCAAATTTTAGAAAATATGAATTTTAATTTTAAAATTTTAAATCAGACCTGTGATAATATTTTGATTGCAAGATTTTGCAAGGTTGGGGTTATTTGCCCATGCAAATACCACCACATATGGGCATCCTTTTTGTATTTGTCACGACAAGCGCTAAGGCCATGTCCTATAGAGGAAATGAAGTTTGTGAATTCAGTTGAAACTATGTCCTCAATCTCAGGATCGGAAAAGAGCCTTTTGAATGCTGCCTTGTACCCTTCACTAACTTCAATATCTTTATAAGGTGCCACTCTACCGGGCAAAGAAAGGATTTCGCTGTTATAAAATTTGAGACTCAATGCGAAGGCAAGGAGATGCAATGGAGTCATCATTTTGTTCCACCGCTCAATTAGAAATGACTGCACTTGTTTGAAAAATGTCTCATGGGGATCTTGCTCTTTTGCATTGATGATGGCTTTGATCTTCTCAATCATTGAGTCGATCCCATCATTTACCTCTTCTAAACATGGTTCATCAATGTCAACGAATCGAATCATGTTTATTCATTGAGCAAATAATCAACACAACCCCACCAATCATCATTGAGGATCAACATCTTTATTTCTTGCGCCCTCTCAATGCTTGACTGCAGCCATATATACTCCAAAGGTTACTAATAACCATATTTTGCAACATAGTTGAGAAAATCACGAAAAAATCGTCGAAATCACAAGTCAATCGCGACTCATTCGCTAAACGAGTCAATCGGAAAACTATCGCGTGTCCGGCAATTCATTGCCGATTTTCGGCATTTGCGATTTTTTGAAAAAATCAGCATCTGCGATTTTTTGCCATTTTTTTCAAAAAATCGGCAAAAGATCTGCAATTTTTTTTGTGAAACTTTTTTTTTAATAATAATTTTTTTTTTTAATAATAATTTTTTTTTCAAGATGTGGCTGATTTAGGGTTCTTTTATGCAAGCCCATTATTCAGATGTTAATGTTTGAACAAGTTTAAACCCTAAATCTGGAACCCTGGTTTAGGATTTTGGGTTTTTTTTTCTTTTTTTAAGTAAATATTGCTGCCTGATAACTATGTATGCAAGCCCATTTTTCAACTGTTAATGTTTGAAACTTTGAAGTTTAAACCCTAAACCCTAGGCTAGGGTTTGTTTTTTTTCCTCCTCTTTTTAAGTAAATAAGTAAATATTGTTGCCTGGTAACTATGTATGCAAGCCCATTTTTCAGCTGTTTGTGTTTGAATTTGAAACTTTGAACTTTAAACTTGAAGTTTAAACCCTAAACCCTAGTCTAGACCCTAGGGTTTTTGGTTTTGGGTTTAGGGTTTCTTTTCCTCCTCTTTTTAAGTAAATATTGTTGCCTGATAACTATGTATGCAAGCCCATTTTTCAGCTGTCAATGTTTCAATTTTAAACCCTAAACCCTAGCCTTTTGGTTTAGGGTTTAGGTTTTTTTTTCCTTTTTTTCAAGTGATTGTAACTTTGTTGTTACTTGTAACTTTGTACCTTTTCATATTATAAGCAATACAAGATGTGTTTTGTCACTTTCATGTGTACTTAAAGCTTGAGCCTTGTATGATGTCTTGACTTGAATTGTTCTTTTTATTGCAATATTTGATTTGCATAATGCTAATTCATTGTAATATGCATGAAAAAAAAATTGTTTTCTTTGGTTTTTTTTCCCGATTCATTGCCGATTTTTTCCCCGATTTTTTGTCGATTTTGATTCTTTGCCGATTTTTAAACCAGCAGATTTACTACCCGATTTCGATTTTCTCAACTATGTTTTGCAATGCCTCTCGCACTTGCACAAGTCTCCTCAAGACAATTGTGTGCGAGGCAAATCGAGTCTCAGCAACCTCGTAAATTAAAATAAAAATTAAACAAAACAAAAATGTTTTCAAAATTTAAAACAAACTAAACATAATCATACAAAATTCTTACCTTTAACACCTCCAAGTTTGAGAATTGCCTGAAGATAGCTTGCAACATGTGATGGTTTGTCACAAACATTTGAATGTCTTCGGCCTTGGCATAAATTTCTTTTATCCATTCAATTTGATTCTCCAACTTTTGCAGCATTAAGTTGAGTGAATGGACAACACAAGGTGTTCAAAATAAATGCCCGTACCTCGCCTCCACCAACATCCTTACTGCTTTCCAATTTTTGGCATTGTCTGTTAGGACTTGGAAAACGTTTTGAGAGCCCACCGATTTGTTTGCTTCAATCAAAATGTTAGCATTGAATTGGGCATCTTTCACTTGCCCTTCACAATCAACTGCTCTCAAAAACATTGACCCCTTGGGGCTTATTGCAATGAAATTTATCAAAGAACGATGTTTTGTATCTTTCCATCCATCATAAACGATGGACAACCCCGTTTCAACCCATGAATCTCTGACGGGCTGCAATGAATCTTCTACAAAAAAAAAAAATCTTTTGTTAACAAAGTGGTGCACACCTTCTCGTAACCTGGGCCTTGGTACCCTTTTGGAGACTCGTTAATGGCTTTCACCATATCTTGCCAATATGGTGATCTAACCACATTGAAAGACAAGTCGTTGGCATACACATAACGCGCAATCATCTGATCTACAATGTCCCCAGACTCATTTTAGAATGCCTTCTCCAATGGTTCTTTTGTTCTTTTCCATGAAAGAGAAGAATCCTCTTCAATAGTGGAAGGTGTGGCTGAAAATGGATGGGGTGCAACCACAACTGGGCTGGCAGCATAAGGTGGGGCAATAGGTGGCTTCTTCGATCGAGATCCTTTCTTTGCCAAAGGATGATTTGATTGTAAGGCAGCTAAAACATCTGCATCTTGATGTTCTTTTATATATTACATGATCACAGATGTTGGCACTGGTGCATCTTTTGACCCTGGGCAAGCTTTGATGCCTTGGCCAAGTATGGCACACAAATAAGCTTTCATTCGGTTGTATGAGCTACTATATCAAACATTGTAGGTATTACAAACCCATACGTAGCCCCCACCCCCTGAAATTTGCTCTAACATAGTGACATATTTCCACAATGGGGCTTTTGGATCAATTCTAAATCGGGACTTGCCTACAGAGCTTGCACTAGTTGCCATTCTAATTTATAATCTGCAAGACTGCAAGTGAAAGTCTAAAAGTTGTCCTTTGCAAGCTTCTCAATCACCTCTGGCACTTGTATTAGCTTAGGAATGCAATAACAATGAGTTTACACCTTTACTTGATGAACTTTGAACCTAAAATAAGTAATGGCAGCTAAAAAATTAAAAATGGCAACAAGCTGTGAGAGGGAAAAAAAACTTTCAAATGCTTGGACCGGGGGAGCCCATGAAGAGAAGGTTTAGCACGCTGGGGATAAAGGAAGAGCTAAACATACTGAATAGGCTGGCACCAAGGCCACCGCAGGGTCATATGGAGCAGGCGACGATCCAGATGTGAAGCGAGTCGATCGTATAGAGATATTTTTCTCTTGATATCGTAGTCTTGTTTGAATTTTGCAAAGATATATAGACAATACGTGTGAATATATTTAGCGTGAGGCCGATTTCACTTTGCCTTCATTTTGCCACGCAACGCTATGCCTATTGACTGCCGACATGAACCAATAAAATGCAAGGTCGAACGTGGATTGACATCTTAGTCTTATGACGTGGACTAATGGGGAGAGAGGGACATAGTGTTCCAACCAATGGTAGGCGCTTTTGTGTTGGTGTATAACGAACCGTCCGATGAGATCTTGAATCTTGAATAATTGCGGACCGTCGATGTGGTGCCCTCCTTACTTCCTTGTTTAACCTAAATTCTGACTTTTTGTAGATCCGGTTTTCTTATTTGTTATGCCTCCACATACAGTGATAAATGCTTTGCTCATGAAGTAGCATCGCATCTTTAAAGAGTGATAAAGCCAGGCCTGCAATTTGTCGGACGGTTTCAACTTTATATAGTTTATACTTTTAAGATTGTTACGATATAGCAATTAATTAATAAATATATTTTTTAGGATTTGAATTATAAAAAAATTGTTAAAATTTTAAAAATTAAATTTCAATGCGAGCATCGCATTTGCGCAGACATTTTCAACTTTATCAATTTTCTAGTGGTCTTACTACCAACGAGACCGAACAATATATTTAATTTATTTTGACTATTGTCCATATGCATGAAATTTTCAATTTTCAAACATTCACGGGAATAAATGTATGTTGTTGCGCAAGAGTTATGGGCAAAACCTTTAATAAACACATGGGGAAGGATCATTGCAATTCTCCAATTAAAATATTCCCTTCTAAACCAACGAGATTTTGTATATAGGATATTAAAGGAATTAGTTAATGAGTAATATTTTTTTATTTAAAATTATTATAAATACTTGTATCAATCATGCCTCCACTTTTTTCCGGAAGTTATCTTAATCGCTCGAATACGTTAATATTAGTGGTCAAATAATGTTAGGAGGTGCAGCATTTCCGCGGAGATGAGCTCGCAAGATATGCACGTGGGACATTTTAACTTATTAGTTATTTCTTAAAATTTAAATCAAATTAACTTATTTCTTAAAATTTAAATCAAATTTTCTAGGCGGAAAATAGAAAATAAAGAAAAATTGAAAGCTACCTAAACATACCATGAAAAGGAACAAGTGAATGTCAAATAAATAAAACCTTGCAACAACAGTATCTCCATATCTATTGTTTAATATTCCAAATCCATGCAATCTCGACATGTGGACAACAAGTGCAATCCTGCCATTAGCCGAACATGGCGGCGACAGTCATTTACACTTTTCGACCACACATACAATGAGATTGACATGGACATTTTCATAGTTATCTCTACGGTTCCAACACGCATTCAAGCATTCGGTCCCGTGACTATTGCATTACGTCTGTAACAAAATCTTTTTGTTCGACGGACAGAAGCGAAGCAAAGCAAAGCAAAGCGAAGCGAATTCGACAATTTCTTAGAAGTAAAACAAAAAAGAATTCAACAATTTCTTTGTCCAGGTTCTCGGGTCCGTCCAGGGTTATGCTTGGGGGATCCAGATACAGATCCCCCAGGCAGAACCCTGGACAGACCCGAGGCGTAGCAGTCCATTTCCGAAACGGGTACGGCCCGTACCAGGATCCGGGGTCCTAGGGAGCAGAACTGGTATCTTAGTATATAAACCAATAAATCCACACCTGTCCTTTGGGGCACCAAGACTACAGGTCTATAGTGATCAAAAGATTCAAAACATTCTCTGAACAAACATCATAAAGAACCCTACCCACCTCCATGTGTGTCTATATATTTAAATCAACAGATCCACACCTAACTGTGGAGAACCAAGACTACAGATCTAAGGTGCTTGGGGTGCGATCATAGCCCCACCAACCTAAGTTGCATGCTACCTATATTACCCCAAACCCTCTAAGGATACAACCTAGCCAAAATAATATGCATCAAGCACATGGTATTCCAATGAAATAATAGCAAAGACCATCCCTGTATACAATCAGCAATCACACACGACTATTACAAAATAACATATTTCATTACCTTAAAAGTCTTCCATTTTCTGGTGAGTTAAACACTGCAAACCCCACTCTTTCCTTCTCTCTCTCCGCTTATTTTCTAGACTAAACAGCTGCTTGTAAAACTACTAGAACCTCCTACTCCTACTCCTTTTCTTATTTTTCAGAATTCTCTCGTTTCAATGCTAAAATAAATATTAATAACGATGATGATAATCCATCTTCAGTCACCACTTCCCCTTCCTCCTACTCCTACTCCTTTTCTTATTTTTCAGAATTCTCTCGTTTCAATGCTAAAATAAATATTAATAAAGATGATGATAATCCATCTTCAGTCACCACTTCCCCTTTTATAACCTCATATAATTATTTTTAAATTAAAATCATCTAACTTACCTTTTTAGGAGCCTCATTCATTATTTTATTAATAACATATAATCTGTTAATTAGAACTTTTCATTTATTTATTATAGAAAAACTATCTGGTTTTTGTTAATTTAATTTTTATTAAAACATTGTTTTTTTATTATTATTGAAAGAATAACAATATTAATATAAACAAAAATAATATATTAGCTTAGTTGAACTAGGAATGAGTCCAACTAGGTAGCATAGAAGGAAAGTCATATTTGAAATCCCTAATGGAACATCAGGATGCCCTAGCTGGAAGTATGGATATGCCCAAGTTAGAGAATAGAAGAGTGTATACATGGCAAGTTTGATCCGAGGAGCAGATGTTACACATTATCAAGGATGAGATGATCAAGCATGATATACTAGTTTTTAGAGAGGGTTAATATGTAAGTTCCATGGGTATTGGTCAGGGTTTTTGGAGATTCAAAGTTGGATCAAGTGGAAGTGGGGATTGAATTCAAATCACCCTATCACTTTTCTTCCTAAAGGTTTTGCTCTCATCATCTTTTCCTGTTCAGAAATCAAGGATAAAATAATGGATGGTGGCCCATGGTTTAAGGAAAGAGATGTCCTTTATTTAAGACCATAAATGAGAATTTTTCTGTTGAGACAAAAACTATTAAAAAGCTTCCTATGTGGGTTAGGCGTTTTGGAATTCAATATCAACTCATCAATAAGGATGTTTTGAATAATATTGGAAATCCCCTTGGGGAATTCATCAACGAGGGACCAACTACTAAGGAGCGAAAGCATGCTATATATACCCAGATATGTGTTGCTATGGATATTTCAAATCCTTTGCCACAATGCATTAAGATTAAATCTGAATCAAGAAAATGGGATCAACAAGTGGATTATGAAAGCATTGCATTCTGATATTGCAATTGTTATGAGACTAGACACATGGAAATAGATTGCAAAGTGAAAACGATGAAGAAAGAGACAGAAAATTTTGGTCATGAGACAAACTTCAAGATGAAGCAATGAAATCATACTGTAATTAGAAGTTGGATTAGATCAAGGATATTTCACTCTAAACGAAGAGGCAAAGAAAGCCTATCTACAACATCATATGGAAAAGGCCACCATAGTTCACTCGGATCAACTGTTAGAAGAAACAAAGAAGGATACAATGGATGAGAAAGTGCAATGTGCAAGTTCAAATTTAGAAGGAAATAAAGGTGCAATGAAAGAACTGGAGGAAAATTTTAAATTAAATATGACATAAGAGATCAAGTTTATTCTAGGTAAATTGTCTTCATTTTCATCAAGTAGTGTGGAGATTATCCCTTGCACTTTAAGCTTTTAAGAGCAGCATAATAAGGAAATGAGGATGGAGGACATCCATAGCAATTTTGGTTTTTTTAGGGCAGCATAGGAAGGTAGTTGTTATGGAGCATCCTTGCACTTTTGGGTTTCTAGGGCAACATAAATAAGAAAATGTTTTTGAGGTTATTCCTTGCACTGCGAATCCTTCAAAGTAAAACAAACCTATAGATGCTGAAGTCTCACTATAAGCAGTTTGAAAAAATCGAAGAGATTGATAAAGATGAAAGTGTTGATGGGAATGAAAAAAAGAGAGAAAGACCCACGAAGCAAAAACAAACTCAAAGGGATATTGATAAGGGAAAATCAAAGCAAATATCACAAGTGTTAAGAAGTGGAGCTAAACCCACAAATAAAAAGTGATGATAAAAATGATATCTTAGAATATTAGGGGCATGAATAAGACCCCTAAAAAAGAGGTATTAGGGAATTGAAAAGTTGTCATAGACAACATATTTATAGATATGGAAACCGGGTAGCAAATATTTTAGCCATTAGTGGTATTGATTCTTTTTCTGGCAAAATTCATGTTTTAGAAGGCAGCAAGTATTTTAGCCATTGGAGGTAATGATTCTTTTCTTGGCAAAATTCAAATTTAGAAGGCAGCAAATATTTTAGCCATTAGCGGTATTGGTTCTTTTCTTGGCAAAATTCAAATTTTAGAAGGTAATTGGATGACTGATTTTATCTCTTAATAGAAATGATATCAACAAGTTGATTGCAAAAACGTAGCAATTTGAGGAAGATGACAAATATCTTTGATAGAAAGGCAAAATAAAAATATCTTTGATTAGAAAGCAAGTTCAGTATGGGTTAATTAACTTGATAACAATGTAATGAGAACAATGTAATGTTTTGTTATTTTAATGGGAGTGGCCCCCAATAGAACCCATACATAGCTTATTAAAATAATAATAATAATAATAATAATAATAGAGTAAATATCGGTTTTAATAGAAATAATAATAATAATAGAATGATAGCATTAGATGAATTAGGCATGCTAGCAAGAAGCCAGTCTCATCTTTTCTAGTTTTAAATCTTTGGGGAAGAGCAAGAAGCAAGCCTTACCTTTCCTTGTTTTATATCTTTAAGGAAATTCAAAAAATAAAGGATTCATATGAGGGAAAGCTAGGTAGCATGGAAGGAAAGTCATATTTGAAATCCCTAACTGGAATTAAGGACGCCCTAGTTGGAAGCGTTGATGCCCTAGGCAAGGACAAGAATAACAATGAATCAATGGTAATCCCTATCCACGTAACAAATGTTACACCAAAAGTGATTATCAAGGATAAGACGATTGAGCATGAAATAATAGTTCTTAAGAAAATAAGGTTAATGTATAAGTTCCATGGATACCAGTCTAAGTTTTTCGAAAATTCAAGTTGGATCAAATAGTAGGAATTGAATTCAAATTACTCCATGATTTTTCCTCGTCTTCTCCAATTCGGAAATCAAGGATAAAACAATGAAAGGTGGCCATGGTTTGTGGGGAGAGATGGCCTGTCTTTAAGACCATGGAATGAGAATTTTTCTATAGAGACAAAAACTATTAAAAGGCTTCCAATGTGGGTTAGGTTTTTTGGACTTACATATCAGCTTATCAATGAAGAGGTTTTGAAGAATATCTGTAATACTCTAGGGGAATTCATCCAAGAGGGACCAACTATCGAGGAGGGAAAACATGTTGTATATACTTGAAAATGTGTTGTCATGGATATTACAAAACCTTTGCTACAATCCATTAAAATTAAATCTGAATCAAGAGAATGGGATCAACAAGTGGATTATGAAAACATTGCATTCCGATGCCACAACGGTTATGATATTGGACACATGGCAAAAGATTATAAAGTTAAAACAATGGAGAAAGAAATTGAAAATTTTAGTCATGAGATAAACTTCTGATGAAGCTAGATCGTAAATTAATAGAAGTTGGATTAGGTCAAGGATTTTCCACTCCCAAAAGAAGGCAAAGAAAGCCCCTTTGCATCATTAAATGGTGAAGACCATCATGGTTCACCTGGATCAACCATTAGAAGAAACAAAGAAGGATATAAGGGATGACAAAGTACAATGAGCAAGTTCATATTCAAAAGGAATTAAAGGTGAAAAGGAAGATGAGCAAAATTTTAAAACAAAGAAGGTAAAGGACGTCAATTGTAATCTAGGTAAATTGTTTTCATTTTCCTCAAGTAGTATAAAATCCTCACCTTGCAATTAAGATGAAAGTAGTATGAAGGATATCCATGAAACTTTTAAGTTTTTTAATGCACCATAAGAAAATAAGTACTATGGAGGATGATCCTTGCACTCTAGCGTTTCTAGGGCAACATAAAGAAGAAAGTGTTTTTGAGGCTATTCCTTGCACTTTAGGTTCCCCTAGGTAGCATAAACATATAGATGAGAAGTTCATTATATACAATCTGCATAAATTGAGAGATTGATGAAGATGAAACTGTTAGTAGGAACCGAAGAAGGAGAGGAAGACCCCCAAAGCAAAAACAAAAGAAAATAAAACCCAGAGGGATATATATATGGGAAACCAAAGACAAATATTACAAGTGTTAAGAAGTGAGGTTAGGCCCATAGATAAGAATAAAAAATGATGATGAAAATGGTATTTTGGAATATTAAGAGTATGAATAAGACTCCTAAAAAAAGAGACATTAGGGAATTAATAGGTTGTTATAGTCCTAAGTTTATTTTAATACAAGAAACAAAAAAAAAGTAGGGTGGAATATAAGGATGCATTCAAAAGTATTTGGAAGATGGGAGATTGTCTAGCAATTTATGCTCAGAGAGTTTTTGGAGGCAACGAAATAACATGGAACAACCACAAACGAGATGGACAATTGCTAGAAACAAAAGTAATTGTGTTGCTTATCTTTCTTGCAGGAAAGAGGAAAATATCAAAGTTGGGGTTATAAATGTATATGCTCCAATTATAGTTACTCTTCATGATAGATGTTGGAAGGACCTCAATTTATTTATGTCAAATTCAATGATGATTCAAAATTGTGATCTATGGATTTTTTTTTTTTTGCACTTTGGATTCTCTGGCGAAACATAGACTATAGATGATAAGTCTAATTATAAACAATATGGAAAAATCGAAGAGATTGATGAAGATGAAAGTATTGGTGGGCATGGCAAAAGGAGAGGCAGAGCCTTATAGCAAGAACAAAGAGAAAAGAAAACTCGCAAGAATATCGATAAGGTCAAACAAAAACAAATATCGCAAGTGTTAAAAAAAAAGTGGGCCTAAGCCCACAAATAAGAACAAAAAGTGATAACAAAAATGGTATCATAGAATATTACAAGTATGAATAAGACCCCTAAAAAAGAGTTATAAGGGAATTAATAAGTTGTTATAGTTCTAAGTTTGTTTTAATACAAGAAACAAAAATAAGTAGTGAGGAATGTAAGGATGCATTCAAGAAAATTTAAAATATGAGCATTGTTTAGCGGCGCTATAGCAACTTCAGGAGGTATTGCAGCAACATGGGACAAATGCAAATGGGAAACCCAATTGCTAGAAGAAAAAAGTAATTGGCTTTCTAGTCTTTAAATGTATATGCTCCAACTATAGTTCTATCTCTTTTGGAAAATAAGTGTGCTACTCCTGGATTGTCTAAATTAATGGGGGAGTACCTCATTTGTCAATTAAAATGGTTTATGGGACGCTCTTCCTTCAAGCTTTCAATATACATAGGATAACAGGCGTATTAGATAAACTCATGTAGCAGAAATATTGGATAGATTTTTGTTATATTGTAGCAGAAAGACATGATAGCAAAGTATACAATCTTTCCAAACATTTTATTGCGAGCAAGACCAGATCACAAAGCCATTATATTGAGATGTAATTTATTTAATAGTGGTTATCCAAAGTCATTTCAATTTCAATCTATGGGACTTCAAGACCTTGTTTTCTTCTAGATGGTTGTTATGGTGGGATGAAGCAAGGTTTGAAGGATGGTTTGTTCAAAAGATGAAACATCTAAAGGGGTAAATGAATATTTGGAATGTGAAATCTTTTGGTAACATATTTAATATAAATGAGGAAATTAAATTCAAGTTCAACAATGTACAAGAGAGTAGAAATCAATGGAGTGGACCAAGATATTTATGTGGAAGAAAAGCAATTACTTCATGATCATTGTAATGTATTGAAAAAGGAAGAGTCATATTCGCTCCAAAAATCTAGGGAGAGAGACTTAAGAAAAGGGATAAAAATACCAAAACAAAATTATGCCACAACCAAAAAGTGTATTGTCTTTTTGTTGAATAAAAAATATTTCAACTCCAAATGGACAAAATAAAGGAAGAAAAAAGGAAACATTAACTATTTCAAAGATATTCTACCAAAAGTTGGACAGCATAAGGAGGCTCAAGGTAAGCTTTTGCAAAATATTCCATCAACTATCACGCAAGCACCGAATGAAAGCTCAGGGAGGAAGAAATCTATGGAGAGGCCACAAGAGGCAGTTTTCTCTTTCCACTATTATAAGACACCTGGTCCCAATAGATTTCCTATAATTTTCTTTCAGAATTTTAGGATTTGTTGAAGAGTGATATATTGGCTGCAATTGAAGAGGCTAGTAAAAGAAAGGCTATAAAAAGTGAGATTAATGCCACCTTTATTGCATTGGTTTCCAGGAAAGGCGAATAAATATTTTGATTATTTTTATCTAAAAAGCCTATGTAATATGATTTATAAAATAAGTTCAGAAATTATGGCAAGTAGATTAGAAAGCATTCTAGTTTGTGTTATCTCAGAGGGGCAAGATCATTTTGTTTGTGATAAACAAATTCTTGATGGTACAATAATTGTACAAGAGATTGTTAATTCTCTTCATTCCATGAAAATACCAGGTATGCTTGTAAAATTAGATATGAATGAAGCATATGATAGAATTTGTTGAAATTTTCTATATGATATACTTCAAAATTTTGGTTTTGATCAAGGTTGGTGTGAATGGATTATGTTGTTACAACACTCCAAAATATTTTATCTGATCAATGGATCCCCTATTGGATGCTTTGAATCATCCTGTGGACTCTGCCAAGGTGAGCTACTATCTCTTTATCTATTTGTTATTCTTGCTAAGGCATTGGGTACAACTTTCTCAAAGACAAATTAAAAAAGGAAGGACACATCAAAGGTATTCAGTTTGCAACAAATGGTCCTTTCAAATCCTAACTCCAATTTTTTAATGATACTTTTCTTTTGGGTCATTCCCTAGTCGATAAGACCACAAAGTTGAAATCAATATTATCATGCAATGAGACAACTGATGGATAGTTGATTAATACTTCAAAATCCAGGGTCTTTTTCATTAAAACTACACTAGATTTACAACAAATTATTGTGGACATTTAAGTATGTAAAGCTGGAAAATTGCCATCAACACATCTAGGCATTCATCTCATAAAGAAAAGAAGGAGCTTTTTGGACTCAATTTTGAATAGAATGAAATCTTGTTTGGTAAGTCAAAAAGATAAGTTCTTAACCTTGGTTGGAAGGCTACTACATATAAAGACTATATTACAATCTATCCCTATATATATGATGTCATTTTATAGCATTGATAAAATTCAAAGAGATTTTCTTTGGAAAGAAAGTGAGGAGAAATTTAGGTTTCCTCTTTGTAAGTGTGAAAGGGTTTACAAAGGAAAAAATATTAGAGGCAAGATTACTGAATTGTAGACTTATGTGTCTAGCATTAGGAGCAAAACCTGGTTCAAGATCATTCAAAGATCAATGAAAAAGTTGGGCAAAAATGTTACTTGAAAAATATATAGGTTATGTTGTAGCAACGAAATTGTTCAAGGAATGAACCCTATGTAGAAGCTTGACAACATGGATCTTCATATCAAATAATTTGCAATTGATCAAGAAACATATTAGATGGTTAGACAATAAGGGGCAGTGTGCAAATTTTCGGTCTATCGCTTGATTGAAGCATCATTTTCTTATTTTTTAACAACTCAAACATGTTTAGCTTGTAAAGGTTCAATGGTCAAAAATTATATTATTGTGAGCAACAATTCCAAATCATACATTTCTATTAGCAATATGGTTGAAGGAGAGGACCTCAAACAAATAATGGATGAGCTTCAAAAGATGATTCAAGAGTTTTACTTATCTATTTAAAAAAATTATATTATTGTGAGCAACAATTCCAGATTATTGGCAGGTTGAAGAAGAGGACATCAAAAAAATAGCAGATGAGCTTCAAAAGATGCTTCAAGAGTTCTGTTTACCTATTTTTACGCAGAAGAAAAACTTGGTTTGAAATCTATCCAAAGATGGGTGAATACTTGGTCAAGTTGGAATATAAGGGTATAGAGAAATCAGAATTGCCTACTCCCAATGATTTCCCATGGACCTTTAGGTATGTCTTGGGTGAGAAGGATCTAAAAAAATTAGATCATTTCTTTCTTCATTGTCTCTTTAGTTACACCAATTGGGGCTGTTTTTTCAAGAATATGAGAATAGATTGAGTAGCTCCATTAACATTGAAAGAGTTGATGAAATGTTAGATTAGTTGTTTCAAAGCTAAAGCACTATGAAGTCTTTGGAGGATTGCTCTTGCCATTCTTTATTGGAATTTATGGCTTGAAAGGAATAATAGAATTTTTAAAAACAAATCTTAAAATCATGCCCGAGTTTGGAGTTGTATTATGAACTCTCTTGCAGAATATTTACATACATGGTGCTCATTATGGGAAGTCTCAAGTGAGGAAAAAGAGGTGCTAGCATCTTAGCTACAAGATTGGAATATACGTGAAAGGGTAATCCATGACAATGGATTTAACTCAAAGGATTTGTTTAGATCTATGGTAAAATGGAAATGTCTAGAAATTGGGTTTATCAAAATAAATTTTGATGGTGCTTCCCAAGGAAATCTGAGAAAAGAAAAGGAAGGTGGTTTTTTTCGAAGTAACGAAGGTAAAATTATCTTCACTTACTAAGAAATATATGGAACTTTAACTAACAACTATGCAGAGGTTAGGACACTTCTAATACAGATTTCAATTGCCATTGAAAAAGGAGGGAAATATATTTCAATTGAGGAGGATTCACAAATTATTATTAATGCTATCAAGAAATATGGATGTGGGGGTTATAGGGATTGGATAAATATAACATTATTTCTAATGTCCATTAACTATTTTTAGAAGTAGTATCCTGTAAATGTCAGCATATCTATAGGGAGTAGCAAGTAATTTAGGCAACTAGCCAAGAGAGATTTTATCTCTTAATGAAAATGATATCAATAAGCTAATTTCAAAAATATAGCAATGAGGAAGATGAAGAATATCTTTGATAGAAAGGCAGATGAAGATTATCTTTAATGAAAAGGCAACTTGGATATGGTTTAACTTATCTAATAGCAAATCATCAAACATCGTTGGAGGCAATCTCTTAGAAATGTGAGCATATCTATAGAGAAGGAAACTGGACAGCAGATAATTTCGTCAATCACGGTGTTTATCTTCATCTTGGAGAAATTCAAATTTTAAAAGGCAATCAACCGAGTAACATTTTCTCTCTTAATGAAAATGATGTCAACGAGCTGACTATGGAAACATGGCACTTTGAGGAAGACAAAGAATATATTGGATAGAAAAGGAAATGAAGAATATATTTGATAAAAATGCAAGTTGGATATGGTTTTGAATGAAAGTGGACCCCCATAGAAGCCACACAACATTTAAAAAAAAAAAAAACTAACCTAACAGTAATGTATTGTTTAGATATTTTGATAGGAGTGGCCCCCAATAGAAGCCACATATAGCTTATTTAAAAAATAAGAATAATAAAATGATAGGATAATGATAATAATAGAACAACAATAGTCTAAGGTGTTATGGAGCAATGGTAAAGGGGATGCAATCATCTGAGCACAAGCCAAGTTCAAATCCCCATATATTATGATGGGCACTCCAGCAGTACGGAGCCATGATAATATGGTGGTTGCAATATCGAGTAATGTGGTTTGTTGAAATAATATATCATGGTCAAAATGTAATATGGGTGATTATCAAATGGAATTAGTTCAACCAGTTATATTCCTTAACTTTCAAGGAGACCCAGTTTTTAATCTCACCAAGTGATACATGCATAATAGCAACATCGTTGTTATAGCACTATATGGTCATGATGTAATATGGGTGGGGCCAGTTTCAATCCCATATAACCATTTTTTTTTAACTTAATAATAATATGGATGAGGACTATTTCAACGATATATAACCAATTAAAAATCATTGTAGAAACAACAATAATAATAAATTGTCATTACTACAATATCATTGTTTTAAAAAATTCTCTAAATTTACTTTTTTGAGAGCCTCATTGATTTTTTAATTAATAACATATAATTTGTTAATTAAAACTATTTATTTATTCATTGCAAAAAATCTATTTGGTTTTCATTAATTTAAAATTCACTAAGAAGCGTCACCATCATTATTATTGAAATAATAACAATATTAATATATATAAAAATAATAGGGTAATAGCAGGTGACAAGGAATAGATGGGCTATTATAGTCGGTGATACAAGCATAGCCAATGGTGCTACTTCTTTCCTCCTCCCCCTAAGTAAGCCACATTCAGTCCATCTCCAGCTTCGCTAGCAAGTATAGATGGTTTCCTTGCCTTTCGACATTTTTCTAGGAAGTTTGAGGGCTCATCATGAATTGGTTTAGGGTGTTGTTGAACACAGAAATTGATAAGTACGATTTGCACCCATGACTGCAGCTCAACAAATGGATGGGGAGGTTTATACTCTCCCCAACCTTTGAAAAAAATAATTTATGTCGTTTTCCTATGCTTGTGTGTGGTCGGCCAAGTTTTTTCCCAAGACTTGACAAGTTTTTTTACTTGCAAGACACAAAAACTTGTCGAGTAAATTAAAAAAAACTAGGCGAGCTTAGAAAAACTCATCAAGCCTGATTGACTTGACAAGGACAACTCGGGCACAGACTCGGCGAGTTTTTCAAAAACTCACCAAGATTTGTAACTATGTCTATGACTTCTTGATTCATCCATTGCTAGTTGGCAACTTGCTGATTTGTCCACTGTTGGTCAATGACTTGTTGATTTGTCATCAATGCATTCGTCCCAAGGGATTGTTTATCATTGCTTGACCAGCCATTGCAACCTATTGGTTTGGCACTGCTGATTGTAAATCATGATATGGGCATAATGTATTACAACAGCACACTCAGCCAGGTTATGTCTAGCATTACAGGTGAAGGACCATAGGGAATTAATCTCGAGATTGGTGTTTACCATGTTACTTTGTGATTGATTTACCGCTGATCCAATATCTCGTTAAGGCACTTCATGCTTGGTCAGATATAGAGTCCTCCTTTGTTGCCATCCTCTTGTTTGCCTTTGATTGATCATCATTTTGTTACTCAAGTCTGTGACAAGAGATTTTAAATCATTCATATATTCCATTATATTTGGCACTCCTCTTACTTGTGATTGGCTTTGGGGTTGGTATATGAGGTTGGGTGTAGGTACGGACAATACCAAAGTCTGATTTGGGTAAACAATGGAACTTGGCATGGACTGGCGAGGCTACATAAATGTGTATAGGGTGCTTGGTTGAGCTGGTGTCGAGGTATTGGGAAAACGATGTGACTTGAGAAGGTGGAAGAGTGGTCTCAGGCTGTTTGTAAGCTTGTAGATTTGGAGAAATAGGAAAGGAGGCTAAGTAAGGAGGTGATAGGTACTAAACCTGGGGAAAAGCACTTGGGGTTGGATGTGTTACATAAGTCATGGGGGGAGTTGGTGGTAACTTACCAACTTGGATGAGAATCTCCTCAACAAACACAGCTTCTTCAAATGTTGCAGCAAAAGTGACCGAATTCACATTCTGCACCATCATGGCCAAGTCCATATGAAAGGCCCTCACATAGTAAACCAAAGCTCCTTCATTTGATGGTCTAACATTAAATGATGTCAGTTGAACGGTGCAAAGAAACCTCATATTAAAATCATGAATGTTCTCATTTGGATACCTCACCATGTTGTTCAATTGAAGAAGAACCAAATATCCGTTGGACGAACCACCAAAATGCTTCATGAATGGTTCCACAATTGAGGGCCTAGTTCACTAATGATTTGTTGGACAGACTTCAGTACCATGTTGCCCAACCAAGAGCCTAACAATCACATCCTCTTCATGAATCTAATGTATAGACTTCAAGGTCAATATATCATTCCAGTGTTCGTTCGCTATTCAACTATCATTCTTTGAAAAGGAGAGGAGGTATTTAAGGGCTGCAATTGGGATGTGCAAATATACCAACAAATTAAGGGGCTTTTTAAAATTCCAAACAAGGAGCAATTGATGAGGTCTCGTCTGTACTTCTATCGGATAGGGTTGTTTACCTTGGCCATATTGTATGGATTAGTTTTGGCTGTAATGCACTATTGCTTGTCCATAGGGTGCTCGATACACCACTTGTCTTCTATACACCTGTAGTGGAAGGTTCTATGGCATCTAAAGATTCTGCCCAATAGGGTTTAAATTTTGGCGTTGGTGAGGGTATTGAACAAATTTTTGTGGTGCATTTTGCACGAATTGTTGTGCTTGGGTTTGGGCAATCTACTATGGTTGGTACTACTAGAAAGGAGCAATTTGGAGGGGTTGGCCCATTTGTACTTGTGGGCTCTGAGGAGCATTAGGGTTTTGAATTATCTGTTGAAGCTAAGTCAATGGATTCAGTTGTAGGCTTTGAGCCATCTGTTGTTGCAGATTTTGCATAACTTGTTAGGTATTTTAATGCAACTATGATAGAAAATTTTGGGGCACATGTTGTTGTAGATTCTATCAACTTCTTGTTGTAAGTTTTGTGCACCCTGTTGTTGTGATTTTTGTATCACTTGTAGGTATTGTGCAGCAGTCACTTGCTACATGTGTGCCAACATGGGTCCTTAAGAGCTTTGAGGTACATGTCGTATCTTTTGTCCAAGGGTTTGTTGCCTTTATCCAACCTGTATCTACTAACCTTGCAACAAATAAGGAGTTTGGGATTTTTCTAATGCTTGTTGAGTGATCTACTGCCCACGTTGTTGAAATTGACAACTTTGGGAACTCGGCAGTTGATTGGGTGTAGTCTACAACCCTCGTGTCACCTGTTGACATTGGGGTTTGTTGAACAGGCAATACAACTTGATGTTGTAGACCACTTACGATAGGCATGCCCAAAAGGCCAGGAGTAAGACCAAGCTAGGGGGTTTTGACTACCTTTGTATATGGTGGCAAGTTGTATGACCCATTTGTTTGTCCTAAGGATAGGGTCACACTTGTTTCACAACATGATTGGGATTTTGCCATTGTAGGTATCATGTCCAAGACTAATGATGGTTTCTCCTCTAAGTCTGAATTAACGTCCTCGATCTATGGGTCCTCTAAAGGATGATTTGGGTCCTATGTCCAAATGCTCATACCAGTTTTCTTCAAGTTCTTTTCGTAAGTGAGTAGTTTGACAAGATCGTTTCCTTTCCCCGTTAGACATGATCTGACCTCAAAATTTCCACCAATAAGCGATGAACTAATGTGGCTAATGGGGAAATTTCACACTCCACGAGCGAGGCACTCATAAAGCAAGGTGCTCCAACAGGCGAGGTGCTCTGCTAAGCAAGGAACTCTAAAGCAACACTTGGCAATCTTTTTTTGAAAAAGCGAGATTCACAAATCACAATTTATGCAAGATTCTAGATCAAAAACAAAGTCGCTATTTGCATGAAAATTTACCAAGCCTGAAATTTGAAATAGAAAACAACTCGTAAATCTTAATGCAAAAATATTTGTGGGTTTCATGCATGTTAGTGAAGAGTGCAAACCCTTTTGACATATCTGAGAAATATATGATCTACTTATGCAAATCAAAAAAAATACATGCAGGTGAGTTAAGATCAATTTCATATTGAAATCATACTTGGAGGTCCCACTGAGCATGCCAGCCTTGTTGAACAAGTATATCGGCAAGTGATTTTTGAGCCCGTGACTGCAGCTCAACAAATGGATGGGGAGGTGTCTACTCTCCTCAACCTTTGAATATTGGATCAATTCCCCTCTATCTTCTATCTAAGCTGAAAAATAAAGAAACAAAAGCAATCTAAACTATGCAGAAAATAAATCTGATCTACTTCTGTTTTAGGAGGAAAAGGGTGCCAAAGGCATATCGAGGTTTAGGCTCGTGCAAATGATTTCTTCAGTAGAAACCAAATAATTATAGTGTGTAACATCTTCAAATAACATGTAATATCAAGCAAAGAGGACTAATAGGGAGAAAGGAGGGCAAACCCACTAATTCCACACATTCATAAATGAAAGGTCAGAGACAATTGAATTGGAATGCGACTCACAACTCTTTACTAATTTTGCAATCTTAGATGTCTACAATCTTACGAAGAGTAGCTCTAGTGTGCCTTAAAGGCCAAAAGACCCTTACAATGAGCACTAAGCTCTTATTTATACTTGAAAGCGCCGCCACAATATGGACTACATACAATGTACCTCGGTGATAATTACGAGATGACACATCATCCTTATCCTTTTGCTAAAAATAGACACATAGTGGGGCCCCTGAGAGCAAGGCACTCTATTGAGTAGGGTGCCCCAAAAGCGGGGGGCTTTGTCAAGAGGAGTGCTCTGAGGAGTGGGATGTGCCCAAAGCGAAGCGTCCATTAAGTCTCAACCTTGTCTCTTCATATCTTTTGTCCCATTTTGTGTGACAAAACTTGGTCTAAAAGTGATGGTAGTAGTCAATTACTACAAGTGGTCGATGGCTTCATGATCCCGTAGAAAATGCTTCTTCTATGCCTTGGGTATTAGCCACAGCCCGTATTCATCCATTCAATAAAATAATACTAGATAATAATAGTAGTAGAATGAAAGGATAACGATAATAATAGAAACAACAATAGTCCAATGTATTATGGAGCAATTATACATGGGATGTGCTCGTTTGTGCATAGCCCAAGTTCAAATACTATGATGCACACTCCCATGATAAGGCGACCCATAATAATAAAATTTTTTGCAATACTAGAATAATGTGATTTACTGAAATACCGCATTGTTGTGGTAATAATATATGCTTGAGGTCCATTTCAACCCTGTATAACTAATTAAAAATAATAGGAGAAACAACAACAATAATAAACTATCATTATTACAATATTATTATATTAAAACTCTTGCCTATAAAGTATTAATATACTGCAAGCTCATACCTAGGTGTTCTCCTCCCAAATTATTTATCATTGTAATAATTAATAGGCTTAAATTATTGAATGTTTCTTTTTTCTTTAATTATTATTAGAGAAGAAATGTTGGGATTTACTTTAATTTAGAATTCCATAAAACAATTATCAAACGGTATGAGCTCAACCAATTAAATTCCTTGACTTTCATGGTGAAAAACCCAAGTTTAAATTTTGTCAAACGATACATACATAATTGCCAAGATGTAATACCACTATGGTCACAATGTAATACGGGTGTGACCCATTTCAATCCCACATAACCAAATTTAAAAATAAAAAAAAATTGTAAAACAATTTAACAATAGAAAGCAATTTTAATAACCATTACAAAAGAAACTAGAGTTGCATTTATGGCTAGTACCTATGCGACAGATAGAAGTTAAATATAGACAAGGGCATGGATAGAAAATAATTATGTGTAATTGTTTTTAAAAAATTACAATTAATGTGATCAAATGGCATTAGCTCAACCGGTTATATTCCTCAACTTTTAAGGAGGAGACCCAGGTTCGAATCTTGTCAAGCAATACATGCATAATTGATAGATTGTTGTAATACCACTATGTGGTCATATGTAATACGAGTGGGGGCCGTTTCAATCCATATAACCAATTAAATAAATATACAATTAATGTGATCAAATGGCATGAGCTCAATTGGTTAAATTCCTAGGACTTCGAAGGAGGAGACCCAGGTTCAAATATTGCTAAGCAGTACATGGATAATTGTCAATTTGTTATAAAACCTCTATGTGGTCAGGATGTAATATGGGTGGGTCTCATTTCAATCCCATATAGCGAATTTAATATATATATATATATATATTTAAAAATTTGGGAGGGAAAAAATTAAATATTAAAAATAAAAATTTGAAACAACAAATGAATTTATAAGAATGTTTTTCATGGAAAACATTTTAAATGCCTCCTATAAGATGATGAAAAGCTTAACATTAGAAAATTACATATTAACAAAACTTGATAAATTTAATTGGTTAGAAATTTAGAATGTAAAAATCAGTGCTATTAATGCACAGTCAAAGTATTATGTGTGGTTGACCCTCTTGCTTCCTTCCTGTTGCTTTCTAATTGGATCATCATTATGACTATTCTTCAAGAGGTTATTTCTAGAATCAATGAATGGTAAACTTGAATATGATTCTGGGTGAAACACTGTGATCTACATGTTGTATATAGAATTAAGTAATTATAATAGTTGACACAAATATAATTAAGAATGGCAGAACTTTTGTTTTGGTAAACCTGAATATGATGCCAGAAAAAAAGAGTGATCTATAGGCTGTGTCTAGAATCAGGGAATTACAGTAGCTCTTACCACTATAGTTAACAAAGGACCAATGAGTGGCACTGACTTTTGTTTTGGTAAACATGAATAGGATTCCAGTTGAAGATACGGTGAGACGAAGCACGATTCACACTAACCACTAAATACATCTATATTCCAATTGTATTTGTGACATACCGATAACGCTTCAACACAAATAAAAACACGTGGACAATAAACATCAGAGATGAACAAACTAATTGAAAAAAACTTGAAAAAACATAATCCTGGCTACAGATCCTAAATTCCCATAATTAGCAGTGCATACTTCACAAAGATGAGATTGATTTATTAGATCAAAACACATTTATACATCGCCACTAATTTAGACATTCACTAGCCACAAGATGATCTGATAATTTGGAAACTGGATGCAAAAGAAGAGACTAGAAGGGTCATTGTAAGCATAGTTGTACGTAGTGAGGCATGCGCTCTTATGTCTCTGAATACGACATGGTTGGGCAACTGTAAGGGCTCTAATGGTCATCCATACAACAATATTCAGCGCTCCCCAAGACAAGACAAGCAATATTGCACCCTATCACCTCTCCATTCCCATATTTAACATGAAAGCTCTGGTGGGCATTTAGTCCTGAGATCATCATTAAATAGCCCACGATTTTGCAATAATCATTAAGCCCTCCAAGGGGGGCAATAGTCATGGGAAGGTTGTAGTCATCCACAACACTAGCATCATAGTAATCCTCACCAGCATGGAGAGTAAATTTGGCAAGAGAAACACAATGGGTGCTTCCCGCCTATAGGTATTTTAGAATGTTTCTGCAATCGTTAATGGAACAAAATCCCTTGTCGGAAGAGAGGAAGGTGCAGCCCGTTCACCCGTAGAAATGTCCCCACTCTACAAGGGAAGAGATCACATCCCCCCATAATTGAGAAAATCGGAATTGGCATGGAAAAAGAATTGGGAAAATTTGGGAATCGGCAAAAAAATGGGGAAAAAACGGCAATTTTTCATTGAAAAAACCGAAGAAAATGCAATTTTTCATTGAAAAAAACTTTTTTCATGCATATCACAATTTTTTGAAAAAATTGGACAAAAATCATCAAAAATTGGCTAGGCTGTGAATCGGGAAAAATTGGCTCGAATCAGGATTTTTTGCAGATTTTCTCAACTATGCATCCCTCGATTAGCCGGGCAAAAGAGGGAATCCCCCATTCATGCCTGCCAAAATCAGTCCTTGTCCTGACAAAACAGCAGACCAAATCATGTAGGGACATTTGTTCACCATGGTGAATATTATTCCACCCACACCACTCAGCCCTACCATGCCATGACTCAAATTAGATCTATTGATCATGATGCTGCATTTCTATGGAAATTCAAAAGACTAAGATTACTTTTTACTTACTAGATAAAATTAAGAGCATCAGCGCTAATGTTGCAGCTACATGCATTTGAACAAATGGAGACTAGACCATTTATTGTCTTCCAAGAGAGGAAAGCTATGAAAGTGGTTGTTTGTGAGTTTGAGAAGGGAATATGTTTGTTCAATTCATGAAGGGCAATGCATAGTGCAAAGATAGACAAGCTCTACTATCCCTTTTACAGTTGGAGTATTAATTTGTTTTCTCTTGTACCTCCATCCTCTCTTCAGACTTACACTTGTTTCTTTCCTCAGTCACATGAATAAATTACAGCTATACAATTCATATTAAACATTTTAAACGTTGTCACACCACAAATGTGAATGTTTCAGTGTTGTAATAACCACAAATTAATATTAATTTGAAATGTTTCAATGTTGCACTTGCAATAACCAAAAATTAATATTATTATTAATGTGAAATATTTCGATTCTGCAATAATTAAAATGTTAGCAAAATAAATTATTTAATTTCATTTATAAGTTCTAGAACATTATTTACATTATCGATACCAAGTAAATTTGACTTGCCATTGCATACACTTAAAAACTGTATTGCCACTAGGTCCTTGGTTCAACGGTTGGAACAAATAGTTGATGTAGCCCACACCAAGGTTCAAATCTCAGCGGCACCAAATAGCTCAATGTGACTAAGTCGATGTAAAAGGGAAAGAACAACCCTTTCAAAACCTACTTTAAAAAAAAAAAAAAAAAACTGTTTAACAATTTAATTGTCTTTAGTGAACGTAGTAATTTTGATTTATAATATCAACAAGCATTAGCTCAACCAATTAAATTCCTCGAGTTTCAAGGAAAAGACCTAGGTTAAAATATAGCCAAGTGATACATGCATAATTGCCAAGCTGTTGTAATACCACTATGTGCTCATGATGTAATACAGATGAAGCCCGCTTCAATCCCATATAACCCATTAAAAAATAATAATCTTGATATATAATATCAGCTATACTTAAAATATACATATACAAGTGCCAAAAGATAATGATGTGGATAGAAGATAAGCATCAACAATCGCATGGATAAAAGATAACTATATCTACCAGCTTTAAAAAATGTAACAAATGTAATATTTTGGGGGAAAATTAATATTAAAAAGTAAAATTAGATACAATTCATGACTTTATAAAAATGTTTTTTATGAAAAACAAATGCATTGCCTTCTATAAGATGATAAGGCTATTAACATTAGAAAATTATGTGTTCTCAACAAAAAAAAAAACATAAATTTGATTGGTTAGAATATAAAAGTCAATGCATTACCAGTTGTTGCACGTGTACTTATAATACTATTGGTAATAACTATTTTTTTAATAGATATGGGATGAGCTCAACTAGTTAAAAACCTAGACTTTCAAGGCAAAGACCCAAGTTCAAATCTTGTTGGGCAATATATGTATAATTGCCAAAAATGTTGTTGGGATACCACTACTGATTTGTTAAAATATGATGGTAATGGTCACAATTTTATACATGTGGAGCCCATTACAATCCCAAATTACAAATTTAAAATTAAAAACAAAACAAAATAAATATTATTTTAATAGAGATGCTTATTAGATCTCTACTTGAAAATATTAAATTACTTACCAAGGTTATAACATTTATTAAGCACAATAATTTATCATTATACTTTCCTTATGTACCAATAAATTCACATTTTTTCTCATGATCATACCAACATAACTTTAATAAAAATAATCTTGGCTATAACACTAAAGTTAACCACACATTACATGAACAAGATCACATCAACATCAACTATCTCATATATCTCTCACCTCATTGTAAGGACTTATGGTATCAACCTCAACCAAAAAAATCATTGACCCAACTCACAAGGCAAGGTTTACACATGAATCAATTATAATTATCTAATAAGAATATAACCTTCTCAAGAGGACCGGGAGTTTCAACCATATTGTCTTGGCATTAGCACATTTAATCAAAATAAAAGGGGAAGTCTGAAAATTATTTCAAAATTATGAAACAACACATCTTGTTCACTTACTCTATCTCAACACATGATAACAATACTTAAATTTAAGCCAACCATGTAGCACCAATAACTTTGTACCTACTACTTAATAAATCATCCATGCTTCTCTATTTGTGGCAACAATCACTATTAAACCTCCATCCACAATTTATCTCAAGGTAGAACAAAACACACCTAGGCACTGCTTTCTAAATCATCAAGCAACCACAACACACTCGAGGTCGTCATTCAAAAAACTATCAGGTTTTAATAATGGAGAGAATAAATTTGACATGACACTAAAAGTCCCAAAATTTATTAGTTTGTTGTTCATAGGTAGATATTTAAGTTGAATAGAGCATATATTTCCATTTTTGCCTGGGAAAAAGGCACAGAAAAGCTTTATGTTCAAATCTCAAAAACATTTGTCTAACCCATCTAATTTTCTGACACAATTCTTATCATTTCTCAGAATTGAACTTTTCTACCTCTTACCCATAAGGGGGACAGACATTCAAGGTTCATATCTCGGGCCTCGCCAGACTGAACACTTGTCCGTATTCCTGGTGCTTTCAGCAGCGTAAAAGGTTTAAAATGATGTGGCATGGTGGTTATAGGGGTGGACAGCGCGGATAACCGTGACGGCTACCGATTCCACCATGTTCAAAAAAAAAAAAAAAAAATTCTACCTCTTAGGAAATTAATCAAATTTAAATTGTGGTCCTAAGCCTATCCATTGTGCCTATGCACTCTCAGATCTTGACTCCTTTTATTATCCCCTTTGCATTTCTTCTGCCTGGACCAAGTCTCTCATGTCTAGCTTTATTCCAAAATTTGGTAACTCTTTTTCCTCAGTTTATTTTACATGTGTTTCCACCATTGACAATCTTCCTTGGGTTCATCTAATGAATCTTTCTGTGCATTCCACTAGTCAAATGGAAATTCTCCTCCATATTTTCCACTTCTATTCTAGGTGAACACATCTGAATTTATCTATTTAGGTGTTTTTATCTCTTACAGGGTTTGCTCTTTCTAGCAAAAAGCAATATTAATTGAATCTTGACCATGAACCCAGACCAAAGATTGAATATACCTGTTTTATTTTGGAAGGGATTGGTACTCCACTTACTATAATTCCTCATCTTTCTAAACATCAGTGGAATGCATAAATGCTATCTCCCTTTGGTTGAGAGAATTCTACCCCAGCCTGCAGAGTCTTATTGGTCAAGTGAGAGTTCAATCAAGTGCATGTTGACTGCATAAGTGCACTCTCCCTTTGACCCCCTGAGGTCTGTCAAGCCCTCTCCTTCGTCCTCCACACCAATTTTGTGCACAGATGCCCTTTGATCATTCCTAACAATGGATTGCATACACTCCAACCACTTCACCCATTTGATGCCATAAATCTTTGGTGGAACTTCCTTCTAATGTTTTTAATTGCTGACCTTCCTCATGTTTGTTTTCTTACACTTCACTTTGACTTTGCTCTTGCAGTTGGAAGTGGGCTCGCTCTTCATCGGTAAGCTTGAATTTATCTTCTTCCAAGATCAGAAGTTATATTTACTTTATGCTGACTGATGGTTGGCCTTTTTGCAAAGCATGAACGATAGAAGCCACCTTAACAACCAAGGCAACAAAACTGATCATTGAAGTGACTGCTATCATGGAAGACATGGATGAGCCAATAAACCTTAAGACCAGCTCATGATGGAGTTATGAGAGATGCATTATAGGAGTGTGATGTCAAAGTCTCTTAGAATGACCTACAAGAAAGAACTTGCTAATGCATTACATATTCAAATAATCCATATTGGGGGTCGTTTTTGACCATTCACCATTGTCGTTTTACCACCTCTATTTCCCAAATGATCTCTTTTATCTATCCTAGAGTTGAGTTTCTTTTAGAGGCTTAGCAATTTTGTGTGACAATGTAAAGTGGTTACGTTTTCTGCAGATAGCTTTCCCAAACGTCTCAAGGGGCTACTTGGAAATACGTTCAGCCTCTTAAATTTTAAGAAGCTACCTAGGAAGGGACTTTGACCCCTCCTTTCAAGAGGATACCTACTAAGGTCCTCTATACCTGTGCCCCTCGAAAGAACCTGGAAATAAAGAACCTCCCTTCCTCTCATGGCTTCTGGACTCTTTCACTTTGTAATTGATTTAACTTCAAATGGGCTACCTGGAAAGGATCAACTTTTGCCTCTCTCCCTCCTATAATGACCAAAAAATTTGATTTTTCTTACTCTTTTGTACTACATCACAAAAGGTATGTACTCCCAATGTTTCTTGAATTCTTTTTCCAGATTCTCTTTGCCTCTCTCTTTGGCAGTTACTTTTAACTTTCTCCCTGAATTTTCCTCCTTAATATTGTAGTACTGTCTCTCCAATTTAACCTATAAATCATCTTGTAAACTATGTTGTCCCCTTTTTTAGTGGAATGTGAATATCATTTTCCTATTAAAAAAATCCACGTGATTTATAAGGACATTCTATTATAGTTAAACTTCTATGACTGAATATTGTTCATACAACTTCTCATGCAGATACTGCAATAAGTAATTAGACACAAAAAATAAAGTGCATACTATAATCCGCCTAAAATAAAAAAATAACAAAAATTGATGCATGCCTCTCATTACAAATACTTTCACAGCTACAAAGATACACATATTTTCTTAGTAATAATTTCAGACAATTACCTTCACAGCTCGTACTGACAGAGAGGTAAAACCACATTCATTTGCAACCTGTTGGTCCAATGGCCCATTGCATGAGGCAAGTTTAAAGTCACAACCTTTAAACAAAGCATTCGAATCAACAGCAGCAATATGCTTCTCCAATGATGTCATTTTTCCTCCCACCTAAACCAAGGTAGAAGCCATAAATTAGAAAATTTATAAAAGAGCAAATTATAAATGATGCTTAACAAACTAATGGCCTGCAAGTACTAACTCTTCAATTTTTTGCTAGTGCTTCACCCTCCAACACCAAGAACACCAAATATACATTAATAATGATCTCATTAATGGATTATCAAGTTCTATACACTATTAAACTTCAAAAGTTGAACAAGCAATAGGCATTGAAATGGCATAAACAGTTAAGCTTTAGGAGTTGAAGAAGCAATAGGAATACAAAGAATAGTACACCTGACATTGCACTTAAAACATGATCATTAAAAGTAATAATCAAAATTTAAAAAAAAAAGAAGCATAAAAAAAATTCCCAAGTAAAACTTTAAAAAGTGAGTGAGAGCCAAGAGAAAGCCTCACCTTTTCTTGTTTTAGAAAGCAAGCAACTGTTGTGATTGTAAGTAGAAACCAAGTGTGAGTAGCTTCAAGCTAAGAGTGAGCAATAAGAGAGTGCCATTTCTTCTTGTTTTAAAACTTATTAGTAACTTAAACACTAAAGGATTCTTTTGAAGAAAATCTAGGAAACATGGCAGGAAAGTCATTTTTGAAAGTCATTACTAGAAGTAAGGATACCATAGTTAGAATCATAATTGGAAAACTAGCCACTATCCCGCGATTGCTCGTGGGGGCGGTGAGTTTTTTTCCCCTCAGCGCCGAGAAAATCACCAAATTGCGACAATATTTGGCGCGATTTCTTGTTGTTTTCTCAAGATAAAATCGCCAATTCGCAGTCATAGAAAACAGCCAAATGTTTTTAAAAAAACCATTTGGCCTCAATTTTCACTTTTCCTTCTCTTTGGTTGTGTGTGACATTATTCTCAAAGGTCAAAACACTCAATCTAAACCGTTTTTTGAGATCATATCAGAGATTTACACCGTTTAGAGGAGAATCCAATCATCTTCTACAGATTTTAGAGGTAAATTTATTTTTTGGGGCAAAATCTAGGGTTTTGTTAGGTTTTATCTTTTTCTTTGTTCTTGCTCAAGCATGTAGGCTAGGCTCGAGGGCATTAGATTAGTTACTTATTTCTCTTTTTTCCCCCTCCTTTTGAAAAATACATGGATTCTTCAGGTGCGGTCCATGGAACACGAGCAGTAATGAGACTCCTTCAAGTGCACCCCAAATGACTCCTTCAAGTGCACCCCAAATGACTCCTTCAAGTGCACCCCAAATGACTCCATCAAGTGTAGCCCAAGTCCAAGCCCAAGAAGAGACCCAATGTGGAAGCATGGGATTAAAGGAAACTTGTCGAATCAAGTGTTTTGTAAACACTGCAGCAAGGACAGGCAAGGAGGCATTTGTCGCCTCAAATACCATTTGCTTGGGCAACTAGGGCATGATGAGGACCCCTGCCCTAGAGCAAATGGTTTGATTAAAAATGAAGTGAAGACTTGGTTGTGCAGCAAAAAGGCCAAAATATTAGAGCAAAAAAAGATGAGTTACAGTGGGACATGGAGTGGGGACCTTGGGTCTCTTTCTATGGGGATGAGGCCAAACTCGAGGATGTTCACGTCACGGTCAAAAAATTTGCTCTTAGCCCTCGCATCCAACGAGGTAGTGGGAGTGGGAGGAGTGTGATTGTTGGACAAGGCTCCAACACAAGACAAACCACACTTCAGAATACCACATGAGGGAGGGGCAAGGCGAAGGATGCGAGGACAGTCGCAGCCAATATTTGGTATTACTACAACATCCCAGTCAATTGTGCTAACAACCTATTGGGAATAGGTGTCATACACCTTTCAAACATCAATTGTCTCATGTCTTATGTGAAGAGTATATATAAGGAAGAAAAACTGGTAAACTAGACCATGGTTTCACTGCAGGACTGCAGGTCTATTTCCAGCACCGTGCACAGCAGGACTGCAGATCTATTTCCAACACCGTGCAATGCAAGACTGTTGCATTACTGCAGGTCTATTTCCAGCTTTGCTGATAAATAGGACTGAAGAAGTGGATACTTGGGGTGGGAATTGTATTGTAAAAAGCAGATTGCTGATTACTGAATAATACAATTTTTTAGTGCTCCTTGATTGCTGGGTTTTTCCCAAAAGGGTTTCCTAGGGTATATGTTGCTTCTTGTGTGAGATATATGTGATTTTGCTTGTTGAATTGAAAGTCTAGGCCTGTTTTGCACTACTTTCCTCTAAAGATTAAGTAGGAAGTTGTTCCGCATTTGTCTAACTTCCTTTCACAACCCTTATTGGGAAGCCCTAGTGAGGGCACTGAGTGAGGCTGACAAAGGGGTTAAGCCACCCTCGGCAAAATATTTCAAGGACCATTGTTGGAATATGTCATGAACATACGTGCTCTTGTAGAAAAGCAAAAGAAAACATGCAAGACAAGGGGTTGCAACATTCATTTTGATGGGTGGACGAATGCAAGAAACCGCACGCTTCTGAACTTCATGTTGGCTTTGGGTGGATCCATCGTCTTTCTAAAGTAGGTTGATGCCTTGTGAGAGGTGAAGAATGCACAAATGTTATTCAATTTGTTGGAGGAGGTCGTGCTAGAAATAGAAGTGGAGAATGTTGTCCAAGTAGTGACAAACAATGTAGCAGCATATGTATCTACGGGTAGACTTCTCGAGGAGAAGTACCCCTCTATTTTTTAGAGCCCATGTGCTGCTCATTGCATTGACCTCATGCTTGAGGACATTCGCAAAATGATATGGGTGAAGACCATGGTAGAAGAGGTGAAGAACATTACGGAATATATCATAGGAGAGAAACTCGGACTAGGCTCAGACTCAACAAGGCCAATTTTTTACTTGGACTCGCACTCGAGAAAAAAACTTAGAAAAACTCGACGAAAACTCTGTCAAGAAAAACAACTAAAGAAAATGACATTTTTTTAATGTTTCCCGCCATTGCAAAGTTTTTTCATTGGGCTTGCGATCCAAAGAGAAAGTGTGAGTTTAAAAAAAACTTGGCGAGTCAAAAAAACTTGTTGACTTAGTTCAAAAAACCCAAGAATTGTGACTCAAGTGTGGACTTCACAAGTTTTCCAAAACTCCTCAAGTTTTGTACCTATGGTTTATATATAACCACACATGGGTGCTCAACTTAATGAGGGAGCATAATGATGGGAGGGGCATTATTTTCGCAGGGATCACTCGATTTGCCTTCAATTTCATCTTCTTGCAGAGCCTTCTACCGACATCACCTACTTTAAATCGGAAGTTAGTGAGCAAGGAACGGTATGCCTTGCCATTTGATTCAAAAGAGGAGGGGAAGGGGGTCTGGAGGCAAGGTTTTAATGATTCATTTTGGGTGAGAATGCAGGAAATTCTCAAGGTAATTGGTTGTTGAGTTCGGTTCAAATTTTAATTTTAAAATCATATTTTATACTTGAAATTTTTAATATTTATTTTCTAAATTTTTAGTATTTATTGTTCAATTGCGGGTGATAGAACCCTTGTTAAGGGTTCCTCGCCATGTAGATGGCAAAAAATTGGCAATGGGTTATCTATATGAGGCAATGGATAGAGGCCATCAAACACTATTACGATGACAACCAAACAAAAGCATGAACCAATTTGGTGTATCATTGATAAGAGATGGATGATGCAACTCCATCAGCCTATTCATGCCACGAGGTGCTTCTTAAACCCCAAATTCTTTTAAAATAGCATTCTTAGCGGTGATGAAGAGGTCCAGGAAGTGTTCTATACTTTTGCAGAGAGGATGATAGATGACCCTACCAAACATCACCTCATCCTTGTCAAGTAACAACTTTATAAGGCCGTGGAAGGGAGCTTGTTTGCATCCTCCTTCACTAAAGAAGTGCGGTCATCCTTGCGACCAAGTAAAATATTTAAACTTTTATAGTTTTATTTTAAATTTTTCTTGTAGTTTACATTTACAACACAATTACAAATGTAGATTAATACTAGGAAAATAATCCTTTTTGTAGATTTGTGGTGGGAGGATTATTGTTCCAAAACACCTACTCTAAAGTGGCTCTTCGCATCTCAGGTCAGCGTTGTAGTGCTTCTGGGTGTGAGCGCAATTGGTCTCTATTTGAGGTAGTACACACCAAGAATCACAATAGGTTGCCCCGGGAGCACCTCAAAGACCTTTTGTTTGTACAATACAATCTTCGGCTTCACCCCAAACAAGGGAAGGCTAGTGAATCCTGTAAGGCGATTGTATTGGATGCACTAGATCCACTATCCGATCGGATTATCGAAAGTCCACCCAATACCAAGTTTAATATAGAGGACATTGAGGCACTTGAGGAGGTAGTGGAACATTTGAGAGGATTGGAGGAGATAGACCATGATGATCCTACACCTAAGGAGCATCCAATTCGACCACCTATTTAGAGCCAAGGCCAACCATCTAATTCAAAGGGGACGGGAAAACAAAAAGCAATTTAAAAACTGCATTATAATTAGAAATGTTGCATTTCTATAATGCAAGGTTCCACGAGCCTGGGGGACGGGAGACGGGGGACGGATTTCGGGGGACGGCTGGTATAATACTATGAAAATTGAAATTTTTTAGAAATTTAGAATAATCTACACATTCAGAATTCTACACACAACAAAAATGATATTAGGATACTCATATTGATATTAGTTACTAAGTGCAGCCATTTAATTGTTTCAACAAATATAACTTGAAGTTTCAGCCAAGGATATCAAGTGCAATCTGCCAATCTCTAACAGTTAACCAAATTAGTTGCTATTGCTCAAGTAATGAATGCCACATTGTTCAGCTTTTAACTTTTAAGTTTTAACATTCAAACAATAAGTATAAGTTATAACAGCCATCATTTTTTCAGTCATCATAAGTTATAAGGAAATCAAAGTGCAAAATGGATGGCATCTCTGCTTTTGTACTCTTGGTCATATTGTATGTGGTCAAGTTTAAAAAGAAACGGAGTCATAGTCACCACCCATAAAGTTAAGTTTCCATGAAAGGCTCTTATGCCAAAAATAATAAATCTATGCCGGTGTGGAATCAAGAACAGCCAATTCAGATGAATGCCTCTTAGATTGATTAATATAAGGAAATCAAAGTGCAAAATGGATGGCATCTCTGCTTTTGTACTCTTGGTCATATTGTATGTGGTCAAGTTTAAAAAGAAATGGAGTCATAGTCACCACCCATAAAGTTAAGTTTCCATGAAAGGCTCTTATGCCAAAAATAATAAATCTATGCCGGTGTGGAATCAAGAACAGCCAATTCAGATGAATGCCTCTTAGATTGATTTCCATTTCCCTAAGAATTAGTCAAGCATCAACAGCCTCCACTTGCTTTTGTATGCAATTGCAGGTGGTAATAGGATGGCTCAGTTGTTAATTTCACTTCCAGCAACAGCTGATATGTCTCTGATCAGTTCAAAATCAGCATACTAACCATTGTATTGGTTTACAGACTCAAGATTGTAATCCAGTTCTGGAATCTGTGACTCTGTTTAGTTTTGATATTTTGCACAGGTTTATATCTCCAGGTGGATAATGTAGTAGCTATAAACCACAGACTGGGCAGTATGACCACTTGCACAGTTGGATCACAGGGTGTAAGATGTACAACTGTAGACTGATGGCTTGTGCAATGCATTCCTAGTATATTTGGTCAGTATAATGTATTTGGTTGGATTTGATGATCATGAATTGTAATTCTCCTCTTTTTTATGAATAGATAATATAAAATCAGCTTTTTGGCTCTCCAATTGTTGTTTCAAATGTTCCTTTTTTCTAATTGAAAATTTTTCTTCGTCTTTTTTCTTGTCCGTTTTCCCGAGTTGCCAATAAAATCTCCAAAATTGGAGTGTTGAGTTTATCAGGTGTTTCAAGTTTTCCAACTATGGTTAGAAGTATGGATGCCCTAGTTAGGGATAAGAGGAAGAGCAAATCTATAGCAAACCCTATCCAGGTGGCAGATACTAGAACAAAAGTAATTATCAAGGATGAGAAGATTGAGCATGATATAATGGTTCTTAAAAGCAGATGATTTATAAGTAACTCCCATGGATACCAAACAAGTTTTTTGTAAATTCAAAACTGGATCAAGTGGAAGTGGGGAATGAATTCAAATTACTTGACTTCTCTTCCAAAACGGCTTTTCCTCATCATCTTCTCCATTTCCCAAATCAAGGATTAAATAATGGATGGTGGCCCTTGGTTTAGGAGCAAAGATGCATTATATTTATGACCATGGAGCGACATTTTTTGTGTGGAAACAGATACCATTAAAAGGATTCCGGTGTGGAAAATCCTTTTTGAACTTCCTTACCAGCTTATCAATAAGAAGGTTTTGAAAAATATTTGCAATATTATAGGGGAGTTCATCTAGGAAGGGCCAACTACTAAGGATCGAAGGCATGCTGTAAACCTGAAAGATGTGTTGCCATGGATATTTCAAAACCTTTACCACAGTCCATTAAAATTAAATTTGAATCAAGAAAACGGGATCAACAAGTTGATTATGAAAACATTGATGTTGCAAAAGTTATGAGACTGAACACATGGCAAGAGATTGCAAGGTGAAAATGATGGAGAAAGACATGGAAAACTTTCAGCATGAGAGACTTAAATATGAAGCAAGGAGATTATAGGATAGTAGAAGCTACATCAGAATTTTCCACTCCCACGAAAGTGGCAAAAAAATGCCCTACTGCATCATCAAATGGCAAAGGCCATTACAGTTTAATCAACTATTATAAGAGAACACTCATACAAATTAGGAGGAAGTACAATGCGCAAGTTCAAATTCAGGAGTTAGAGGTACAAAGGAAAATGGGGAGGCAAATTTTAAAGTAAATGAGGCAAAGAAGGTCAAAATTAGTCCAAGTAAATCATCTTCATTTTCCTCAACTAGCATAAAATCCTCTCCTTGCAATAAAAATGAAAGTCACATAGAGTGTATCGGTTGCACTTTAGGTTTTCAAAAGCATCATAATAGAGAAATGCATATGGAGGGTATCCATGGATTTAGGGTTTTGAGGGCAGCACAAGAAAGTAATTACTATGGAGGATCATCCTTGTACTTTAGGGTTTCCAGGGAAACATAAAGAAGAAAGTGTTTATAAGGCTATTCCTTGCATTTCAAATTCTCTAGGGTAGCATAAATTTTTAAAAGGTAAGTCTCATTATGAACAGTATGCAAAAAAAGAAGAAATTGATGAAGATGAAAGTGTTGGTGGGAACAGAAAAAAGAGAGTAAGGCCGTCAAAGAAAGAACAAATAGAAAAGGAAACTCAAAGGGATATCAATTTGGGAAGCCAGAAACAAGAATCACAGGCGTTAACAAGAAGTTGTTCTAAGCCAACCATGGGATTAAGAACGATTGGTTGCGAATGAAGAGTTTCACATCTTAGACCAAGGTTTAAATCTCATGGGTGCACCTTAACATTTTATCAAATGGCATTAGCTCTATTGGTTAAATTCCTTGACTTTAATAGATGAGACAAGAGTTCGAATCTTGTTAAGCGATATATGCATAATTACTAAGTTGTTGTAATACCACTATGTGGTCATGATGCAATAAGGGTGCAGCCTGTTTCAATCCCATATAAATCATTAAAAAAAAAAAGTGGCGCTAAGCCCACTAATTAAAATAATAACTAATGATGAAAATGATATCTTGGAATATTAGGAGTATGAATAAGATATCTAAAAAGAGTTATTAAGGAATTAAGATATTTTTATACTCTTAAGTTTAATTTAATACAAGAAACAAGATTAAGTACTGAGCAATGGAAGGATGCTTTCAAAACAATTTGGAAGATGGGAGAATGTCTGGAAGTTTCTTCTATATGAGCTTCTGGCGGTATTCTGGACAAACATATATTGGATGGACAATTGTTAGAAGCAAAAAGTACTTAGGTTGTTGGACTATTTTTCAGGAAAGAGAAAAACATCAAATTTGGGGTTATAAATAAATATGTTCCAACTTTTGTTACTCCTCGTGAATGATATTTGAAGGACCTTAGCACATTTTAGTCAAACACAATGATGATCCATAATTGTGATCTATGGATTCTTGGGGTTGACTTCAACACGGTTCTATCTCCTTTGGAAAAGAAGTGTGTTACTCTTGGATGGTCTAAATCGATGCAAGATTTTGCTTCATTTGTCAATTCATATGGCCTTTGGGATGCTACTCCTTCAAGTTTTCAATATACATGGGATAATAAATGTAGTGGGCAAACTCATACAACAAAAAGATTAGATAGATTTATGCTATCCAATCCATAGTTACAAATTACAAAATGTGTGATGAGTCATGACAATGCCTCAAGATCTTGCAATGCCTTTGCCCTTTGCCTTAGCAGAAGCTCTAGTCTTTCTTTATAACTATGCCCATGCCTCTTCCTGTGCCATGGCTGCTAACTTCTCCACTAGGTTTTCAAGAGAGGCTCTTGTTGCTGCTTCTGTTGTGGTTCTATGATCCATTCAGATGATGGACCAATCTCGTCCTCGTTACTTGATTGGAGTCAGCTTTATGTCAATTTTGAGAACTGATCCTAGTGAAGGTCTATCTGGCAAATGAAAGCTTTCATGTGATATCTGTGAAAGTGTCAGCACTTGTCCATTTGCTTTAGAAATACTAAATGGAGAAGTTTTGTAGCCAACAAGGACTCTGGCTGTGATTGAAGGAAAAACATTAGAAATTTTGGGATGATGATCGAGGGCAGCATCAATTGACATTGCAAAATATCCATGGCAAAGGGGCACTGGCATTCAATATAGCTAAGCCTTGATTTGGTGCAGTAAAATATCATGAGTAAGTTGTACTTGATTTGGTGCAGTAATTGTTTTGTTTGTATTGTTTTGCTTCGTTATTTCCCCCCCTAAAAATCAGACATTGCAAAATATTCATGGCAAAGGGGCACTGGCATCCAATATAGCTAAGCCTTGATTTGGTTCAGTAAAAGATCATGAGTAAGTTGTACTTGATTTTTAGGGGGGGATGTTAGGTTATTGTTTTATTATTACAATATTAAACTTTATATATATTAGACCATGCATTATATATTAGTGGAGTATTAGTTGGCCTTCCAGAAGCCAACGTGATTAGAAAAACATATTATTAGAAAATAAATCAGACTGGATCCAAACTTAGGCTAATCTGTTACTGGCTAATCATGGCCAAGCAATGTAATATTTATACACAAATGAATTCAATACTTCTTGTTTGCTTCCAACACTGATATCAGAGCAGGGGGTATCCTGCCCTGTGAAGGGAAATTTCCATCATGGAAATTCCCCCTTCCCCTCTACAACTCTCAGCACTTTGCAGGCCTCAGCTGCTACTAGCGTCTAGCAAATGCTGCTATTCTAGCCAGGTCTTTTGTGGCCCAAAACACCTCCAATTTCTGAAATGTTGAGGATCATGGGTATAAATGCTGTAGTTTTAAAAGGCCCAAAAGTTTTCTATTGGGTTTAAATCAAGCATTCTGTTTTTTTTTGTTTGTTTGAAAATAGCATATATTTTGCCATAGCAGAATTTCTTGCATATTTAGGTTCAAAGTATTATTCATATATTTCTGGTAAATATGGTCATTCGTCACGTGAGGTGATGCTCATTCTCTCACACCTACCCTGGGGCATCTTAAGTAAAAAAAAATGTAACAGGGGGACCAGAGAACAGTTGAATAATAGTGCTTGAAATCAAAATTTTATTCATCAAGAGTGCAGACAGGAAAGATCATTTTGAAAGCAACAAGGCCCTTATTAGTTATTTCTGAGTTGTTCATAGTCAAGAGGTCAAGCCAAACACCGTATGTTTAATTTAAATCCTAATTCGAGCTTGTCTAGCACAGTTCAAACCAAAGAAGTCGTCCATGACGACGGAGGGATTGGCTGAATCTCGAATAGCCCGGAGTTGGAAGAGGGCGGTTCCAAGTTAGAGAGATTTTCCCAATGAATAGTGGAAGGGCCATGGTGCAAATGCGTGGCAGCAGAAGATATCACCAAGGAAACGAGAGAGAACAAGTTTGCGCAAGGCGAGCACGATTTCACGAAGGAGTTAGAAGACGGACTCGGTAGCCAAGTTTGGAATTAAACTTAGCTCAAGGAAATCCAAGTTGGAGTCGTACAAACGAAGAAGATTGTACGATAGATTGTCGTACAAATAAGGAGAGGATGGCAAGAAGCAATGCACAAGATAGTCAAACGACACGAATAGACTATACAATGAAGCATCGTACAAATCAAGAAGAGCAGCAAAGGGACTATACGACAGGGCGTCGTACAAGTCCCAAAAGAAGGGATCATATGTCAAAGAATGTGGAGGATCGTATGACTGAGAACATGCAAAATGAGGATAGTACGACAGAATGATAGGATGACACATTAGCAAGGGGCATCGTACAAGTTCAACTCTGCATGGTCGTACGACATGTACGACGACCCTGACACGTCATCAAAAAGTGGCATGTGTGTATATATGTATATTAAAAACAAAAGATGAAAATTAAAAAGTGAAAAAGAGCATGCAAAAGCTCTGAGGTGGCAGCCAAGAAACAGTTACAACCATTTCCAGCCCAAGTCCAAACTTATAAAAAGGAGTAGGAGAGGCTGTATAGAAACAGTTGCATGAAGGAGAATGTTGCAGTGAAGAGAGAACTGCTAAAGAACGCCATCAAAGCCAAAACGCCGCCAAGGAGTGCTGCAGCGGAAGCAAAGTGCAACCAAAATCTAAGCAAAGGAAGAGTTAGGATATCAGATAGTACCCTAACTGCAAAAAAAATGTCGGTGTATGGAAGGTCGTACAACCATATGGAAAACCAACCGAAGTAGGGACATCCAATGCCTAGGCTTGTGCACCAAAAGAAAACTTTTGCAAACTTAGACGAAGAAAGGAAACATTGTACATAATCAGGAAGGACGACTAAATTTTTTTTCAAAAACCCCCGTATTAAAAATTGCACAAAAGAAAGGGCACTTGTTGTTTTAAGGGAGTTGCAGTCGAGGGTTTTGAGAGTTGCGCAAGGGAAGGCAGAAGAAAATTGTCGTATAGAAAAAGTGCATCGAAAGGGAAACCGGCTAGCGAGAAAATTGTCGTACAAGAGAGTTGAAGGCAAGACTGCCAAGGGAAAAGCCTGCAAATTGGAAAAGTGTCATACGAGAATTGTTGTGAAGTCGTAGTACAAAGGGAGAAAGGTTGTCGTATAACATAAAAAGTCGTAGTACAAAGGGAGGAAGGTTGTCGTATGACATAGGAAATCATTGTACGAAGGGAAAAAATTTATCGTATGATGTAACAAGTCGTCGTACGAAGGACAAAAATTTATCGTATGATGCAACAAGTCGTCGTACGAAAGGAGAAAAAGTAACCGTACAACAGTCGTCGTACAAAGGAAAAAGGTCGTTGTACAACAAGGAAGGAGCATCATACAAGGAGTGTTGTACCAGTGAGTTGGTTGTACATACAACAGTAGACCGGCCGAATAGTCAATGTACGACAAAAAGAAAGGAGGTATGACAAACGAAGAATGAGAGAGAGAATAGATTTTCATGAACTTTACAAAGTATTGCAGAACGACAAATTGAACATTGACCAGGCCCACTACATCAAAGGGAGTATCAGCCGAGACGAGAAGAGATAAGACCCAACCAAAGGCAAGAACCAGTAGAACAAACACATAAACGAGGGCATGGTTACAAGATGGAGGAAACCCAATCTCCGAGAAAGCACCAGAGTGAATCGAAGAAAGAAAAGGAGAAAAGGATATCGTTGAATGAGATAACATGGACTCAACCAACAAGAGAATTATGCTGCAAGTGGTGGCAGGGGAATCCACAAAATCAGGAGTTGAAGGTTAAATTGACACAAGCAAGAGTGAGCTGCATTGCGCAGGTTCCAGTTTTCGACAAAGACTTCTTCAAAGAATACTTGTTGCAGATGCTCAAGACCTTAGACTCAAGGAAGAATGTGAGCTTTGTTAAGATTGGGAATCGAAACATCAAGGTGATGTTCTCAACAAATCATTTTTGATGAGCGTTTGGGTTGCCGCAACAAGGAATTACAGTAAGGAAGAAGTATCCAAACCAAAAGGAATGGAATAGGAAAACTCAGGCCACGACAATTATTAAACCTAAAGATGTTAGTAAGACTCTCTCTTCAGGAAGTCGTGGGATCACACAAAGTCAACTGAAAAATGATGAATTACAATATGTAATGAACATCATCATGTCAAAGTTATCAACAGAAACCAGATTGTCAAAGATGCATGTGTGGCTAGCATAGTATGTAGAAGGCATGATGGAAGTTGTACAATATGATTAGACACCGTATTTGTCATATAGAATCAAGAATTTCTTGAGATAGCAGGCGCAGAATTTTTCAATGGTAGTTCATGCCATTGGAATTATGCTTAATGCAATATCCTACGCCAAAATGGAATTTCGTGGACTAACTGCTCCAAGGAATTTGACGGAAGAGGAACCTACAATCTTCAGATGGTTAAAGATGATACCCATAGTGAAGTCCACTCCACCAAAAGTGAGGACCAAGAAGATTTTGAGAAAAGAAGATAATGTCCCATTGGAGGATAGTGAGGCTTCGGAGGAAGAAGTAACCCCTCAACAAAAGAGGCAAAGGAGATTAGAAAATGAATTGCAACAAGAGATTGGCAAAGTGACCGTGGAAGAATATCACGAGGAGTTGCTGCAGGAGCAGCAAGTTGAAAACAGGGAGGAGGAAGGACCAGAAATAAGTCTTGTTCAAACAAGGAGACAGCGTGAACAAGAAAGGTTGATGCTACAGGAGCAGCAGCCCCTAGAAAAGACTCTGCAACAACAAGAGGAAATGAGGGAACAACCAGTAGAAGAGGTCCAAGAAGAATCAGCAGTGACGAGGAATGTGGAGGAGGAATTGCCAGGACTTGCTAAATGGGCACAGCAAATGGATTTTGTGCATCATCAAATTTGCTAAATATAGAGCAGTTTCAGTTTTTGAAAAGAGCCCAAGGGTTGTTAAAAGAAATAATGGTGCCAAGAGAAACAAGAATTGGAGATCCTAGAAGGGACAAGGAGGTTGAGATTGCACCAGAGGAACCTCAAAAAAAGAGGAAAAAGATCAGAGTGATTAGGAGAGGAGGTAGCAGCCAAAGATTGGCTGGTGAAGAAAGTTTGCCAGATATGCAAAATATAGTGCAACTTGATCAGTTGGAAGGTATAAAGGACAAACTATAGAACAGCTTAATCAGCAGGAAGGGAACGATGAAGTACAGCTGGGAGAAAATAGAGAAACACAGCCTAACCAACAAAAAGAAAATACGGAACAAGAAGAAGAAGAAACTGATCAAGGGATATATAAGCACTTTATTATTGAAGTGTCTAGTTTTGGGTTAACCAATGAAGAAGGAGCCCAAACTGATGATCAAATCAATGAGTTCTTTGGGAAAATGATGCAAGTCGTTGATAATGCACGACTACAGTTTTAGATAGCCTATGTAGGACAGTTAAGGAGATAAAAATCCATGGTGTATAACAAAATAGAAAAGGTAATGATGATAGAAGAATAAAGCAACTCGCTGAAAATCATGAAAAGCAGCATGGGAGATACCAGTTGGGCAAGTGACTAGTATGATTGGAGTAAAAGAGTTGCCAAAAGGTTCAATGACTAACTACAGGGCACTTCGGCGGGCGTATATAGATGCAGGTACTTTGCAACCTTGTCCATCAGACACAACAAAGGTGGAGTACAGGAAGATACCACTTGAGTTAGCAGCATTGTATAAGAAGTTTAAAGACTCGTTAACAGTTGCGTTGGAAGGGATTTACCAATCCAAGGAGGAGTAGGTTAACCAGCATAGGGAAGAGACGGAAATGATAAGAAGGGAAATGGAAGCCGTAAAGGAAGAAGTTGAGGCAATGAAGAGGGAAGCAGAAGTAATGAAAAAGGAAGTTGAAAAGGAGATTGCCAGCCTAACACAAACCCATGAGGAGCAACTAAAGGCCAAAGATGAACAGCTGAAGGATAAGGATGAACAGTTGAAGGCCACGGACAACAAACTTGCTGCAATTAAGAGAGACATGGAGAGGTGCAATGACATCATCATAACTTATAAGGCAAAAATGGATATAAAGACACAGATGCGTGAGGCTCCACAGAAGGAGTTGGAGCATAAGGATCAGCTCATTGTTGAAAGGTATGAACAATTGGCTATTGCAGCCAGAACTGAGGCTGAGCTGAAACAAAGAATTAAAAAGGGCGCTACAGAACGAAAAAAGGAGTTGTTAGTGCAGTTAGCTAAAATGGAGAAGGAGGCTAATCACTACAGGCTACAGTTTATGCATTTCAGTAGATATGCAGAGAGACTAAAGGATGGCGGGAAGCCCTCTGACTCTAGATAGCTGATATGGGTGGAGCATTTGTCATTGGATCTCAGTAACAACAACCAAGCACAGGAAAGCAGCAAGCATCAGTGAGGATGCTACCTGATTTAAAGGGGAAGAAAGATGTAGGCGGCAAATCTGCTTCCAAGAAAAAGAAGAAATGAAAAGTTGTATAGAATGTGTTTGCAATTTTGACAAGTTTTGTTGACATTTTTGTTGAAATGAATGCAAATAAAGTCAAATGCAATTAGAAGTGAAATTAGACAAAATGTAAGGAAAATGAATATGAAATTAGAATTTGATAAAAAGTGACCTTAGACTTTAGAAAATGTAATTAATCTCATGCACATAGGACTTGGGGGTGGCAGTTGTAAACGTCGTGCTGTCCAGGAACCACTTGGAACGGCCTGGACAAGCTTCATTAGGCCCCCGTTCTTCCATTTTGCATACAATCCTAGAGAATCTATGTTAGAATGCAGATGTTATTACAGTGCAAATACTCGTGTGAATAGAGAAGAATATTGTCGATGGATATTGCTGTTAATGTTTGATGCCATTCTTGTTGTGGGCAATAAAGTCATTGTAATCACAGGCATATACTGTTGTTTGCAAGTAGTCAATGAATAATAAGATAAATCAGCCATTGTTATCATTGCAGCCTTTGTTAATATGAGTTGATGTGATTGTTGATATGTTACTTGTTGTAGCCCTTTGTGTATTGCAAAATGTGTTGATCATTGCTTCAATAGTAAGTATGCTGGCATTGGTATTGCCATAGGATTGTTGTAGTATTTGCAGGTTGTACCCAGAATTGCAGATCATCTTATGCAAGTAAGCCATATGAGGGTGTAAGGAATTGTCAATTATAATAGTTGCAGGTTGTACGACAGAAGGGTTGTACGAGGGCCATTACAAGAGTGTTGCCGCTTAGGATTTATTGTATTGTTGGCATCATACGTGTCAATCAACTTATCGTACAATCTTATCCTCAACCCGGTCAAATCATACGGTCTATTCCATCATAAGATCTATCAATCGAACGAATAGTACCTTGTACTGTAGCAATCGTATAATATCACTCGTACGACGCAAACAATACAATAAATCCTCCGACTATAATATTTTACTACGAGTTAGGTCGTACATTTGGGACTGTACCGTGTCAAGTTGATTGAATGAAGGTGTTTACAGTTTCATGACTGCAGCACCATTCAATTCCTGAACCTGTCACCACCCTATTACTGGGAATACTGCCACTCATGCTACATCGTCCATGCTTTGCTATTGCAAGATGCATCACCCATCCTCAAAAGTAATTTGTGTGAGAGAACCGTGTCATCTAGAAACATGTTGTTCATTTGTTATCTTCAAGAGGGAACATGTTGTCAAAGTTTAAGGAAGCATCATCCATACCATCCATCCTCGTGTCATTTGAGTGTAGGTCATCAAAGAGCCTATCATTCAAGAGGCCACCACTAGGAAAAGTGTCAACCATAGGGATGTCGTCTAACTTGTCAAGGATACCAAAGTTGAGAGAACATGTCATGTAGGATGCCAAGGAGTATGTTGTCTAACCCAAGTAACATTCATCTAGAACAAGCAAGGCATGGTAAATATCATGCAATCAAGGGAATGCATGTTGTCCAAGTTCTTGTGAAGATCATGAGTGACTGTAGTAGAAAAATTTGCCAATATCTCGCAAGAAATCATGTAACTCATGAGAAAAACAGCCCAAAGAGAAAAGAGCAAGATTTTCTCAAAACCATTAAATCACCATTTACAGTGAGGAAATCGTCAATTTCTTGCGAGAACTCGTGCTAGAACAAGAAAACGCAAAAAATACTATAAAAAAGGGAAAGGGTCTTTCACATTTCTTTCCTCTCCTACTCCTAACTGCAAATTTGAAAAGGGTAACCTGATATTCTTCAATGCATATGGACAAGGATTTAACGGATTTAATTGCTGGTTTTGAAGATTTCACACACTGGGGCAAGATTTCAAAGGTAGGGTTTCTATTTTTTAAAGCAACTTTAAAATTTTTTTAAGGGTTTATTTTCCCTTTGTTTTCTCTCTTCTTTATTGTTCCCGCAAACTCCCCCTTGGAAAGAAAAAGGTAAAAAAAAAAATTTCTAAAGTTTTTTTTTAATTATTATTTTTTTTAGTTAAATTAAAAATTTTAATTTTAATTTATTTTTCAATAGTTTTTAAACTATATAAATTAAAATTTGATTTTAATTACCCAGGTGTTGTAGGTGAGTTGGAGAGGAGAGGGCAATCCTCCAAGAGAGGTCCCAGGTTCGAATCTCCACCCTACCAAAAAGCTGAATTGGGTATCCAAAATCTAATTGATAATGTTGGTGCGGGCGAGGTCGGGTGTGACCCCGGGTGACTTTGACGGTGTAGAACCCCCCGTTCGTGGTCTCTTAGACCAAGGCGGCCCCACAAGGGGTTTTTTTGCTTAAAAAAAAAAAATATATTGATTTTAATTTATTTTTTAATAGTTTTTAAACTATATAAATTAAAATTATTTTTTTTTAACTTTAAAACTATATAATAATTATAAAAAAATGCTTTGTTAAGAGATTTTTTTTTAGGGGGGTATTTTTTTTCAAAAATCAAAGGGGGAAAGTGAGTAATTTTTTGAAAAGCAAATTTGGCATTATTGTAAAGGTGCATTTTCGGCTGCGCCCGACACCTAGTGGGTCATTCCTGTGGGCACTTTTTATGTTGTAGGGTGTATTTTTTTCTGTTTTGCACTACTTCATTAAAAAGTTATAAAAAATCAAATTCACTCCCTAAGTCCCCGGAATAATTAAAACCCATCCGTGCAATTTATTGCACTGCAGCGTTCGGTATTTGTGATACCTCTGGCCAGCACTTACAGGTAAAGTCGTCGTGGATCGCGCTACTGTATCCGCCGCCTAATATAGTTGTCAAAACGACGTCTGAGCTTGTTCTCTATAAATCGTCGGGGAGAGCTAAGTTTGCCATTTTTGCATTTTTTTACTCCATCCATTACCCTAAATAGTTCTTGTGTTTAGGCGTAAATCCTGAAGAAAGTTCTGAAATCCAAAGTGTTTAGGGGAAGTTACGCCCCACGCATGAGGATTGCGGACTTTCTATGGTAGGTGCCATCAACAAGACTATTCCCTTTCAGTACTGCTTAAGTACCACGTATCGTATGATCTCTAAAAATTACCTATAGTTTCCCTCACGTAAGGGTGGGTGATTTTTTTTTTTGATCTTTCTAAATACCTATAGTTTCCCTCACGTAAGGGCGGGTATTTTGTACGGTATAACGGCCTAGCAAAAGGTATATCGAAAGGGGGACCAATTGGTCTTATAAGGAACCTTCACCATGTCTGCAAAATTAATGACCGATTCTCATCAGTTGTTGAAAGGTCCTAATTACACACCATGGAAAAACAAGATGAAGGCTATCCTAGTCATGGATGACTTATGGGATGTTGTATCCGGAGCAACAACAAGACCTTCATCTATCGCTGGTGCTACGACTCCATCTATCGCTCAAAAAGACTTTGACAAGCTAGACAACAAAGCAAAGGTGCTCATTTTGCTTGTTGTGGCTGATGAAGTTCAACCCCATATTGTTGATCGTGAAAATAGTAAAGAGGCATGGGATGCCCTTAATACTATATATGAGGGAAAGAATGATTCCACTATTCTATTTCTTCAATCTCAATTACACAGTCTAAGCATGAAGCGGGGGGAGACAGTTGAATTTTTTCTTTGCAGAGTGTCTGAATTGAAAGCAAAGTTGAATTCTTTAGGAAAACCAGTCGATGACAAGCTCCTTAACTCAATTGTATTGAGAGCTTTACCTGATTCTTATCGGGTGTTGATCACTTCCCTTCGGTATCGCAACGGAAAGTTACTTTTGTAGAATTGGTTAATATGCTTCAAGAGGAGGAGGCACGCCAACTACAGCGAGATGATTCTTCTAACACTGCCCTCTACATCAACAGGAAAGGGCAGAACCAGAAGAAGGGTAATTTTCAAAAGGATTCAAAAGGGAAACAAACTCAACAACCTCAACAGAAAAAGCGATATTGCAAGATCTGTGACAAAGAAGGTCATGATACAAACAGATGTTGGCATAAGAATAAACAATCAAAACAGAAGGCCGGAACAAACCACAAAAGAACAAACAACAAGTGAATGTTGTTTTTGAAGAATCTGACACGGATTCTGAGAGAGCCCACAAAGTTCTCATGACTACCACAGTGTCCAAGTAGACGGATCATATCTGGTATGTTGACTAATGAAATCAAGAGAAGGCCTGGCAAAGAAATTTTAGACACTGATGATGATGAGTGCCTAATGGGAGTTTCACTCCCACCCTTGTTTTAAATCACCTCATCATGAGGTGGTGGAGGGACTAAGCTAAGAAGATCATTCTTAGTCCCAAGCCCCAAAGATGACCCTTTGCCATTGATGACGAAGGGGGAGAGATATGAGTAAAGGGGAGAGCTTCATAGTAAAGAAGAGAGCTTCAAGTCAGGGGGAGCAAAAACTTCAAAGGCAGATTCTCAGTTGTTGGATCAGTTGTTTTCAGTTTTGGCTCTTGACTAGTGTTTTCTGTTAAGGTTTGCCATCAATGACAAAGGGGGAGATTGTTGGCAATTTTGGGTACCTTGGGTACATTGCCTTTGCTCTAAGTGTAGATGTTGTCATTGATGTCAAGAAGGTCTTGAAGCAATTTGGTTTGATGTCAAAGAATGTGTCTTGATGAAGGTTTCAGCATGGACAGTGAGTTTCCAAGAAGATCAGGGTAGCCCAATTGCAAAAGATCAAGAAAAAGACAAGTAAGAAAAAGTATGAAGGCGACTGGAAAAACTGTCGCGATTTCGCGACATGTTTCAGGAGAGAGAAAGCGCCGGCAAAACTGTCGCGATTTCGCGACATGTTTGAGGAGAGAGAAAGTGCTGGCAAAACTGTCGCGATTTCGCGACATGTTTGAGGAGAGAGAAAGTTCGGGCAAAAGTGTCGCGATTTCGCGACATGCTGGAAGACAGAGACGAAGCTGGCAAAACTGTCATGATTTCGCGACATGTTGGTAGAGAAAGAGAGCAAGTTGGAAAGTGTCGCGATTTCGCGACATGTCGCATTTTCGCGACTCGGAAAGTGCAGGAAGGCAGAGAAGGAAAAGTGTCGCGATTTCGCGACACATTGTCAGGAAGGTTGTACGGACGAGAAAGTGTCGCGATTTCACGACATAATGCAGAAGAGAGAGTCCGCAGTGTGAGTTGTCGCGATTTCGCGACTAGATCGAAGAGAGAGAAAGTTATTCAAGAACTGTCGCGATTTCGCGACATGCTGAAAAGCTCAAAGTGAGAACTGTTGCGATTTTGCGACATGCAACAAAGGAAAGAGTTTGATATAAGAAGCATCGCGATTTCGCGACAGGCTGAAGAAAAAGCGTATGGACGCAGAGAGTGTCGCGATTTCGCGACAGGCTGAAGAAAAAGTGAACGGAAGCTGAAAGCGTCGCGATTTCGCGACAGGTTGAAGAGAAAGCTTGCGTTAGCAGAAAATATCGCGATTTCGCGACAGGTTGAGATGGCAGCTTGCAGTTGGAGAAAGTGTCGCAATTTCGCGACAGAAACAGTTAGCAAGTCTTAAACAGAAGAAGCGTCGCGATTTCGCGACAAATTGAAGAAGGAAGAGCTCGAAGGCGAAGCGTCGCGATTTCGCGACATGTTCCAGTTTCACGGGCATATGGCAGAAAAGAGCTTAAGGCAACGAAAGCGTCGCGATTTCGCGACAGAGTTGCAGATGACGTCAGCAGAAGCAGATGTGTCGCGATTTCGCGACAAAAGCAGAGAAGAAGGCATTGTAGACTAAAGCGTCACGATTTCGCGACAGAGTGAAGATGACGTCAGCAAAAATCATAAGTGTCGCGATTTCGCGACAAAAGCTGAGAGGAAGGCCATGAAGACTAAAGTGTCGCGATTTCGCGACAGAAGTGAGATGACGTCAGCAAGAGGCAAAGGTGTCGCGATTTCGCGACAGAAGCACAAAGGAAGTCGACAAAGGCCAAGGTGTCGCGATTTCGCGACAAAGATGCTATAGAAGGTGTACGGCTGTAAAAGTGTCGCGATATCGCGACATATTGTAGTTTCGCGAGAAAAGCTACAAAACAGCAAAGGCGGTTGAAGCCGACAAAGTTAAATCTGGGCCGACGAAGTTTAGGGTTTTGCAGCCGACGATCTTTAGGGTAACAACCGACTAAAGATTAAGTTTTTTGATCATGAATTAATGCTATAAAAGGAGGATTGTTTTCGAGTTTCAAATCATCGAATATGTGTATCGAATTTGCGCAAGTGAATTCTGCTGTGCGCAAGAGAGCAAGTCGAGTCGAATCGATCAAGTGTGTGTTCGAAGTGCGATTTGCGCAGATAGAGTGCGGTGAGAAGTTCGATCGCAGAGGTGCATAAGTGGAAGTCTGATCGACTGCTGTGTTTGCGCAGAGTGTGCAACGACTGTGCTACTGTGTTTGCGCAGAGTGTGCGACAACTGTGCTACAGTGTTTGAGCAGAGAGTGCGAAGACTGTGCTGCTATGTCTGCACTGAATGTGCGAAGACTGCGCTACTATGTTTTGGCAGAAGTGCATAAGTTGATCGAGTGCTGCTGTGTTTGCGCAGACAGTGAAAAGTTGGTTTTGACCAAGTGCGGTCATGTAAGAAAGAACAGAGGAAGAGGACAGATTTGTGCTAGACCCAAGGACTCGTGTTTGGTGCGAATTTGAGGAACGGCTTTGCGAGTGACGGAGTTGAGGACAGAGATCTCCAACCGGAGCAGGGAAGACAAGTGTCTTCTCTGGATAGAGTTCCACTTGCTAAGGGCGAGAGGAGGTAGAGGTCTTCTAGAGGATCACCACTAAGAGCAGAGCTAGGGGAAGGTGTCTCCTTTGGGTTGGTGCCCATAAACTTTGTAATTTGGAAGGTTTCCCAAAGAACTGTGATATAACTTTTAGAGAAAAGTTTTATCCGTGGAGTTGCCCACATTGGGTGAACAACGTAAATTGCTATGTCACTTTGTTGATGGTGTGTTGTGCTTTGCTTTGATTACTGCTGTAATTGCTGCTGTCTATACACTGCATTATACTGTTTTGAAAGTTGATTTTAAAACAAATTAAAAAGTGGTCTTATACTGTTCACCCCCCCCTCTCAGTATAAGCTTGTGTTCTTCAAAATCCTTATATGGTTTGAAACAAGCCCCTCGGGCTTGGTATATAAAAATGGATCATCACCTTTTGCAGCATGGTTTTAAGAGATGTCCGTCAGATGCAAACCTCTATTTTAAGAAACAGGGTTCTGAAATAGTGTTGCTTGTACTCTATGTTGATGATCTACTCATTACAGGGAGTTCAGAAACAATGATTTCTACTGTCAAAAGAGACTTGTGTCAATCTTTTGAGATGTCAGATCTCGGACTTCTCCATTATTGTCTTGGTCTAGAAGTCAGCCAGAAGGAGCACTACATCAAAGTGTCTCAGAAAAAATATGCCAAGACCCTATTGGAAAAATATTGCATGACTGATTGCAAGCCAATGTCAACTCCGATGGAAACGAGAATTCGATTATCGCGATATGATGATTCACCTCGTGTAGATGGTACTCTCTATCGCCAGTTGATTGGGAGTCTCATATATATAACCAACACTAGGCCGGATATCATATTTGTTGTCAACTATCTTTCGAGGTTCATGCAGGAGCCTAAGACTACACACTGGAAAGCAACAAAGCGCGTTCTTCACTATGCCCGTGGCACAATGGAATATGGCCTAGAATATAAGAGGAACAACAAATTCTTCTTACAGGGATACACGGACTCCGACTATGCCGGATCATATGATGATCGTAAATCAACTTCGGGATATTTGTTTCATCTTGGATCTGGTCCTGTCTCTTGGCACAACAAGAAGCAACAGGTGGTTGCTCTCTCATCAACGGAGGCAAAATATCGCGTCGCACGTGATGCTGTGTGCAAAGTGATATGGTTGCGTCACATCCTAACAAGTATGGGTCTTCCATCAAAATCTCCAATACACTTGTTCCACGACAACATGGGTGTTTTGAATCTTGTCAAGAATCCAAGTACATCATGAAAGAACCAAGCACATTGACACACAATGTCACTTCATTCGAGACGAAGTTCCAAGGCACTGAATTCAGCTTCAATACATTCCCACCAATGCTCAAGTTGCAGACATTTTCACTAAGGCACTTGCACGTGTCAAATTTGAATTGTTTCGCAGCTCTCTTTGTATTACCAAATGATGTAATCAGGGGGGATGTTAGTAGTTTTAAATTACATAAATAATGTAATAAGGGGGGGATGTTAGATTTACATGGATTCTTTGGGAGAGGACCAAGGAACTGCCAGTGGCAGCAATGAGCCAAATCCAATGACCCAACTCCAAGTCCAGGGAGGGATCCAATGTCGAAATACGACATAAAAGGGACTTTGTTGAACCGGGTCTTCTACAAATATTGCAGCAAAGACATGAGAAGGGGTATCCATCGTCTTAAATTCTATCTTGTTTGGACTAGAGGCTGCAATGTAGAGAGGTTCCCATCAGCAGATAATACAGTAAGAAACGAGGTCAAGGCTTTGATGTGCACCAAAGAAGCAAAGAAGATAGAGGACAAAAGAACTAAGATTGCAGTTGTCATTAGCGTAGGGCCTAGAGGCTCTATTTATAAGAACGAGGTCAAATATGAGCATGTCATTGTCGTTGCATTAGAGTCCATCCTTGGCCCTCACATTTGCACTCTTTTTTGGGAGTCAAGGTACAAGTAGAGGAGGGTTTTCATTTCCTCGCTCAAATACAAGGCAAACAACCCTTAAGACTACTGCATGGGAGAAGGAGAAGATGAAAGAAGCCCAAATGATAGTAGCAATTTTTTGGTACCACTGCAAAATTCATTTCAATATCGCAAACAACCCTTATGAAGATGCTATGCTAAGTGCAGTACACGATGTTGGCATATGGATGAAATCCCCTACTACAAAATATTTTAAAGGGGCTTTATTGGAGGAGTGTGCCGCAAACACAGGTGCTCTTGTAGAAGAGCAGAGGCAATTGCGGAGTTAAAAAGGTGTAGACTATGTTGCAAACACAGGTGCTCTTGTAGAACAACAAAGGCAATTGTGGAGTAAAAAATAGTGTAGCATTTTATTCAATGAATAGACATATGCGAGGAACCACACTCTCCTCAATTTCTAAGTGGCTTCAAGTGGATCCATGGTCTTCTTGAAGTTAGATGATACCTCATGAGAGGTGAAGAGTGCAAAATTGTTGTTTCATTTGTTGGAGGAGGTTGTGCTTGAAGTGAGGGTGGAGAATGTTGTCCAAGTAGTGACGAACAACACAACTACCTATGTATATGTGGGAAGACTTCTCCAGGAGCAGTACCCTCTATTTTTTGGAGCCCATGGACAATCCATTGTATTGACCTCATCCTTGAGGACAATGGCAAACTGTCATGGGTGAAGACTATGTTTGAGGAAATGAAAAACATCACCAAATACGTTTTCAACCACACATTGGTGTTCAACTTTATTAGAAAGCATAATGAGAGTAGGACATTCTTCACTCAAGTGTCACTTGATTCACCTCCAACTTCATTACCCTACAACTTGATTAGAAAGCATAATGAGAGTAAGGACATTCTTCGCTCAAGTGTCACTTGATTCGCCTCCAACTTCATTACCCTAAAGAACCTTTTTATTGCATTGCCTGTTAGAGGATGATTGTCAATAAGGAATGACATGTTTGGCCATATCCTGCAACGAAGGAGGCGCAGAGGATCTCCCAGCAAATCTTTAATGACACATTTTGGATGAGCATGCAGGAAATACTCAAGGTAATTATTTGGCTGTCTAGAATCTAAATTTTTAGTTTTAGTATTTTTCCCCTAAATTTAATTAAAAATTACAAATTCAGATTTGTAATTTTTAATTAAATTTATTTACAATGATTAATTTTCACTATTCAATTTCACGTGATAGAACCTTTGGTCAAGGTTCTTTGCCTTGTAGATGGAGATCAATTGCCAATGGGATATTTGTATGAGGCCATGGATAGGGCAAAAGAGGCCATCAAACACTATTATGGAGGCAATAGGCACAAATATGATCCCATTTGGTAAATTATTGATAAGAGATGGACAAGGCAACTCCATCGACCTCTTCATGTAACAAGGTACTTCTTGAACCCCAAATTCCTTTTTAATCCCAATTTTCATGATGATGAAGAGGTCGGGGGGCTTCTACACTTGTATTGAGAGGATGATTGATGACCCAGACAAACATCGCCTAATCCTCGTCAAGTAGCAAGCCTAGAAAACAACTCAAGGGAGGTTGTTTTAATCCTTTTTTTGTGTTGAATCAAGGATGACCTTGCAGCTAGGTAAACAATTTAAACTTTAAATTTTTTTAGTTGAACTTTACTTGCAATTACGAAATTACAAATGCAAATTTATAATTTATTATGAAGATTATGGTGATAGAACACCAAATCTTCAAACGATTATTATCCGCATTTTGAGTCATAATCATAGCACTTCTAGGAGTGAGCATGATTGGTATCTATTTAAGGCCATCCACACCAAAAAGCGCAACAAGTTAACCCAAGAGCGCCTTAATGACCTCGTCTTTATGTAGTACAACCTTTGGCTTCGCATCACACAAGTGGAGGGGACTGAATCCTATGACACAATTGACTTGGATGACATGGATCCCCTTTCAGATTGGATTGTTGAAGGTGCGGAGGATACTACGTTCATTAAGAAGGACATGAAGACGTTACTGGCGAAAGCAAAACACACTAGAGGATAAGTGGAACAAGAAGATCCTATGCTTGAGGAGCCTCAAGTTCGACTACTTGTCCAACCAGCCAATTCGAGGACAAGGAAAAGCAAAAAGGGTTTTTAAACTACCTAAGTATGTTGTATTTTGTTGGTTTTTTATGATCATTCATGATCATGAATTATAACTATTTTCTTTTTATTAAAATCTAGTAGGTAATCGACTTTTTGGCTTTCTAAATTTGGTTTTAAATATACATGTTTGCGAATTTTTTTTTTCAATTGGTTATGCAGGATTGAAACAGGCCCCACCCGTATTACATCACCACCACATAGTGGTATTACAACAAAGCTTGGATATTATCCATGTATCGCTTGGCAAGATTTGAACCTTGGTCTCCTCTTTGAATTTTGAGGTAGAGCTAATGCCACTTGATAAATGTTAGGGTAAAGTGCAGGTTTTTCTTAGGGGCCCCAATCCCCTCGTACTGAGTGGGGTTTGAACTTGGATCTTCTAAATGAAAACTCCAAGACTTTACCGCTACAATAAGCTTGCAACTTATACATTTTTGTGAATTAAATTAGTTTCTTCGATGTTTAATTTGTGGAGTTACTGAGTTACGATTTATCTATGGTCTGAGGAATAAAGTTTTAAATATGTCACCTAGAGGGGTGTCATCCAAGATTGCCATTTCAAAAGTGAGTGCAATTCATCAGGCCATCATCTGAATAGATGACATTTGCATGAGTGTCATCCATAGAATGATGTCAACAACTAACAACACTCCTAGTCGTTGATGACAGCCACCAAAACATCAACACTCCCACAGTTGTCAACAACAATCGCTAAAATGTCTATAACACACTACGATGTCAAAAGGTTGCCACACCAAGTGTATTAGTTGGGCACGTGGCCAACAATGATACAAGCACAAAATAGATCAGAAAGAAACAAGCAATGAGGAGAAATTACAAGTTCACTTTGTATTAATTATGATAGGTATAGTTTCCTTTGATTCACAATCCGGGGCAAAATTCTTATAGGAGAGGGTTTGCAAAGAAGAGGATAACATAGACCTTTTACGTGTGCCTTGTGTAAGAAGGATCTAGAAATATTAGATCATTTGTTTTTCACTGTCTTTTGCTTGCACCATTTAGAGCCACTTTTTCAAAAAAAAGGAGAATATATCGAGGAGATCAATCAACATTGAAAGAGTTGATGAAGCATTAGATTAATTGTTTCAAAGCTAGAGCATTATGCATACTATGGAGGATTGGTCCTGCCATTGTTTGTTGGAATCTGTGGCTTGAAAGAAATAATAGAATTTTTAGAAACAAATATTTAAATCATGCCCAAGTTTGGTATCATATTATTGCCTCTCTTGAAGAATGTGTGTAGGCAATGTGTTCATCATAGGAATTCTCAAGTGTGGAAAAAGAGGTGCTCACCTCTTGGTTATAGGATTTAAATATGCTTACAAGGGCCATCTAGGATAATGGGTCTGTGTCGATCTATGGAAAAATGGAAATGTCCAAAAGTTAGATTTATCAAGATTAATTTTGATGGTTTTTCCAAAGGAAATCTAGGAAAAGCTAGCAAAGGTGGTGCTTTGTTTTTGGAATAATGGAAGGCAAAATTCTCCTCAATCAGAAGCATATGTAACTTCAACTAACAACTTTGCAAAGGCTAGGTCACATCTTAAAGACATCGACATTGTCATTAAAAAGGATGGAGATATTTTTCAATTGAGGGGGATTCAAAAATTATTATTAATATTGTCAAGAAAAATGGATGTGGGGATTGGATGAACAATAGCATTATATTTATGTCCATCAACTATTGTTGGAGGCAATATTTTGGAAATGTTAGCATATCTAAAGAGAGGTAAATAACATAGCGGGTGATTTAGTCAATCACAGTGTTGATCTTCCATCTTAGTGAAATTAAAATTTATGAAGTACCTAGCAAAGGGAGATTTTATCTCTTAATAAAATGATATATAGGTGTTGATAGAGGAAACATTGCAGTTTGAGGAAGATGAAGAATATATTTGATAAAAATATCTGATAAAAAAACAAGCTAATACGGTCTTATCGACCTAATAGCAAATGTAATGTTTTGATATTTTGATGGAAGTGGCCCCCAATAGAAGCCTCATGTAGCTTATTAAAAATATATAAATATGATAGATATATTTATAATTAGTATTACAAGCAATGATAATCAAGAGGATCATTTATGATAATCTCAAGGCTGTTACATAAAATGGTATGAAAAGTTTTTAGCTGGTCCTTGAATGGGGATATCAAAAAATTTAGTGGAGAGGACAGATAAAAATGGTCAATGTCAACCAAAGTCATAGGTCTTGATGCTGACCATTATTATAATTTTTTTTAATATAACTATAATAAATTAAATAATATTGGTATGGTTTTGTATGTGCTTGTTATGGTTGTTCTCAATACATAAATATTGTGTTGTGTGCATGCAGTTGGACAAGTGCAATGGTTGCACTATGCCACCCTTTGCTCATGGTATTATATGTACTCAAACATTCGATCTTGAGCATCATGCTTGATCATAGCTCTTCTCCCAAATTGTGTTCATTATTTGAAGAATGCAGTAGATTCATGCCTTTGACTTGAATTTGGTATTGTGTGGTTGTCTACATGACTTGAATACTAGCACACACTACAAATCCTCTTTGATGTATTGGTACTGTAATAATAATGACTTTTGGATCTTTTGCTTGCGTCAAAGTTACCCACTTTTTAGTGTGCATTCAAAAGATTTTGTGTCCTTCATTCTTGAACACGTCTTGCTCCACAATAAAGTCCTCTACCCCTTCCTGTAATAGAAGCATCTTAAAATTTCTTCATTTCCCTTTCGTTAGCCTCCATGGCGATGGTCAAGACATCCCCTCTCCCTCAGATTCATAGCCACCCTCTCTTCAATTTCAAATTACCTGCCATTATGATTTAAACCTTATTTCTTCTCAATTTTTTTTGTAAGCATCTGATATGCTTCTAACAAATTCACCCACTGCAAATCAACCCATCAGGGATTGCAAGTCTCAACCCATTAATATTTCTGGATACCTGCTGGTATTGATCTTCTTATTTCCCATCACTTATCGCTAGCCTTTAGAAAAACTCCATATATTCTTGTATACTCAGCTCCCTTTTCCTTGAATTTTCTAACCATTGAAACCAAGTTTGCTGCTAAGCAGTTGGCAAAAAATTCTCTTGAAGTGCAAACCATCTTGCTCCATGACTGGATTTCCTCCATCCACTTTGAACCCTTTCATTTGATAATAATTAATAATAATCCTACTAAATACCAATATCTGGTTAAATAAATACATATTGGATAAATTGCATCATCAATAAGGATTGTCCTATTTGGCCTATGGCCTCATGGACGGTTAAAAGTACTTTACTTTTATGCTACCTAGCTTACCCTCTTGGACTCTTTGATTTGCTCACGTTCAAAATATTTTTTCAGACAATTTACCCTATCAACTCCTATGCTTTCACACTACCGGTAAAACTCGAAACCTGCCACTGCGAGGAGTAAGCTTGGGCTTCAACATTCAAAAATTTAAACTTGGGTCATGTTCATATGTACCTAATCTTCATTACGCCGCAACCTCGCTACATGTCCACTTGGGTTATGGGAACCCTCGTTGCAGTGAGGAAATTTAAACACGAGTCACCTACCATTACCCCACAACCCTTATTCTGAAATTCTGTTAATGAATTTTATAATTGCGCAAAGTAATATGCTTATGTCCCTGTGGGACATCATAGTGGTTAGAGCTTTAGGCTCTTTTTTGAAAGATCCAAGTTCAAACAACGGCAGGGTGTGATGTGTGCACGAGTAAAAACTTGTGTACAAAAAAGTAATCTGCTTCCAAGTATTTGCTACACTCCATGGCTTTCATTAACTTCATAATATATTGTCCTCCACTGAGATTAAATGCACAATTTTCTAAAGTTTAGAATGTTTGTATAATGTCAGAGAACCTAAGTTCAAACAATGGTAGGGTGTGGTGTGTGCGCGAGTGAGAACTTGCGTACAATACGCAAAAGTAATCTGCTTCCAAGCATTTGCTACACTCCATGGCTTTCATTAACATCATTCTATATTGTCCTCCACTGAGATAAAATGCACAATTTTCTAAAGTTTACAGTGTTTGTATGATGCCAGGATTAAGGTTAGGTTTAGAAAGACCCAGATTCAAACAATGGTAGGGTGTAGTGTGTGGGCGAGTGAGAACTTGTGTACAAAAATGTAATCTGCTTCCAATATTTGCTACACTCCATGGCTTTCATTAACTTCATTCTATATTGTCCTCCACTGAGATAAAATGCACAATTTTCTAAAGTTTACAGTGTTTGTATGATGCCAGAGAGAACTAGGATTACGGTTAGGTTTTCAAAATGCATAGGTTATAGGAAATTCAGCTGTTAAAATACTAATTAAGTTAAAAATAAACTTAAAGAATTAAAGAAGGTTAGGATTAAAACGTGCGACTTACGGTGACATTGATACCACCGGGCGCTATACGAACCCGGCCAACAAGGCCAAGATCAGTGCAGTTACTGCGAAACCAATGAAGAAGGGAATTTGTATCCGGAATCTCCGCGTACTTGTAATACAGCAATACCCCCTCTTCCTCTTCTTCTTGCTTTTGCTCTTGCTGTACTTTTTCCTCCTCCATCGTTAACTGAAGCCTTCTATGCTCGCCTCCACTGTGGGCGCTACGAGCATGGAAATTGTCTGTCTATTACACGAACGCCAAGAGAAATTTAACTACCGGAATTTCAAATCTATTTTTCTGTTCAACGTACTACTTCCCTGAATTGGTATTTTAATATAAAAGTAATATTAGAAGTATAATTAAAACGTGATGGAAGCCATCTTTCTACTACTTAAAACTTAAATCTCTTTAACAACCAAAAAAAAAGTACCGACGTTTTTTTAGAGGCCTTGATCACAGTTGCTCCTCATATCCAGGCTAACAAAATGAAACAGGTTTAAACAAGAATCACTTCATATTTTATTACTATTTCTTAATATTTTTTTAATGAGTTTATATAGAGGTTTTGATTTTTTAATATTGAATTTTTTAAAGAGAAATTAAAGTGGTTACCATTTTATTATTATTATTTTTTAATGAATATATACAAAAATTTTATAAGGGTTTTGATTTTTTATCTCCTTAAAAAAAAAGCTAAAGTAATTACCATTATTTTATTTTTTATTTGGTTATTGTTAATGAATGAAAGATTTTAATTGCGTCCGCCAGACCCAAATATGGTCTATGGGACCTCAAATATGGAAGTACAATTACTCAAATCATATCATATGATTTTTAATATCTTTGAGAAGGTTGTTCCTTCTCCTGCTAATTTGTGTTAGCAATTTCCTAATTTTTTTTATTGTTCCATTTTCAAGTGTTTTTTTATATTTCTCACGGATATCTGAAAAACTCGGACATTTATGGATGAAGTGTTCCTCTGTCTCTACTGCCCCTATGTTGCATAGAGTACATGTTCTTTCTTCCCATTGTTCTTTGGGCGTTGTCCATCTTCTTGTTTCACATCTAAGCCTATGAGAGCTAGTCCTTATATGAGCAATGAGTATTTTTTCTTCCACTTGATTTCAGTGTCTATATACACTTTTTCCTTGTGGTCATACGTTGGGTTAAAATTTGCAATATAATATTATCTTTTCTTGCTTGCATTTTTCTACATTCCACTTTTGAACTTTTCATTCACATAATTTTTTATGTCTTTTTTTTGACATTTGGGCATTCATTTATGTTGATTTCCCAGTGTTTCATCCATTTTTTATTTTGTTTCATCCATGTATTCTTTCGCCTATGCAACTCTTCGTCCCTAACTGCCCTAGGCCATCTATCATCTTTCATGTTTTCTCGTTTTTTTCAAGTAACATAACAGCTTGGTCATAACAATTGTTTCTAAAGGAAACATTCCAGTTTCAGCTAGAATAATTTCATAAGGGGTTGTAGCCTTAATTTTGAGAAAATTTATGATTAGATATTTTTGAATTTTTTCTATTTGCCTCCCTTTTGCATTTGTTGTGCCACTAGCCCACACCTCGCAACCATACAACAGAACCGGTGTAACAAGTAGGCCAAATAAGACCTTGGTGGTCTTCCAATCCCACAACTCGGCATTCCTACACCTGTTTTGAAGTGCATATAGTGCTCTTCAACCACTTTGAGTTCTTTTCATCCTACATGTATTCCAATTAAGTTTGTCATGAAAGTCTATGCCCAGGTATTTGTATTCTACTACTGCATCAAGTTGTTCTCCTGCAAACTGAAATTCGAGTTGTTGCTTCTTATTTTTTGCTAAAAAATCATAATTTGTGTTTTGCTCGTGTTCACCTGCATCCCAACTTATTTACAAAAGAGTTCTAGAGCTTGAAGGTGATCTTCTAGATCTTTGGTTGTTTTGGCCACAAGAATTACATCATCTACATACATGAGGAGTTTTACCACATATTTGGCTAAATGCACACCCTCTCCCCCAAATTTGTTTATCCATTCTTCTAACTTGTCAATGTACAGCCCAAGGTCAAAGATAGAGGGCAACCTTGTTTGACACCTATGTCACTACCAAAACATTCAGATAACCCTTCTTGTGTTATGATTCTAGCCTTTACATGCTCATATAGTCTGTGAACTGCTGCCTCGTAGTGAATTGGAACCTCTAGCTCTTCTATTCTGCTCCATAATTTTTTCCTTGGCACTGTGTCATATGCCTTTTTGAAGTCTACAAAACAACAAAAAGGCTCCTCTTTTTTGTCCCATATTTTTTCCACTATGTGTTTGAGCGTGATACAGTAATCAATAGTCGAGTGCTTGGGCCTAAAACCTGCTTGTCCCTTTGCCCTCTTTCCATTTTCTTTTGTCCATATGTTGATCCTACGCTCTATCATACTCCCAAATAACTTTGCAAAGAGAGGGTTGATCATGATAGTTCGATAGTTTGAGGGATTATTTACATCTCCACTTTTAAACAAAGAAATGGTCAAACTAGTTGTCCACTTAGTAGGGAAGTCATTTTGTATGACCTCGTTGAAAATTTCTTTGATCTGCGGTGCCAGGATATCTACCCCCCATTTTATATGCTCTGCTTGAAGATTGTTTGTCATGGGCTTTACCAGTTGCTAACTTTTTTATCCCTTGAATAATGTCTTCAATTGTGAAAAGTTCTTTCTTGACAATGATAGTAGGGGGTGTCTCCTGCTGGTTACTACACTGATACAGTTGTTTTGAATACTTCAATCATTGATTAACTGTTATGTTATTTTCAGTTTGCATCCTTTTCACGCTTAGTTCCTTCCAAAATTTATTTGGTTCATGCTTCCCTACGTAAATCAATTATTTCCTCCTTGTTCTAGTGTATTCTTGTGAGAAACCCTTAAGACCGACGTAGAGGTCTGAGTAGTCTCCTTCCAACCTTGACCCCTCCTAAAGTTGAGAGCTATATCAATAGGGAATTTAACATAAAGCCACCACACACCCACCCCCTCGCACACTCGCCCATGTTGCGGTTTGAACCTTGAATCTCACAAAAAAGAGCCAAAGAAAATAATTACCATTATAATAAGCTTGCAACTACTCTCTTTAAAAACTTTTAAAATTATTTAATAAAAAAATAAAAATTCATAACATTTTTAAACACATATAATTTAAATTGGTTTGAACTTAATAAAAAAAAAAAAATTAAAGAAAACTGAAAACCAAATCACTATAATATCTTAGATTTTTTTAAACACATGTGATTGAAACTGGTTTGAACTTAACTGAAAACCAAATTACTACAATATCTCACAAACATGTTACATCATATTATATTTATCAAATTTATTTAATCCTAAAAAAAAATTATAATATATGTTAAAATTAGTAATTACTTGTTATTAGATCATTTTGTAAAAAGAATTTAATTCTCTATTATCTTTTAAATTATATTATATTTATCGATTTTGTGCATTGATTGATGAAATGGAGGAGTAAGCGAGTGAAAAGAAAGCAGGTGCAACAAACGAAAAGACAACAGGAGCACAAATGAATGGAAAGGAAGCAAGAGCAACAATGGATGAAAATAAGAATCCCAACACCAACGAACCCGAAGGAGGTAGCAGAGACAATCTCGGCCACATCAACGAGGGCAATAACAATCCGAGCAGAAGTTGGGGCTTGTTGAATAATTCGGGTAAGGACAGGTCATGCCACACTGTAGAGAGAGGATTCCTTCCCGCTCAGACCACCCGGATCAACTGGGAAGACATCTGTGCAGCCCAAGCGGAGGATCCAAGACCAACAACTTTGACCACCACAGGATCCCGATACCAGGGGTCGAAATCCGATCAAGAACCGCAGACCTATGGACCTTCTGGTCTGGAAGAGGGAGCCTCGGGAGCGGTAGGCGGACCGCCAAACCCCTCCCGATCCTTTGCAGAGATAGTAAACCAAAACCCTAATCCGAAGATAGGGCCCAGGATCGAGTTGCTCCCTTCCAACGGCAACCTCGAGATCCCCTACGAAATCATGACCAGCGTGATCGATCGAAACTCCAACTCGTTGATTGGCAAATTCCTTGGATCCCAGCCTGACATGGAGTCCATCCGCAAATGGGCCAACACCTCCTGGTGCCCGATCAGATCCATGGAGCTAGTAGCCCTCCCTAGAGGATTTTTCCTAATCCGACTGAACAATCTTGCAGATTCTCGATGGATTCTCACTGGCGGGCCTTGGTTTTTTGGTCGAAGAGGCCTTTTCCTCCGAAAGTGGGGGGTGGATTTCGACCCTGCTACCTAGAGCATTAACTTTGCTCTGATCTGGATCCACCTTCCTGGCCTTCCGGTCCAATTTTGGCATGAAGACATTCTCTGTGGCATAGCGAGAAGCATTGGGGAACTGATCTCCTTCGATCCTCCAACACGCTTTGGGACTCGGATGACCCAGGCTCGCATGTGCATCAACGCCAACTTGGATGCAGACCTTCCATCCTCTATCAACCTCATCTCCAAGGTCTGTACTTTTTCTCAAGTTATTGAATACGAAAACAAACCTACTTTTTGCAGTCTGTGTTCCAAACAAGGTCATCTTAACTCCCAGTGCCCTTCCAAGCCCCCAACCATCTCCTCCCGAAAGAATCATCGTCTTCCCAAAATCGATCACCCCCTAGCCCCGATCCCAACCCCAACCCTCCTATCTCCCCTCTTGCAACCCCCTATAGGGAGATGGATCCTTTGGAACCCCCCCAATCGGGCCCTTCCCCCCTACAGCCCATCTATCCTGGTGTCCAACCACTTCTCCCCCTATCCTCCGATGACCCTCCCTCTGATCCCTCTGAACCGACCTTCAACTGCCCATTGCACCTGCCACCCTCCCCTCCCTCCCCCCTTAGAGCCTCGGCATCCCCGAGCAGTCCCCCCTCCCCTAACGCCTCCCCCAGTCCTCCCTCCTCCCGCTCCTTGAGGAAACCAATGGTGGATGTGGGTTTAGTTAAAAAGAGGGGTCGCCCCTCGACGCAGGACATTAGAAATAGGGAAGCCTCAGAAGAAGTCGCAAATGGCACCCAACTCACTCTCAGAGGGTCCTCTCAGCTTTCGAAGACCCAAGAATAGAACAGAAACAACCTTCCCCCCACTCGGGAGAGGGAAGCACACATCGTCAAGAGTTTCCAAATGAAGATCCTCTCATGGAACGTGAGAGGCCTCAATGGATGAAATAAGCAACGCTTAGTAAAGTCCATGAGGAGAGAACATAGACCCACCATTATTCTTCTCCAAGAAACCAAGCTTGATTCTCAAGATGTTTCTTGCATTTCAAATTACATTTGGAAAGACTCTACCTCTTGCTTTAGTTCAGCCAATGGAGCTTCAGGGGGCCTATTGTGTTTATGGGATCCAACCAAGGTCGACGGGACGGTGTTGTCTACGACTGAGAGCTATATTAACATTTTGTTCTTCAACAAAGAAGATGGGTTTCGATGGGTCCTATCAAATGTTTATGCCCCGAATGCTCCTTCTCGGAGGAACTTATTATGGAACTCTCTCAGCCAGTTAAGGGACGTCTTTTCTTCAGAAGCCTAGATGTTGGTCGAAGACTTCAACTCCCCCCTCTTCCCTTTCGACAAGAAAGGAGGGTCTCCAATAACCGAGAGATTCTATGAATGCTTTGCAAACTTCATAGACAACAATGAACTGATGGATATCAGTCTTAGAGGGCCAAAATTCACTTGGAGCAACCGTAGGAAGGGTGACCAGCTGATCCAGATGCGCCTTGATCGTGTCCTCATTTTCGCCAATGCCATCCCAAAATTTGGCGATGCAACTATGTGCTCTCTGCCCAGGATTGGATCCGACCACAACCCCCTCTTGTTGGATTGTCATCCTCATGCCTCCTCTTTCAAATCTCCCTTCAGATTCGAATCCATGTGGCTCCACGATCCAAATATCAGATCCTTAATCTCCCAATGGTGGGCCCGCCCCTTCCATGGATCCAAAATTTCTCAGGTGAGCAACAAATTACGACATGTAAAATACAATCTGAAACACTGGAACAAAGAAGTTTTTGGGAACATTTTTCATAAGAAACAACAAATCCAATCCTAGCTTCGAGATATCGAAATCACTCTTCAGGATGGTGATCCTGACCCCGCTCTTCAAGACTCTGAAAGAATCCTCCTCTCTGACTATCACAACATTCTCAAAAGCGAAGAAGTCTTTTGGAAACAAAATTCTAGGGTAACATGGCTCAAAGAAGGTGATTCGAACACCAAGTTTTTCCATGCCACAGTAGTGAGACACAGGGGAAGCAACAGGATCAAGGAACTAGTTCAGCAGGATGGCCAGGTAGTCTCGAACATTCAAGAAATCAGATCCAAGGCAGTTCTCTTCTTTGAGGAGCTACTCGGCCCCTCTCCTAGCTATGACCACCAAACCTCTGAGGACCTCCTCCAGAACATCCCCAGGTTAGTCACCGTCGACCAGAACCAAATTTTACTTAAAACCCTCTCTACTGAAGAAATTAGGTCTACTATTTTTCTATGCAAGGAGGGAAAGCTCCAAGCCCGGATGGCTTCCCCCCCATTTTTTTCCAGCACTTCTGGGACATCCTAGGCCCAGACGTGGTCTCGACCATCCAAAAAATGCAAAAATATAGGGAGATCCCAGGGGACATCAACTCCACCTTCTTAGCTCTCATCCCCAAAGTTAACCAGGCCCACACCCTCTCCGACTTCCACCCCATAAGCCTGTGCAATGTCCTGTATAAGATCCTCACCAAGGCCCTGGCCACTAGGCTCAAGCTCATCCTTCCTTGCATCATTACCCCAAATCATGGCAGCTCTATCCACGGTAGGCAGATCACTGACAACATTATCACCATCCATGAGCTCATCCATTCCATCTCCTCGAGTGGCCAAGCGGGCTTCCTCCTGAAGCTCGATATGAACAAAGCCTTCGATAGAGTCTTCTGGGATTTCCTGTTTGTGGTACTCCACAGATTTGGTTTCCATCCGGACTGGATCGATCTGATCAAAGGTTGTGTTACCTCGACCAATTTTTTTGTCCTGGTCAATGGATCCCCAACAGGTTACTTCAAGAACTTCAAAGGCCTCAGGCAAGGAGACCCCATCTCCCCTTTCTTATTCATCATTGTTTCTGAAGCTCTTGGGAGGGCTCTTACCCATGCTTACCTCGAAGGGTCCATCTCTGGCATCAAACTTGCTTCCTCTCTCCAGGCCGTCTCCCATCAGCAGTTTGTCGATGACACCATTCTGGCTACTCACGCCTCGGTTCCCCAAGCATAGTGCATCAAATCCATCCTCCACTCCTTCGAGGCTGCGGTGGGTCAAAAGGTGAATTTTAACAAGAGTAAGATCTACTTCATCAATACTCCGACGAGGCGCCAAGCCCGCATTACTACCATCCTTGGATGCTCCATTGACACCTTCCCTACCACATACCTAGGGTTCCCTCTCTTTGAAGGCCATTCTAGAAAATCCTTATGGAACCCTATCATTGAGCGCATCCAAAAAAAGTTGGCCAGCTGGAAAGGAAGCCTCCTCAATCAAGCAGGCAAAGCCACCTTAGTCAAAGCTACCCTTTAGAGCATCCCCGTCTTCTTCCTTTTCATCTTCTAGATCCCTGCTAAAATTTGCAACCGCATTGAGCAACTACAAAGGAATTTTCTTTGGTCAGGATCAGAGAACAAGCAACGGATTCACCTGGTGGCTTGGAATCAGGTCTGCTTTGGGAAGGAGTATGGTGGCATTGGGCTTCGAAAGGTCCGCAATATGAACCTGGCTCTCATTGCCAAGCAAGGTTGGCGGATCCTCACCAACGAAAACTCTCTGTGGGTTTCCATCATCAAGGCAAAATACCTCTAGCACAACCAAAACTTTTTGGATGATCCTAACCCCATTCGTGGATCTACGGTTTGGAATTCAATCCTCAAGACTAAGCATATCCTTTAGAAGGGCATCAGATGGAAGCTAGGAAATAGTGCCAGGATTAACTTCTGGGATGACCTCTGGCTGGGCAACTGTCCAGTGCAGAACTGTGAGAATATTGTTTGCCTCATATCGGTGATCGACGCCTTGTTTGGGCCAAAGGTGTGTAATTTCTTCCTCCTAGAGAGCCTCTCTTGGAAACCCTTTTCGGTTGATGTCCTCTCTACTGAGCAAAAGCTTACCTCTGTCGATCTCTCCAACCTTCTCCGCCTTTGTGTCATCCCCTCCTCCCTGGAGGAAGATTCCATCCTCTGGGCTCCCACCTCTTCAGGCCTTTTCTCTATCAAATCAGCCTATGCCCTCTTCGAGAACCCTGGTCCTCCCTGGTTTCCCTCCAAGCTCATCTGGAAGCCCCACCTTATCCCTAAGGTCAACTTCTTCCTCTGGCTTGTTGTCTAGGATAAGATCCTCACCATCCCAAACCTCCATCATCGTGGCCTATCCCTCCCCAACCATTGCTACCTGTGCCTCTCGGATTGCGAGTCTACCCAAAACATCTTCATTTCCTGCCCCTTCTCCCAATCCATTCTTTCTTCCCTGTTCTCCTCGGTTGGTATCTCCTGGGTCTCGCCCTTCTGGCTTAGTGATCTTTGTGTTCAGTGGTCGAATCCGTTTAGAGGCCACCGTTTGAAAACTTTATGGTCCTTCTACCTCCCCCACTTCCTGTGGGAGGTCTGGCATGAGCGCAATGCCCGTGCCTTCCAAGATTCTACCCACAATGAGAAGTATGTCCTCTCCAGAATTTTAGCTGCTACCACTAAAAATGTGTCCATCACCCAGGGCAAGAGTGATCCTGAACCATGCTGTGAAGATCTCATGGCTTCCTTTCTCATAATCCTCGAAGGTATTCACAAGCAGGTCTCTCCCAAAGCTAATCGCTCCCTTGTCAGGTGGACTCCTCCCCCTAGGCTTCCTCAAACTAAATTTTGATGGTGCAGCCAAAGGAAATCCAGGAGCAGTTGGTGCGGGAGGCATCATTTGGGATCATAAGGGAAATATCATCCTAGCCTATGTCGAGAATCTGGGGCTCAACTCCAGTCACTTCGTCGAAGCTAGGGCTCTCTACCAAGGTGTTATCCTTATTCACAGCTTGTAGGTTCCCAATGTCATGGTGGAAGGTGATTCCAAAAACATCATCACCTGCCTTACCTTCGGAACTTCCCTTGCTTCGTGGAACATCTCCAATATGATCACAAAATTCAATCATCTGATGCTCTCCTTCTCAAGCATAAGGCTGACCCACACCTACAAGGAAGGAAATCATGTAGCTGATCATTTAGCCAATATAGGAATCTCAGAGCCTGGCCTCACTATGTGGAAATATTCCTTCCCCCAGACGCTCATCGATGCCAATGTTGCTGATGTCATCGTCCAATGATTCAAAGTGGGCCAGGATCAGAAACCAACTTCTTCAGTTTCAAGCTCGCCGCCACTAGAGCATATTGATTGGTCAGCCCAAAGCCAACATGGCAAGTCTTAATCTTTGCACTGTGAGATCTGATTTTGGTCATCTCTCATGTTTAGGATTTTTTCAAATCAGCCTCTCTAGATGGACCCCTCCAATCATTGGAAGACCAAAAGGCTTCTTAGGGCCAGCCAATTGTCAATCTGGACCACCAAACCCACCCCCTAGTGGCACACTCATCAGTCTTCTTTCACATGGAATCGGGAGGACATCATCATCAAAAGTGTAAGCCTCGAGAATCACATCACCTCTTTGTTCAACTTTGGTAGGGGTGCCCAAACCTTGGGAATGTTTGCCTCCCCCGCCCGTGTTCTTGTTTTAGTCACCGTCGTAGTCCCAATGCTCGATGGGTGTCTCGTTCATTTTCTCGTTTTCAATCAATCCTTTCTAACTTGTCACTGTCCATCTGGTCGTTTTTGGGCAAGGTGTTTTTTTAGCTTCAACCCACTGGCGTGCTTCCATTGTCAGTTTTTCCCCCTTGTTTTTAGCATCCCCTTGACTATCGTTTTCGTCACCCCCATCAAGTGCCTCTACCACATCTGCCTGTCCAACGAGGATGTTCATCCCCTCCATCTTTTCCTGTACCAACCCACCCTTTTAGTCGAACTTGGTGCCACCCTCGCTCCCCTCCACCTGGCCCTCTCCATTGTTTGGCATGCCACTTCACCCGTGTCCCTTGGTTTTCATTCGATTTGGTTGACATGGAGCACGAGCCGCCTTGGGTGGTGGATTTTTCTGGAGTCTTCCTGTAGCTTTATTTCCACCCCCATCACCCTTTCATTTTCTCATTGTCACCACCCCCTCAATTTTTGTCTGTTTCCTCTAAAATTTCTTCCTACCATGGCCGAAATTGAACCAGCTTCCCTTCAACTCCTATGGTTGAAGACATTTTCAAAGACCATGGTCTCCTTAATTTTTTGTAGCTTTTTTGCGGGATCGAGCTGGATTTGTCCATGGATTTCATTCGCTCTTGGAATGGAGGACACGTCGTCCTTAGAGGGATGGGCTTCACTATCATGATGGACTTACTAGCGGAAGTCATTGGCCTCCCCAATGATGAGGAAATCATCAACCATGAAAAACATTCCCTCCAAGGAGAATTGGCCCTGTTCAGGGACAAAGGGGAGTCCCTCGGCAAAGAAAAATGTGGCATAGTGAGGGAAACTTTGTCGAAACCATGGGACACGGTTATGGTGATGGTGCTGTAGTATTTCACCCTTGACAACTCGAACGTTGTTCTTCGCAGCTTTCATCTCGCATTCCTGAACCACCTTCGAGGGAAAAAATCAATTAACATCCCCGAGTATATGTTTCGATCTATGGAGAGGTCCATCCTGAATGTGAAGAGGGGAATCTCCTCCTCCCCCCTCCACCAGGACCTCCACCTTGTTCTGTTTAACTTCGTGGTTGCGGAGCAAAATCATAGGGCGATTGTGCCTATCGAGCCCGCTCTCATTATTGAAGGACCTGCTAACATCGAAGGTGAGGTTGGGGGAGATGTCCTGGTCACCCCTCCTCCCAATTGCACTCTGAGCTCTATAACCAAGGCGGACGACACCCCGGGTTCCCAGAAATATGAACCCCGACGTTACCCCCTTCGGGCCAAGGTGGGGTGTAGCAAACGGAAGGCCCCGCTCATCATCGACGATGTTTCGAACGATTCTCTATCCTTCCAGGCCAAGAAAGACAAGTCGATGAGGAGAACAATCCACAATGAGGGGACCTCTGCTCAAGCTCCCTTGTTGGCTTCTCGAGTGACGCAGTATCCAAACCTTTCTGACCACGAGGCACATCCAAGAGATCCAGGATCTCCTTAAAGCTCTTGGTCGGGCGGCCAGGACCATCACTTCCCTCCTGGTTCAGGCGGACTCCCTCCTCGAGGAATACAAGGATCAGTATGAAGTCCTTGAGGAATTCAAAAGCTTGGTTGGAGAGAGCCCTGCGGGTAATGGTCAGGGACCAAATGTTTAATCTGATCTGCAGGTGGTTTCTCGATCGTGGGGGTCTCCCCTTAGTGGTTTTGCTATTTTTGCTCTGGTGTGGGTGTCTTTGGTTTCATGGTCTGCCCCTGCATGGGATTTTTTTATTTTTTGGCCCTTAGGCCATGCCCCTACATGGGCGGTTTTCTAGTTGGTTGTTGTTGCCCCTGTGCGGGCCCTTTCTACGTTCAGGCCCTCCCTATGTGGGACCCAGGGATGATTTTGTGCCTTGATAGTAGTTTCTCTAGGGTGATAGCGGGATTCTCCTGGGCGTCCCAGCCAGGATTGTCTTCCTTGTGGTTTTTTGTCTCTTTGGAGCTTCTGGTTATGTCTTGGCTGTTGTAAAAGGTTACGGGACCCTTTCAAAACCCCTTTTCACCAATCAAAATATATATATATTATATTTATCAAATTTATTTAATCCTAAAAAAAATTATAATATATATTAAAATTAGTAATTACCTGTTATTAGGTCATTTTGTAAAAAGAGTGTAATTGTCTACTATCTTTTAAAATGGGAGACTTTTTATATTAAGCGTGGTTAGGTGCACAACCTATTTTAGATTTTTTTTAAAATTGAATTAAGATTATTTACTCACAACCACTCTATAATAATAAAATAAAATATTTTTCTAATATATTTTTATTCTTAATTTTATATGAAAATTAACTTTTCACAATAAAATAAATAAAATTGAATTAAAGTTACCTATTCACGTCCCACGGGGATAGCATAACTATTCAAGCTTTGGCTCTTCTTCAGGAGGTCCAAGGTTCAAACCGCGATGTGGGCGAGTGTGTGAAGGGGTGGGTTTGTGGTGGTTGCGTGTTAAATTCCCTATTGATAAGCATAGTTATCGGCTTTATGAGGGATCATGGTTGGGAGGAGACTGCTCAACCCTATGCTCAACCCCGTGCGTTGGTCATAGGGGTTTCTCACACTAACCAAATAAAATTAAAAAGTTATCTATTTATGTTTCTAAGGGCTAGGTGGATTGGTAAGTGTTTGTTTGACCAAGCACTTACCAAGAAGATACTTGGGTTCAAACCTTGGGAGTGCTAATTTGCAAAGGTAGTAGTTTGATCTAAATCCTTTGAGTGCACGTCAGACTAACAATGACGATACAAATCTAGAGTGATCGATGGTCTCCCTCTCATGTCGGGTCAACAACAACGAGATGGAATAGGCTTGTTGAGAGCAGTCCCTATGTTTTGAACCCTATGCTTGACAGTTACTAAAAATTTTGATTGTAACCAACTCCCCTATGTATCCAAAAAAGAGAGTTATTTACTCACATGCATTTTTTATGATTGAGGTTAGTGTGAGAAACCTCTACCACCGTGTGGTTTGAACCCTATGCTTGACATTTACTAAAAATAGTGATTGTAACTAACTTTCCTATGTATAAAAAAAAAAACTATTTCTTTACATGCATTTTTTTATGATTGAGGTTAGTGTGAGAAACCTCTACCACCACGCTCAGAGTTGGGCATCCCCATCCCAACCATGACCTTTGATAAAGGTGAGAGCTAAGATTATCAATAGGGGCCAAACACGCAGCCATATACACACCCACTAATATGGACATAGATTACAATAGAAATGAAATAGAAGATAACGATCAAAAACTGTATGACAATATCAAAATATGCCTATAAATAGACATTACAACGGATAAGAGTGCATTAAATGTGATTGGTTACAATGCTTATCCTTAGCTAACAACTTATTACATTAATCCCTATCACCCACCCCTTCACACACTTTATTCACATTGCATTTTATAATAATCAAACAAAATATCCTTCTAATGTGCCTCTTCCCTTAATTACCCATACACATGGATGTATGTAAATTAATCCTTCAAACCCTTAATGTCTAATGATATATTTATACTATCTTGCTTGATTGAACCTCTATAATAAAATATTGTCTATCAAAAAATATCCTTATAGTTTACTTTACCATAAAATATAAATTAGAGCTAAGGTAAAATATTTTGAAAAATGAATAATATTTCAAGAGACATATCTTTATACAGAGTTGTTTGATTTAAACATTTCTTGTGCTATTTTGTATGGATTTTGAAAAGCATTGAAATGAGTGGTCATTCAAAAGAATCCAAGCAATATTGTGGGAGATATGACCATGTAAAGACAATTGTCCAAAACTAAGATAGTGTTAGGGTGATTTTTTCTTAAACATGTCTCATTTTTTAGGAGTCATATCTTTGAAAAGGGTTGTCTGATTTAAATGATTCTTGAGCTAATTTATGCAAAATGAGTGGTCATATGAAGGAAACTGAGCAATATTGAAGGGGATACGATCCTGTGAAGAAAACCATTCAAAACAAGGATAGTGGCGATTTTTCCAATCATAAAAAAATAAATTACAGATATTTATTAGCCAGGGTTTGGATGATGGGAGGAGCAATGCAGGGATAGGGCATCGGTGAGGCAAGAATTTCTATCTAAGTATAAAAAAATTCAACTAAAATTTTTAGCTAAGTTTTAATTTTTCCTTCTTTATCTTAGAAATTTTACATGCAAATTATTATGGGTTTTTATCAAAAATTGTAATCACTATAGAATATTCTGGTAAATTTTAGTACATTTTGAGTTACAGTTTCCTTCCCATGAACTGATTTACAGCTAAATCCTTTTATTCATCCCTAAAAGTAGAGTTTAGTGAGAGCCTCATAGAGAGGCGAGCCTTGTTCCTCAAAGATATGATAGTTTCTGGTAAATTTAATGGGTCTTGGCAAGAGCCTTCGTCCTTGAGAAAATAGATTGATAGAAGTTAGAAGTCTCTAGGAGTGATTCTATCCTTTCGCCCCAAAGGTTTCTTCCTAGCCACTTTTTGTTTAGAGGAAATAGAGAATTCTAAAAGGAGATCCTTGGTTTATGGGAAGAGCATGACTCTTCCTTTCTTGCTGATATGAAGGTTTTGCACCTAAAAATGTAAATCTATCCCTAGTACCAGTCTAGGTTAGGATGTACAGGTTTCCCATTGAATTTCTGAAAATGATACCTTCAAGACAATAAGCAACACTCTAGGAGAATTCCTTAAGATTTTGTAGAACTACAAAAGATGGATTCTTGGCTATTTATGCTTAAATATTGGTCATGATTGATATAAGTAAACCTTTACCATAATAAATTATTTTTTAGTATGGGGGTAAGTTGTGGACCCAAACCATATATTGTGAAAACATATATTTCAAATGTAGAAGATGTCATGAGGTGGAGCATATTGAGAGATCATACCCTAGGAAGAGTCCAGCAGAAACATGTGTACAAATCCACTAAAGAAACTTACAAATGGACATAGATGAGGATGGTTTTCAACATCCAAAAAATCGGTCTAGAAAAATGAAAATCAATAAACAATGGAGACCATTAAGGAAGGATATTGGAAGAAAACCCAATTCTTTTGAGGCTTTAGCCTATGAAGAAAAAAGAAGATCAAAGCTTAGAGGACACAGTATGACAGGTTTATAATATTAATAAGGAATCATATTCAATATGATCTTGATTTAGGCAAAAAATTCTCAATGAACCTAAGGAATGTGTCTCATCAGATTTTGAAGACTCTCTTGAAATACCATGCACCATTAAGGAGAAAAAAATTGGTAGAGAAAATGCAGTGTTAGATGTTAATATTTCTAAATATTATAAATAAATAAATAAAAATACCTCCATCATTAATAAGGAAATATCAAAAAATGGGCAGGACAAGTCAAAAGCTTTTGTAGTAGAGCCAAGAAAGGATAAATCTAATGAAAAAGAAAGTTGTGAAAGAATATTGAAGAATAGAACAATAATACCTACTCTTGATACAAGCAATACAAAAAGAGGAAAACCCTTAAATTATCAAATTTAATATATATATATATATAGAGTTTATTTAGTTAATTAAAGGAATGAGACCTTAGTTATTTGGAATAATGGTTTTCGAAATTATTTGATTAAAGAAAGACTTGTGATCTATCTATAGTTGTTGAAATGGCTCTCTTGAGTAAATAAGAGATAAGAATGGAAATGAGAATATTCTTATGAGATCAACTAGACAGTAGATGGTTGAATGCTTTAATTAAATTTGTATAGTTACAATTTGGCAAAGTAAATAGTAAATGCATTGGTTTCATGTTACTAGTAGATGCATTTAGATGCATGGCTTTCATAGAACCATGAGTTGTCCTGATCCCCTACTACCCTTAAAGAACGACGGAAAGACAAGGAGGACCAAAGAGGACAATTGGAACCAATGCACTGGTTTGTTTTATAATTGCAATAACTTATTTATGTTCAAGTAGACTAGACTTGTAGGGAGAAATCCCTAAATGGACATGAATGTAATACTTTATTATTTTAAAGTATGGAGGTTTTACCATACTTGGATTCATGTAATGATGTAATGAAGGAATGAGGAATGTATTTTATTGTTTATGTAATATGTAGGAATTATGAATATTTAGTATTCCTTTGTTTAATGTTTTATCTTATTCTTGATGTTTTAATTTAAAGCACTTATTAGATGTTTGGTAGATATTGTTCTTGTTTAGATTAAATAAATTAAGTTAGTCTTGTATTTCTAATAAACATAGAAAAGGACCTAAGAGATTAGGATCTCTTAGGGAGAACATAGAAAAGGACCTAAGAGATTAGGATCTCTTAGGGAGAATATAGAAAAGGACCTAAGAGATTAGGATCTCTTAGGGAGAACATAGAAAAAAGACCTAAGAGATTAAGACCTCTTAGGGTGAACTTAGGAAAAGACCTAAGAGATTAAGACCTCTTAGGGAGATGCCAAACTGGAACCAACTTGATTATCTACAAATGGGTTAAGTTAGCTCATCATGAATATGAGATGGATGACTTAACTCACAGTACGTGTATCATGCATGCACAAACAAACTTGTGCATGGTATGGAGATGGGCATATACCTTCGACTGTACTGAAGGTGATAAGTTAGCTCATCAAGAAGGATGAGATGGATAGCTTATCTGCGGTACACATAATATACCTACATAAATGAACTTGTGTAGGGTATTGAGTATGATGTGATCCTTGTAGATTTGGGTGGTTTGGTAAAATTGAAACATAGAATAACTTAATGGGCATACTAGGGGGGTTTATGGATCCCTTTTAGTTGTGTTTGTATTTCAAAAAAATCTTAGTTATTTTTAGTTAGTTTTTGGGTCATTACAATGCATTTCCTCCTGATTTGATTATTCTCATCCAACAATCCAAAGAAAATAGATTCCCCTATATCTTCCAAGAAACCATCCATGCTAAAAATATGCTAATCATAGCAGGCAAATCCCCTCCTAGAGAGATCATTCCCTCTTTTGACCATACTCCTAGCCCTCCCCACATAAAACCCCCTTAGGAGGTGGAGTCTTGGCCATTGCAAGAACCTCAAAGTAATATTGCTTACACTACCTAAGAAAATCAAGTTCGAAAAGAGCAGGGACTAAAAACGATGATCCAAGAATCAAGGCAAGATGAAAAAATAAGGGAGGAATATTTCTCACAAGTCTAAGTAAGGAATTTAATAGTGCTAGACATCATGGGCGACTTTCCATCGTAGTGGTGACTCACAATACATTAGTGTTAATTTTGATAAAAAAGAGGAAACAAAGTAAGATGAGGAATACAATAGAAGGCAAAACAATGATATGTTGATCCTGCCTGAATTCCCACCATATGATCACATCCAAGTAAATGATTCATACTAGAAGGGTTTACTAAATTCATCATTGGAGAACATTGTGATAGCCTTCAACTCACCAGTCAAACAACAATGCAAGGAAAATATAGAGGTCACAGATAGCCAACGGGAGAATAAAATTGATGAGCATTTTCAGTTCCTTGAATTCCAAAAGGAGAATAAGAAAATTCAAATAGTTTTTTAGATGCAAACCCCAATGGTGCAATCTTTGAATCAAAGAAGAATTGGAGCTTATCGGAGACTATATTTCCCAACTATGATCCTGGAAGAAAGGATGGAGAGAATAGAGAAATTTCAAAGCCTATTCAAAGACTCTCTACTTCCTCAACAAGGTCTGAGAGAGGATTTACTGGTACCATCAGAGGTAAACTTGGTTGATCTTTCTTTAGAAATATTAATAGAAAAAGGAAATGAAAATTTAGGAGGTATATCCCTAGACCTTCGGAAGGAGCATCGTGTCCCATTCTATTTATCACTCTTTCTAGAAAAATGCATATTACACAATTGTGTAGTTGATTCAAGAGCAAAATTCTCAGTAATACTGCTAAGGATTTGTAAAAATCTAAGATTGACCATGGATGCAACAGAACCAGAATGGCTATAATTCAAAGGAAGACTAGTGAAAAGGGTAGGCATCTTAAAAGAGTTTGTGATGATGGTATGTGGGCACCCAGATTTGGTCATCATTAAGGACATAATGGTTATCGATATTCCTCCATTATTCAGTATATGTTTATTTGAAGGTCACCTTGGACAAGTTGGAGGATATCTCAATAAAGAGCTAAATTAGGTAAATATCTTTGGAGTCAATAAAGTAATCAATATACCCATTAAGGGCCTTCACCCCTTCTTCATTGCAAGATATGGACAACAAGAATTGAGTCCGATAAGGGGAATTGATTGTGGGACAATTTTAGGAATAAACAATTCTTCATATACAAAGATGAATCAGTCAGAATGTTGTCAAATATTTTCAAATCAAAGGTCATAGAAAGGTTCTGTAGTTATTTATATTTCCTACTAGTATTCATAGAATCCTAGCTCCCTATGTTCCTGTATAGATAATCAAGAAGAACTATTAGAGGAAAGCAATAAGGGTGAAGCATTATATCAAAGGCAACTATGGATGGAGCAATATTTATAGAGAGTTGTAGGAGCCGTAATACTCAACTATGGAACACTCAATGGAGACTCAGATGTTATAAGACTCACATGTGACTAGAGCACATAATATTTAGGTGAAAAGAAAAAATCAAAATGGTTTCAGGACAAAATTGAAAACCTTTGCGAGTTGTCAGATGACGAATACAAAAAAAAACATAAATTTGGTACTATATGGTTTGGACATTGCAAATTTACTGGACAGATTTGGCAAAATCTTTGAGGCTAGGCATGGGCACACAAGCAATATATTTGTGTACAAAGTCGATGAGTAAATAAAAATAGTTGATTACAACGATAATGAGTAAGTAGAGCAAGCTCATGTGTTAACATACTCCTTACACCACCTTATACATATACTTAAGAAGAGTAAAGGAGAAAAATCATGGTGATAATTAGGTCTCAAGTTGAGTAAATCCAAAGGTACACCAGAGGATTAAAATCTTGAAGAATCAAATGTAGAATCTGCCATAGTCGTTAAACATTTCATAAATCATGTACTTTTTTCCTTCTAAATTATGTTTCGTAAAGTGTATTCCCCCTCCCCCCACACCTCCATCATTATTATCCAGACTTTGTAGCCCAATGGATAGAGATATATTGGCTCAATAATGACAAAAGGTATACCTGAAGAGCTAATATGACATGGATAGGACTGTTGTAACTCATGCAAGCAAGGGAACACTTCATACCATGCACAACATAATGCCAATTGAGTACAAGGGAAGAACTCAATTCACGTATGAATATATATCTCAAGGCCAAATATTTTTGGAGTGCCTAATCATAAAATACAACTCCATGGGTGTCAGTTGATGAAGCGGACTCTCAAGACCAAGCTCTATATAAGATTCGACATGCATTTCAATCTAGAGTATAACATTAGCATGAGGAGCCTAAGGGTGCAAATAAGGATTTCCATGCCAAGTGCGAGCAACTGAAGAAGTTCCTACCAACCTGCATAAGAAAACAAGGGAAATGCATGAAAGATAGATGATGGCCTACAAACAACTGGAATTTCAGTACGTGGCAATCTATTTGTTCTTGAAGTGACTACAAGCTACAATGAAGCATACTTATAGAGGTACATTTTTTATGGAGTATTCCATAGCCCAAATACCCTTTTCTTCCATTTTTTTTCTTTTTTCTCTCATTCCTTAACATCGTAGTATCGTTCATTTTAATATGCACCTGTAAATAGTGTTATCAGTTCCTTATTTTATGAGAATATCCATATTTTTTGTGTATTTTCATATTATGTTTTGTCCCTGTCCTTTCCATATCTAGCTTCATACACTTAGCACACTCCTCTATCTTACGACTATTACTGGATTCATTTCCCCTTTAGTAGCTTCCCCTTCACTCAACTTACCTTTTTGTCTCTTCTTCTACTAGAAAGTGTATTTTTTTTAGGATAAGGCTATCTAGGTTCTACAAATTTACAAGCAAATTCCCTCAGGAGGTTCCAAATATGTAGGTCAAATATTGACTACATTATAGGGACAAAAAGGAGGTGTAGGAAAATATGACTACATCACATAGAGGTCAGGCAAAATTTTCAAGAAATGGTTGTGTTGAAAATAAAGCTCAAAATCGTGATCAAAGACAAGATAGTCTTGCTCATCGAGAAGAAGATCACGGTAGCAAGATGCGGCTTGCTCAAAAACACACTTATCTTTGCTAAAAAGAGTCCAAGAAAAGAAATAATCATGGTCACATGATATTTCCTCAAAGCTACAATCATAAGTAGGCCAAGGGATGAAAGTCGAAGGAGTGTGGTCATGGGATATTGAGGTTCTCAAGTCCATGAATTTTCACGAACCTACGATCAAATTGGTCAAAATCTAACTTTTCAAAGTTTTGATCACGGTCACGAGCATTACTTTGTAAACAACACGATGGAAGAAAAATGCATGCTTAACTATAAAATAGCACGACCATAGATGTAAGGTGCTCAGAACCATGATAATCTTCAAGACCATGATCAATTTGGTCAAACTTTAGCTTTTGGAAGTTTTGATCATGGTCGTGAGTATTCCTTTGTAAATAACATGGTTTCAAGTTTGATGTTTGAAGGTGAAACCCTCCCAAAAACTGTGACTTCCTTGGCAGGCAAAAGACTTCTTCTCAACCCACAACCATGAGTGATCTCTCTATCATGGTCAAAACAATCAAAAGGTGCTTATCTTGGAAAGTGATCATAGTTGAGAACCAATTTTGTCCTAGAGAAGTTGAAGCCCTGAAACCATGATTTTTCCTGAATCCACGATCAAAATGGTCAAACACCCCTAGTCCTAAAAATCGAGCATGATTTTGAGAAAAGTGGCAGATTGAAGGCAAGTCCTCACAACTACCAACAAGATCATTCGAGGCAAAAAATGTAAAAGGGAAGGTATGGTTTTGAGAAGGTCAATTTGTTTTGACTGAGCAACATGCCAATATTGAGTTTGACAAACTTGATCATGTCTGTTTGCATCCAGATCAACTGACAACATTGAATCTTGACAAGAATTCAAAAAATAGTAAGAAATTTGACATGGCCATGCAACGAATCAACAGGATCAAGAAAGCTAGGAAAATGGAAGACGAATCGATAGAGGAGTTGAAGTGTTTTGGTCTGGAAGCTTATGAAATCATTTAATCAACCAATTTCTATTTGGGAATCTATGGGTGCAAGCTGCAGCAAGAACAAGGGATAACCCAGATTCAATTTCCCTTAACCTATTCAAGAAAATACAATTGGAAGCCACTGACTCTAAGCAAGTTGCAAAAATATAGACTTTGTCTAAAGATCCTTGTAATGCTCATATTCATAGTCAATGTAAAAAATCTATAAATAGAGACCGAAGCCTCACTTTAAAGGGTCGACTCTAAAGTGTTTGCTTGCACTATTGTGACCTTTCTCATAATCAAATATAGAAGTATTACTTGGGATGTTTACCACAAATTTGTGATCTTCTTCATCTTTTGATATTAATCTTGTGAAGTCATTTTTGTTAATGTTGTTAGGGTAGTATATTCTGCTGATATTGGATTGCTAGCCTAGGGTAATTGGAATGATTCATAATATGAATGCATGCTTTTGGAAATTCATTTATGTTAGTCTAAGTATTGGTTTATTTTGCTAATATTGGATTGCTAGTATCTTAGATGTTTGGAATGGTTCCTATGGTATGCTATGATCTTTAATTGTGAAGAGCACAAATTGTGAATGTTGTTAGTTCTAGTGGTTTTATTACATCTGATTTGTGAGAGGTTGTTGGTAGAAGCCTATGTTGTTAGCTTCATCCATCCATTTTACATTTCATAATTCCTTACCCTTTCTCATCCCTATCCCTAACCTTTTATCATTTCATTTTGAGCTTAAAAGAGTCAATGTTTAGTAGCTTTATAAAGAACCAACCTACTCTAAGGGTTGGGTCAAAGCAATTTTATTCATCCAATATTTGGTTTGGGTTGTAACTAGTGGGTGCTCGCCTTCAATACATAAAATTAGATGATAGTTATTGTGCATTATCATTTAGGTGTCAATCCGAACCACAACAAGATGACTCTTCAATACTTGACTATTGCACTCCTCATATATCCAAGAGATGCATCCTTTCATATTCCACACATAAGACAAGCCTCTCATATCTTTTGGCTTCTCATATTGCCACTTGTATACATGACTCTTGACTCTTTATTACACACTTTATTCTATGACATTTTGCATACTCCTATATCTACACACATGCACACTCTATTACATGACACTTGCACACTTTCTCACTCATCACATGTGCGTACATAATTATGTGACACTTGTGCACATTTTCATTCTTCACACTTGTACACATATAATTACATGACACTTGTGCGCATCCTACACATGAACATACATGAAGGGGAAATATAAATCACACTCCTAAAATATAGACTCATATACTAATCTATTACATATTTACAAGTGTACCATAAGGTACCATTAGGATACATTAGCATGTACTAAATTTTGTAATATTCTCCAACATTTATGACATTTGTCTAAAGGTAAAGCATAAGTCATGTACAACAATTATCTATAGGTAAACATAAAATTATCTAAGGGCAAAGTATAATTCCTCTATGAAATTCATCTAGTGGTAAGTTTATTGCCATATGGTGCATATATAAAGTCCTAAAAAACATTTGTTTCAAGGTAAATTTATTTACAACTTTTAGTTTTAAAAATAATAAATAAAACATTCCTCTAACATTTGTCTAAGGGTACCAAAAATAATAGATCATATCTTGTGTCATAGCAAATGCCTTATGAAAAAACTTAAAGTCCCCTTGGGCATATCTTTATATGTATCACAACTTGTATTATAGGAATGCCTTATGGCATAATCTAAAGTTCCCCTAGGCACATCTTATTTGTATCATAGAAATACCTTATGACATTATCTAAAGTTCTCCTAGGACATATTTATATGTATCATAGCAATGCCTTCCAATATTATCTAAAATCCCCTTAGGCAAACATTTATCTACATCATAGCGTGTATCACAACAACACATTATAGCATTATCTAAATTATACTTGGGCACATCATTTTTGTATATACTTGTATTATACTGGCACCGTACAATCCAAATAAAACATTTGTTTATGCTAAATCTAAGGCTACTTTCCCAGTCAGATTATTAACTCCCATCAACATCATTTATGCATATTTAAAAACTAAAGCTATAACATCATCATCTTCATCATAAAAGAGAATCATAAAATAAATAAACACAAGTCAACATGCATCCATAACTCTCTCTCTCTCTCTCTCTCTCTCACACACACACACACACACACACACACACACACACATCATATACAATCCAAATCATGATACAACAAGAGGGAGATTTATAGCTAGATTTTGAGTTTTAGTTTCCTTCCCATGGATTAATTTATAGCTAAATTCTTAGAATCATCTCTAGTAGTAGAGGTTAGTAAACACACTACAGAGGATAAATCCTTATTGCTCAACGATAGGGTGATTTTTGGTAAATTATTTGGGTGTTGGCCAAGAGATTCAACCTTGATAAAATGGATTAAAAGGAGTTGGAAGTCTTTAGATGTGAGTCTATAATTTCTTCCCAAAGTATTCTCCCTAGCCATTTTTTGTTCTAGAGAAGGAGATAAAATCCTAAAAGGGGGTCCTTGGTTCATGGAAAGAGCATGACTCTTCCTTACCCGCTGGTATGAAGGTTTTTCATATAAAAATGTAACTCTATCCCTAGTACCCATATGGGCTAGAATATACGAGTTACCCATTGATTTAAAGAAATGGATACCTTCAAGGCAATAGGAAACACTCTGGGATAATTCCTTGAGATTTTAAAAACTACAAAAGATGGATTCTTGGCTATTTATGATTGGATATTGGTCATGGTTGACTTAAGTACAAATTTACCTTAATCAATCATTATTAAGTATGGGGATAAGATGTGGACCCAAACCATAGATTATGAAAACATATCTTTGAGATGTATAAGATATCATGAGGTGGGACATATTGAGATATCATGCCCTAAGAAGAGTCCAATATAATCATATGTAGAAAAACGTAAGAGAAACTTACAAATGGATATGGATGAGGATGGTTTCAACTTCCAAAAAATAGATCTAGAAAAATAAGTGTATAAATGGTGGATATCAATAAGGAAGGATATTGGAATAAATACCAACTCTTTTGAGACTTTAGCCTATGAAGAATAATTAGATCAAATCTTAGAGGACATAGTATAATAGGTTCAACATATTAACAAGGAATTATCTAATAAGTATGATCTTGATATAGGAATGAACATTATCGATGAACCTAAGGAATGTGTCTCATCATATTTGAACTCTCTTGAAGTACCATGCACCATTCAAGAGAAAAAATTAGTAAAGAAAATGCAATGTTAGATGTTAATACCTATACCATTAATAAGGAAATACCAAAAAAATGAGCAGGATAAGTCAAAAGAATTTATAGTAGATCCAGGAGAGGATAAATTTAATGAAAAAGAAAGTTGTGAAAGAATATTGAGGAATAGAAAAATAATACCTACCCCTAATACAGGCAAGGAAAAAGGAGAAAATACCTCAAATTATCAAGAAAAATATAAGGAAGTAAGAGCAAACATAGAGAAAGAAACATAAACTAAGTTGGTTGAACGTCTCTTTACCAAACAACAAAATGATACTGGTAATTTGTAGGTGGGTCCAATAGCCCCTAATAAGACATGATTATCATCTAATGGGATATAAGGGATGTTAATACCCCTCAAATAAGAGGTGTATTAGGGACCTCTATTTAAGTAATAAGCCTAATATTCTTTGTATCCAAGAAACTACAATGACAAAAGAAGTTTCCAAAATATGAAAACAGTATGGACAATATGTGAATTGGATGTTATGGATTATGATGGAGTGGTAGCGGGAATTCTAACTAGTTGGAACCCTATTAGAACCTCCTATGCAACCATTCATAAAATTAGGCATTGGATAGCCTCTTTAGTCATGTTCTACTTTGCAGATATGTGTTTCATCCTTATCAATACATATGGATCTACAACTCAATCAGGCAGATTAGAAGTTTAGAGTAGGATTGAAACATTTATGAGAAGTAAAGACCAAGAAACCCAATTCATGATTGTAGGATATTTTAATGCCATAACCAAGTTGGATGAAAATTTTGGGGGAATTATAATATTAACTCAAAGTATACGAGATTTATCAGCTTTTATTCAAAATAATAATCTATGGGAGGTTGAGTTTGAAGAAGACAACTATACATGGACCAAAATTAGGAGAGATCAAAACCTAATAGTAGAAAAATTAGATAGATGCATACTCTCAGATCATTGACTAAATGAAGGGACTTCTCCTAAAATTAGTACCTTGACAAATATTAGTTCATATCATTAGCCAATAAGAATTAAAGTGGGTGTAAGTGATTTTAAAAAAAATCACATTTTAAATGTGAGCAAATGTGGGAATACAATCCTCAAATTGTTGATATGATAACACAAACGTGGAATTCTTCAAGAAACGGTGAGCTATATACACTTCCAAAAAAAATTAAATCAATGACATCTAGATTAAAAGAATAAAACAATAACACTTTTGGAAATATTTTTGAGAAGAAAGAAGAACTAAAAGATAAACTTTCAAAATTCCAAAAAGGTGATCATAATAATCCAAGCTTGAAGGAAAGGGAGTTGCTTAGTGGTTATAAAAATATTTTGAGTAAAGAAGATAAATTTTGGAGATTAAAATCGATACATACTTGGTTAAAAGGAGATAAGAATATAAAGTTTTTTCATTGGATGGCTATAGTACAAAGATCAACATCCAAAATCAATGAAATTAAATTAGTAGAAGGGGATTGGATTGAAGACTATAATGAAATAAAAAAGGAGACAAGGTATTTTTATCATAATATTCAAGGATTAGAGGAGTTTGAAGTTCTTAATGATAAACTTCTACAATAAGTACCATCAATTATAATAGATGAAGACAATAGGAAGTCGATGGAGCCTATTACTCTAGAAGAAGTTCATCTTTTTTCTTTTTTAATAAGGATAAATATCTAGGTCTAAATGGGCTCTCTGCAACATTCTACCAACATAATTGGGATATAGTGAAGGATTGTTTACTGGTGGAAATGGAATAGTCTAGGGTAAAACAATGCATACCTTATGCAATAAATGTAACATATCTTACCTTGATTCCAAAAAAAGAGGATGCAATATTGTTTGATTCATTTAGACCTATAAGCCTATGTAATATGGCATATAATATTATCTCCAAAGTGATTGCAAATCAATTAAGACCACTGTTAGACAAAACTATTTTAGAATATTAAGGAGGATTTGTGAAAGGGAGGCAGATTTTGGACAGGATCTAACAGCTCATGAAGTGATGCATTCAACAACTTCAAGAAAAGAGAAAGCAATGATATTAAATCTTGATATGAGTAAAGCCTATGATGGGGTTAAATGAGATTTTATGTTTGCAATATTAGAAAAGTTTAGTTTTGGGAAGAAATAGGTTAGATGGTTTAAAGCTTGTGTCTTCATAGTTTCATATTCAATGTTGGTCAATGGGTTAGTAACATAATCATTTAAAGCCAAGAGAGGTATTAGACAAGGAGATCCTCTATCACCATATTTGTTCATTATTATGGTAGAGGTTTTGGTTGGGAACTTGAAGAATATTAACAAATATGGGTTTATAAGTGGATTTAAGGCTACTAAAAATATCAACAACATCACCCATCAACAATTTGTAGATGATACAACCCTTTTTGGGAGGGCAAGATAAACAAGGCTAGAGCTTGTTAGAGTATAGTACATCATTTGGGTCATCTCAATGTACCCCCTTGGGTACATAACTAGAGTAGGAGTTTAATTTAGATTAAAGTTAGTTACTTCAAGTATTGTAATAAATGCACAAATATCAATATGCAAGTTGTAAATGTGCATGTAGTCGACATGTATACGAGTCTTAGGTAGAGTAAGGTCCAAGGAATCTATCTTCCTATATAAATACCTCATAGTGAGTGATTTTAGAGTAGTAGTAAACATAGAGATTGTGTGGTATAGTTTAGTAGTATGGTACAATGTAGTCCTTTCATATCCTTTCATAGAGTGTTCATGTCCTCCATTACATAGCATTGTACTATTTTCATCACTCTCATTAATGACATATTTTTGAGTTATTTAAAGATGTTCATCTCATTATTTTCTTACATATTATTGTGCCATTATTTTATAGTTATCTTAGATTAGTTATCTTACATCTTGTGGTTGTACTACCTCCCATCAAAAGTTAACAGTGGTATCAGAGCACATGGTAGATCAACAGGAAATAGGAAGAGCCACAAAGAGATATTGAGAGGATTTCAGAAATATCAGTTCCATAATTTTGAGATTACATTTGGCTAGAGTCTTTTCGTAGGGTTGCAAAAAAACTCGTGAATACTAGGACTCAACATAAATTCCACTAGATTGACAAATCAACTAGTATTCATCATCTCTAGATTTAGAGTTTCTTCCATTATAGTCCTAATACTTTATTGCAGGAAAAAGGAGATTCAAAGTGAGTTGGGAAGCTTCCTCCAAAACATTTAGGAAGAACATCTTCATTGGAATAAATCTATCACTAGAAGCAACAAACACAAGAACGAATATTTGGAGGCTTGAAGAAAAGGTCCCATTACTAGAGATTGCAAAACTGTAGAGTGCAGAAGAAGAGAAGGTCGTAGGAGCCTTGTTACAAATTCAAGGGAGAGAAGAAGACTCCAATGAAGAGTCCCGATGAAGATAGGAGATTGGTGATCTCTAGTGCAAATTGAAGACTTCACCCTAAAGAAGCTGAAGAGACACTTAGAAGGTTCAGTTACAAAACTCTTAGTTTTTAGAAGATTGAAGGGTGGTGATCTCCATTAAAACCTGCAAATTGCAGAAGTGAAGAAGGACCAGCAAGGTCTTGTTCTAGATTATAGCAATAACAAATTTTAGAAATTCAAGAGGAGGATCTCATTATCAATACTTCCATAGTAGAAGGTTGAAGGAAAGGTCTTATTTGGAAGACCATAAGAGCTACGAGATTGAAGACCTTGGTGAGGTCTCAAGGAGAAATAAGGAGGAGGCCTGGTGAGCCTCATTAAAGGAGATCCATAAAAGGCCATTAAAGGAGCTCCTAGGAGAACTCATTGGAGAAATCTATCACCAAGGAGAAGTTCCTTATAAAGGAATATTTTGGGGTAATTGTCACTATTCGACAACAAGCCCAAACAAAGAAGGATTTGGAAAGAATTTTGTCAAATATCCGAGATTTATGTAGATCTCAAGACTTTTAGATTCTTGATAAAAAGGCCTGGATTGAGTCAGAATTTGACAAGAAGGTTGAAGAAAAAAGAAGCCAAACATTACTACGAAACCTGAGAGGTTTGAAGATTGCATTTCATAGCTAAAAGATACATTTTGAAGATAGGGGTTTGTTGAATCTATAGTAGAACACTTAAAGGTTCTTGAAGGAAAATCTTAGCTACGAGATAGAGGAGTGCACTACCAAATTTATGAGATTCAAGGATAGCATTTTAGTAAAGAGATTGACTACTTTACAATTTGAAATCTTTTAGATTTGAGGACAACAAAAAAGTAGCAAGTTGGACATCATCAAGGTTCAAAGTTCCAGGATACATCCTGAAGGAGAATCAAAGTCACCTACTATAGTTAAAGGGTAGCAAGTTAGAGGGTCTTTTGGAGCTACAAAAAGGTGAGTTAGAAAGTTGTTTTGGACAACCAAGTAGAGTTGCAAGTTCATCCAGTTAAAGGCAGCAAAAAGGTGAATCTAATCACCTTGCAATCCTTCATCTAAAAGGTTCGTTAAGGTAAGCAACTTGGGTTCAAATAGATTCATTAGTTGAACTTTAATTATTTAATTCCATTAAAAATATTATTAGAGTTTCAAGAATTTGCAAATATAAGGTTGTATATAATAGTCTTCAAGAGAGTGCAGAAGATAGTTACTTTTAAGTTTTATACCTGCACATTAAAATAGGAGTTGGATATATATCATCTTCCTATTATCTAGTTACAACAAAGAAGACTACACTAAGTTTGCATAACTTATAATGCATATTCCAAGTTACTTTAAGAGTTCATTTACAGGAATAATAAGGAGAGATTGTAATTGCCCTATATTAGTTTCTCTTAAACCTTATTAAAGGTGCACTAAGGTTTTCAGTGAAGGTGAAAATTAGTGCAAGCTTAAGCATATTAACTGCATGATTAATTGTTTAGTTTCATTATTAAGCTACCAAGCAAAGGAGAGAGTTATCTAGCAAAGAAGACAACATCAAATCATCCCTTGCCTACAAAGAAGCTACCTCATCAAAGCAAAAAGAAAGCTTGTAAAAAGAAGATTGGAAGATCTCGGATATAGGTGCAAACTCAAGTATTATATTCTAACTATTGTACTTTACATTAGTTTCTTATACCATTAATATTATTGTCCTACGTAGCAAAAGAAGGACAAATATTGAGTGTCTTGGGACACTTCAACAACCAACAAGATGCATTGCAAAGCAACCAGAAAGAGAGCACTATTCAAGAAAGGTAGAGAGCCAACAAAGGGCTCATATAACACAAGTCTTAAGGTGTCTAAAGACACCACATCAGCCACCAAACTGAGCGTCCATAGTAGCGTATACCTACATCCAACAATAGAAGCTCATTATCTAGTGTAGATCCATGTAGGGAGGACAACATGAAAAGTGGACAACTATCGATCATTTACCAACGTAGAAGATAACACTAAGGAAGACAATTCATTACATAGAAAGGAAGGTAGATACAACGAAGAAGAAAGAGGTATTACCAAGCTATATCACGGATGGATTTCCAGCTAAAGAGTAGTGCCATCGAAGTATCCATCGAATCACCATTGAACTAGAGCCAACTTTCACCTAAATGAAGCAATGAAGGCAAGAAACAACAATGCATATGTTGGCAAGATATATATGGTTTAATGGACGTTGAAGGAGCATTACATGCAAGTGAAAGAGTTACCACTTGGCACATTAGATAAAGTGTCCATATGTTTCATAAAGAGAGCATTATATAAAAGAGTAACACCCATTCCTTGAGCATTAAAAATTATCATTCGAAGGTTAAAAACATATTCATTATTGCTCATTAGTTGAGGAAGGTAGGAGCGTTAAAAGTAACCTACAAATGCTAGCGAAGATCATAGCACCACACAGATTCAATCCAAAGGATAATTGAAGCTAATTAAGCACCCAAACCTATAGGAGATTAGTGAAGTGAAAGCACACAATGGAGTGATAGCACAAAGCGAAGTGGATTCAACACAATTAGGATCAAAGCACACCAAGATTATTATACACCAACATCATTTGAAAGGAAAGAGAAAATGGTGCACTGAATGCTCAAGGAGAGACCAACACCGTTCGAGGAGTGAAGACCAACGACAAAATAGAGCATTGAATGCTCAAGTTGAGAAGGGAAGACCACCATCATTCTAGAGGAGAAGACCAACGTCGATTAGACAAGAGCAGTGACTGCTCATCAACGCCCAAATTTAGAATCTCACTCACCATACGTTGAAGGGAGGTAAAAGTTCTATATTGTTTAATATTTACTTTCCTCCAATTAGGAGTTATAAGGTGATAAGTATAAGGTTGATTATTATTATTTCATTAAAACATCAACCTTAGGAAGCAAGGAAGCAATTTTAGCAAAGGTAGAAGACATTATAAAATTGCTTAATATTCAAACATAGAGATATTTGCAAATAACCAAGTAGGAGATATAAGGTTGTTAACCTTGGTAAATTGAAATATTAATTTACAAAATATTATTATTTTCTAACATTCCAAAATTAGGGAGTTATAAGGTATACTACATCAAATCTTAGCTAATTGGAATTTAGAAAATCAAACTATTAAAGGTAGAAGAAGGAAGTTCATTGAGCATCTAAAAGAGGTGGAATTAATTGGTTACATTTATCTCATGGTCACATTAAAGGAACAAAGAAATCCAACCCTAAAGAACTTCAAATTGATAAATGCATAGTTCATTAGGAGAGATAAGGTAAAATGGGAGTTGATTATTGTTATAGACAAAACATTACAAAAATCAATCCAAAAGGTGAACTATTACTTACTAAGTACTTTATCAAGATTTTAGCATATTCTAATCACTTGGGAGACAAAAGGAATTCTACAAAACCTTAGTCTTAAAAGGTTTTATCAAATTAGTTCACATACTCAAAACTAGGGAGCCATAAGGAAGTCAACTTCAAAGGATTAGAACCTTCGAAGCTAAAGCAATTATGGATACAGGAACAAGTAAACATATAATAGGAAATCCACAATGGTTTGATTGCCTTAAAGCCACAAATATTTATAATTTGAAAGGTTTAATTACAAATATCATTTTAGTAACCAAACTAATTAAAAGTAAAGAGATGGTAGAATCCAAGTATGAAATAGAAGCTACATGACCTATTAATAATGGTACATATGCTCTAGATTTATTTGGGTTCACACAAGATATTGTTGTTCAAAACAACACTAATGGATTTTTTGAGATACAGATTATAGGGAATGCAAAAGGGAATTGATCAATTGTGATCCAAATTTATCTTCCATATTCATACACAACAATCAAAGAATGGAAGTGATGAAGCATAAGTTTATAGATATAAAGGATAACATGATTATAGGAACAAAAGGAAAAAGATAATTCTTTGAGCTCAATAAACTTTTGATCTTGAAGCCTCAAAGATTGAATTATACTAACCATTCATTTGATCAAGCATACAGGAAGGTAGTAGATTGGAGAAAGGATAAAAGACACATAAGCTATAAGAATTAATTGAAGACGGAACCAAAAAAAGGACCTGATCAAGCTGAATAACATATACAAAACAAAGATCCATATTGAATACTAAAGTCTTCAATACCCAAATAATGTAATGTAGAGGGGTGTTAGAGTATATTACATCATTTGGGTCATGTCAATGTACCCCCTTGGGTACATAACTAGAGTAGGAGTTTACTTTAGAGTAAAGTTAGTTAGTTACTTCAAGTATTGTAATAAATGCACAAGTGTCAATGTGCAAGTTGTAAATATGCATGTAGTCCACATGTACATGAGTCTTAGGTAGAGTAAGGGCCAATGAATCTATCTTCCTATATAAAGGCCTCATCGTGAGTGATTTTAGAGTGGTAGTAAATATAGAGAGTGTGTGGTATAGTTTAGTAGTATGGTACAATGTAGTCCTTTCATATCATTTCATGGAGTGTTCATGTTCTCCATTATATAACATTGTGCTATTTTTGTCTTTCCCATTAATGGCATATTTTTGAGTTATTTGCAGATGTTCATCTCATTATTTGCCTGTATATTATTGTGGCATTAGTTTATAGTTATCTCATATTAGTTATCTTACATCTTATGGTTGTACTACCTCCCATCAAAAGCTAACAAAGCTTTGGATAATTTATCAAAAAAATATTAAAGAACATTGAGGCAAAAAGTTAAGAGGACAAAATCCAAAATTTACTTCCAAAGCAATGATATGTAGCTTACTTCAAATGGAGGAAAATTTGCCAGCAACTTGTCTAGGGATGCCCTTATTTAAGGGGAGAATGAGGGTAGAATTATGGAATCCAGTTATAAGTAAAGTTTATAATAAACTAGTAGTATGGAAAGGTAGATGGTTATCATTAACAGGAAGAGTGTAGCTAATTAAATTGGCCTTGTAGGCCATTCCAACATATTATATGTCCATGTATACTATGCCAAAATTGATAAAAAAAATTAATCTATATTATGCAGTCATTTTTATGGTCAAGATTACATGATAAAAGAAAAATTCCTTTGGTGAAATGGAGCAAGGTATGTGATAATAAAAGTAGGGGAGGTATTGGTTTCATAGTTCTTATAGATGCAAACTTAGCCCTTAGGGAAAAAGTAATTTGGAGATTGTACAAAGAGAGTCAAAGACAATGAGTAAAAATTCTTCTAAGTATGTTGAGCCCAATGACCCAAACTTAATATTTACTACATTCTCTCTACCAAATGGTTTTGCACCATGGTATGGTTTAAAAATTTCAATTGATCTAGTGATTAAAGGTTTAAGATGGGTGGTGGGAAGTGGAGAAATTTTCTATCTCAATATAGGTTCAATTTTGAAACCACAAATGAGATTACTTCAAGATAAATATGGTGATAGGGTTTCAAATATTTTGTACAAGGACCAGGAAGGAAGATACAAATGGAAAGAAGATTTTTTATAAGTATACAAGACATTGATGCTAGGAGTTAGGAGTAGAAAGATAACAACGGTGAATATTCCAAGGGAAGCCAAGGATAAGTTGATTTAGGAGTTGAATAGCTTAGGATAATACACAACAAGAAGTGGATATAATGTAAAGCACCAATAAAATAGAAATACCGTACGAATATGGAGAGATATTTGGGATAACCCAAGCATTCCTAAAGTTGTAGGGAACTCATGTCAAAATTATCCAACCTTTAAAAGTCATTTATGGCAAGAATTGTTTAAGTTGCAGGGAACTCAGCTCAAAATGAGCTAAGCTTATCATCTGCAAACGGATGGCCAAACAAAGATTATCAACAAATGTTTGGAGACCTACATTCATTGCTTTACCTCTGATCATCCTACGCATTGGGCGAAGTGGCTTCCTTTGGCCAAGTGGTGGTACAACACTTCCTATCACACCGCAACCAAGGTTACCCCTTTTGAGGCAGTTTATGGGTGCCCTCCACCCACACCTTCCTCCTATATTCTAGGTAGCTCCAAGGTCCATGTAGTCGACACTACTCTCAGTCAACATGTCAATGTCCTTCGTCAACTGAAGATGAATTTGGATGCCGCCCAGAATCGGATGCGCCAACAGGCTGACCAACACCATTATGAGCATAGTTTTGATGTGGGTGATATGGTTTTCCTTCACTTGCAATCGTACAAGCAGTTGTCCCTACAACTTTGCAGGTGCCAGAAACTTGCTGTGAAATATTATGGGCCCTACCAGGTGTTACAATGAATTAGTGCCACAACCTACAAATTGGCGCATCCACTTACATCCAAGCTCCATCATGTTTTTCATGTTTCCTCTCTCAAAAAGGTGGTGGGTAATTAGGTAAAGGTTCAATTTGCACTCCCAGAGTTAGATGAAGAAGGTCCTATCTTGCTTGAGCCCAAACAATTGTTGGATCGTCGAACTTGCACTCTCCGCAACCACACCATTATTGAGGTCTTTGTTCAGTGGCTAGACTCCGACCAAAAGATGGTACATGGGAGTCTCTTCATCAGCTCCAACACCAGTTTCCTCACCTTCAGCTTTGTGGACAAAGCTTTTTGAAGGGGAAGGACATGTTGGGATCCCATCCTAATGTCATTTGTAATTCTCATTATTATGTAATGACCCACTTCCAACGTGGGGGATTCTATCTATAATGTTATTTTGCAATATTTTGTATTGTATGTGGCAAGTTAGGCTCATAGCCAAGTGGGATCATTTGATGTAACCATTACCAAGATTGTAACCGACTTTTGGTAGAAGATTCTAGCTTGAGTGGCATTTTGCATTTAAGCCAACTCTTGAGCTTAGGGTTAGGGTTGCATGAAGTCTTTCTTTAAAAACTACGAAGCCATGTACAAATGTATCTTTTTGCAAGTGAATGAAATATTCAAGGAGGTTGCGTCCTCGAAGAGGCGTGCGATTAAGTGTTTAATTTTGCATTTACTTTCTGCATTATGTTATTGCACGAGTTTCCGCTTAATTTCAATATTTTGTGTGAACTTTCTTTATTTTAATAGTAGGGTTCTAACAATATATAAATTTGATTTTATTGTTCAAGTAATAATTTTTTTTTTATAGTTCCCGAGGGCTAGGTGGATTGGTAAGTGCTTGTGGCCAGGCACTTACCAAGAAAACACCCAAGTTCAAACCTCAAGGGCAACCTGTTTGCAAAGGTAGTAGTATGATTTGAATCCTTGAGTGTGCACCAGACCGACAATGACAGTATGAATCTTAAGCAACCGATGATCCCCTTCACGTCAGTTCAACAACGAGGCGAAATAGGTTTGGTGGGAGCAACCCCTGTGGTTTGAACCTTTCGCTTGTTAGTTACTAAAAATAGTGTGGTTATGACCAACTCTCCTATGTAACAATTTTTTTTAATATGTACAATCATACATACACCTACGAACCCTTAGGGGTTAGGTGGATTGGTAAGTGCTAGTCTGGTTGGATACTTACCAAGAAGAGACCCAGGTTCAAACCTTGGGGGAAGCCTGTTGCAAAGGTAGTAGTCTGATCCGAATCCTTTGAGTGTGCACTAGACTGATGATGATGGTACAAATCCTGAGCACCTAGTGGTCCATTTCATGTCTGGCTATAAAACAATGAGGTGAAATAAGTTTGGTGGATGCAATCCCTGTGGTTTGAACGCTACGCTTACCAAGTACTAAAAATAGTGTAGTTGTGACCAACTCTTCTATCAAGCAAAAAAAAAATACATACACCTACCTCCTCTCGCACGTTCATACATACATCCACCCCCTCACACACTCGCCCATGTTGTGGTTTGAACTTTGGACCTCCCAAAAAAGAACCAAAGCCCGTATCGTATCGTTGTACTGTCCCTTGGGACAAGTAATAAAAAATTGGTTTTATAATTTTTTTTGTACATAAGGGAATCGGTAACATACCTTCATTTTTAACTACTAGTCGCAAGATCAAATCATGGGGAGGTTGATGTCGATCGCAACTTAAATCTTTGGAACTGCCACTATAACCCCTATCTTGCCTTGATCAGTAAACATGATCGGAATGAGGAAGACCCCGATAGCTTAAGGTTGGTACCATAAACGTGATTCGGAATGAGAGACCCCAAGACTCGGGGTTGGTACCATCATCAAGCTAGCGCACAATTGACGAATGAGTCACACTACTACCTTGACCCCAACAAGGATTACCTCCAGAACAATTTTTTAATTCGATAACAACTTTGCTCGAGACAACAATATTACCCCTTGTGTGGGGCTGCTGGCTTGCCTCCAAAACAGTTTTTTTATTCCATAACAACGTTGCCCGAGACAACAATATTACCCCTTGTGTGGGGCTGCTGGCTTGCCTCCAAAACAGTTTTTTTATTCCATAACAACGTTGCCCGAGACAACAATATTACCTCTTGTGTGGGGCTGCTGTTTTATGTATTTCATTTTTTAAAATTATGTTTTGCAGTTCCTCGTTCGAAGAAAACAAATTCAAAGAAAACCAAGCAGCGTCCGTCAAGTGACAGAAACCATCCACACTGTCATTTCCCGTTTCTGATGTTTGCCTCTTCTTCCCCATAAACCATCGCTTCAGGGAAAACTAAACCCAGCCCGCTTGTCCCGCAAGCGGTGGTGCGGAGCTCAAAATACTTGATGGTGATTACAAATGGCTCTTCTCCGTCGATTTCTCAGCGACTCGTACCCCAGACACGTAAAACCCCCCTATACTCCGCTTAAACCCCTCGCAGCTCTGTTGCAAATCCATGGATCAACCCCTTTACAGGGTTTAACTCCCATTCTCCCCTGGTTAGTTAACCCACAGGAGTCACACTCGCGGCAGCCCGGCATATTCCATGATCTGCTGAAGGGATCGCCGACGTTCCGGCCTTTCGGTCCTCCGGTCGACATTCCGTCCGAGCGTTGCGCGGAGGAGATGTTGTCGAAGCTTTTGGAGCAATGCGTCGTGCAGAAGAAGCTTCTAGAAGGTCCTGAATTGGCGGTACTAGAAGGTTTAGGGCGTAATGAGGAGGGCGTAAAGATCTGGGCGGACAGTGTGAAGAAGAAAAGGAGAAAGAAGATGAACAAACACAAGTACAAGAAGCTGCGGAAGCGCCTGCGTAAGAAGACCAAATAAATAAGGGGATTATTTAGAGGTACATTTATTTTTATTTTTATGCCGAATGCGGAATTACATGATGCAAAGGAGCATGCAAGGGAAGAGTTTTCTCACCCTAATGCTCTTTTTAATTGTTAGAAATTACACTGTTTCATTCATTCCATTGGAATTTCAAAAATCTTTAGTTGAAGATTCTTTTTGCCAAAAATGGAAGAATTTGACTGTCAATTTTTTTCATAAAACATTAACCGGTAAACAAATTGGAAAACTTTCCGTTGTTTTTTTGCCCTCTGTCTAACTACGGATAGAATTTGTGGCAAAGCGGAAAATATGTCTTGTTGGAATTTTGATTTTATGAATAATATGTGGGATTAGATCTTCAAAAGCGTGAATAATCTGGAGAATATTAATGGCTGATAAATGTCCCTTGACTCGCCTCTCGTTTTTGAAATTGAAGTTTTTTATTAAATATATAAGATACTTTTTAAATTGTGATTGAATGTAAGAAAGAGAGTCTAATGTTTTGGGGTACAAAATATGCCCAGTGTTTCTAGACTTCAAAAATGCATGTGTTATGGTCCGAGTCAGAATGCACTTTATGCTAATGCTATTGGATAAATTTTGTTTACGCATTCTTTCTCAACATAAACAAATTAAGAATTTGCTTAAAGTAGCTTATCCTCCTACTGTGCGTTTCTATATAAGTTGGTTCGAACTTTAAGTTAAGCCAACCTGTTTTGATTACATTTAGCAAAATGTTTTAACAGATTCGTAGCATAAATTTATGGATAGATTGTTATTCTAGTTTAGCCTAGTTAGTTTATGAGTTTAAAATGTTTTAAAGAAATGCGAATTCGGGAGGCCCATTATACACTTGCAAAAAGGCAACGATACGCATGAATTTGAAATATATACAAGTTGTCAAGTTGTCCAGGGGGAAGCTGCGGGAAGTTAACGATTTCTTTTATACAAAAATAACTATTTTTATTAATTTCAAAAATTTTCATAAGGTTGATCTGTCTGAACACTATAAGCTATCAGCCATTTGTCATCTTATTAGTTTCCAAGTCCAGCTGGGCTTCGAAGGCCCTTCACCTGTTATAGGCGGAGTCACAACATAAAAACATAGTTTAACAGAGTACCATTGGAATTTGATGTCTCCTAGGGTCATTTTCAGATGCCAATCTTTACCTGAAGAAGGCAATGCTGAGATAGTACCGTCAATTAGTATTTCAGTTGAATTTGACTACCATGTCCTTTAAATTCCCTTTCCTGGCTCCTTTCAGACTGCAACTGATTGCCATAGCTTAAACATAGTTATTTGTTTTGTGGCCTGGGGTCATGAAGTAGAAAATACACTTTGCTTTCCTTGTCTCTGTAGATGCCATCCATGTTAGAGGCCCTTAGGTTATCTCTGGATGCAGCATCAACTCCATTTTTTATCCAATCCCTTTGTGGCCTCATTCACTACACCAAATGATCCTTTCTATTATCGACCCTACAATTGTTTTTTTTTTTTTTGGGTGGGGAGAGTGCTGAGGAAGGTTACAATTCAATGGGTGGGCACCTTGTAGAGCCATGAGGACACTTTGAAGAGGGGTAGAACTTATGAAAATGTATGGACCTAGGCTTGATTGTAACAATATTACAGGTGCAAGACCACCCTCATATTTTCTAAAAGCTTTGCCAATGTTAATAATATAGTCCAAGGCATTGCGGAGCAATGGTTAAGGAGATGCAATTATGAGTGTGACCTGAGTTCTCATTACCACATTGGGATATACACACCTGTGATAAGGGAACCGGTGATAATATGGTTTGTTGCAATACCAAGATAATTTGGTTTGTTGAAAAATTGTGAAAAATGTGGTTATGATGGAATAAGCAATTAGCAAAAGGTAATCTGCAAGTTGGTATTGACATTATAGTTAGTATTTATTGATTAATTAAAGACTACTATACACACACATATCAATTTTGTTCTCTTCCCTTTCGTCAAAGTTAGTCTACCGTTCTTCAACAAATGAGTCTCATGGGTTGGATGTAATTGTTGGTGAAGAAGTTACCTATCTTTCTCCCTGGTTGAGGAGAGGGTAGCATTATCAAATACATATTGGTTGTCTAGCTGATTAGAGAAGCTGATAGATGAGGAGCTGCTTTCATTCAATGAGTTAAATGTGTAACTAAGTCTGTTGAGTATAAGAGGCCTCTTTCTAAATGGAAAGAGATCCCTATATATTGCTGAGGAGTCCTATTCAATCTGTTGTAGGATCTTTGTGTCGTATCTTTCATTATGCATTTGCTTGCAAGTGCCTAGGGAACATGCACGGATAAGTCTGAAATGGGCAAATGGGCTCTGTCAAAGTCAATTAGATCCTTGAGACCTGGCCATTGATTACAATCAATGCCTGCAAGCTTGTCCATAGTTTTTAAACAATATAGGGTGAGGAAATTTTCCACACAATTCCCTTCTTTGACTGTATGCTGCTGTGTGATGGAATCCATCACTGGTGTCAACTCGAGACCTTTTGTGATTATATAGGACAGTTCCCAATTTTGGCAAGAACCTTTAGACATTGCTCCTACCACAGTCATAGAGTCCCCTTCAACAGGTAACTTATGGATGCCTAGTTGTACTGCAAGTTTCTGAAGATATGATCATTCCTCTCTATCCAAAACCCTAGATTGTAGTAGCTGGAATGATGCTCTAGAGGATCTGTGCTTCTTGAGAAGGTCGTGACCAGTATTGAAATAACTGTTGTAAGGTCTTGGGCCAAGCCCAACCAAAGGTCAATTTTTTTGTAAAAATAGGCTTCACACTTTAAAGCTGAAATTGCAGGTAAGAGGAGGTGGTCAATGGTCTCAGTTTCGCTTTTGCACATAATGCATTGTGAGGGCCCATGCCACCCTTTCTTTTGTAGCTTATCAAAAGTAAGAATTTTCCCTTCGCATGTCAATCATGAGGAAGCATTGGCCTTAGGAAGGCCATGCTTGATCCAAGTCTGTTAGACATGTAATGGGAGTAGAGAATCTCATTACATTTCTTTGCCTTGTATATTCTAGTGGGATCAACTGCCCACTTGAAGTTGTCATCTCTCAAGTATGTGGTAATATTTAGCCCTTATATACAAGCTGCCTGTTTGGAAGCTGTGATCGCTGTTTCTAGAGATTCGGACATAATAATGTACAGCTCCTTGCCTTGGATCTTGTGAGGATGCAAAACAACCTTCAGGATTTCCATTGAGAAGGATTGAGAAATGACAGGTTACAATATAGTTATGTATCCATTTTCTCCGCCTTTGATCAAAGCCAGAGCATGCGAGGACCTCATCGAAAAAGTTCCAATCCTCATGATCGCATGCTTTCTTAAGGTCGAGTTTAATGATCATAGTTGCTTCTTCTTGCTGTTTGACTGAATGGATCTCATGGGCCACCAACACTCCATCCAAAATTTGCTTGCCATCGATGAAACTGCCTCGTTTAGTAGAGACGATCTTGGACTAAATCAACTTTAGTCATTCTGCCATTATCATTGTTAGCAATTTAAAGATGGCGTTGCATAAAGAGATGGGCTGGACGTCCCCAAAGGTTTGTGGGTTATCCTTCTTTGTGATAAGCGCAATATAAGTGGTTGTTCCATTTCTTGAGAATCTTATTAGATTTTCTGCTGTCATTGAGAGCTAGCACAATGTCTTTTTCCAGAATCTCTCAGAAGTGCCGAAAAAAGCTTGGAGGGAATGCCAGGCGATTTGTTCTTGTTCATAAGGAAGAGTGCCTCGCATGCCTCTGATGCTGAAATCGGGACCATTAGGTGTTCATTGTGTTTATCTCTCAATCTCGGGGATATGGCTAAGGAATTCTTGCCTTGCCTCCGAATCTATTAGGGTCTGTTGATTAGTGTGTCAACAGCTAGTGGTAGTATGTCAGCAGCTAGGGGTGGGGTGGGGCATTGATTAGTGTGTCAGCAGCTAGGGGCGATCTTATAGAGCTTGGTGGTAGTATGTCTACCCCTATCTGGGCTTCTTTGTTCCGCGTCTCTTCTTGTAGCTGTGTCGGTGTTGCCTCCTAGGGTGCCTTTTGTCTTCGGACACTGACTAGTTTCTTCATAGACTTGATGAGGATGTTTTCCTTTAGCTTGAGGAAGCGTTCCTGGTGTCGCTCCTTCTGGGCCCTGGATTATGAGGGGATATATGCTTTGGCCTTCCATACTTTCTTCAATCTGCCCTGGGAAAGCTGTCATCACTTCATTCTGATAGTACAACCTTTAAAGTTGATGTATATTATTTGAAGGCTGTTTCAAAGAATTTAATTAAGATAATTTTATCTTCTTACAAAGTAAATCGAACTATTTCTGAAAATGTCTTTTAAGTACCATTGGTGTGACTTCAAGGCCTTTAAAATTGATATTCATTAGTTTAGAGCCACTTCTTACAGTCTGATTTAGATATTTGTATTTTTACAAAGTAATTACCATCTTTTTATAAAAGATCCTTAAGTACCACCAGAGGCACTTCAAGAAATGTTAGAAAAAGAAAAATATTTATCACTTGGCACTATTTATGTCTGTAGATAAATCCTGAACAGAATCTTGTGCTGGACTGCAAAAAGGATGTTTTCTATGGTCTTTTTTTGTCCCCCTGTTGGAAGAGGCCTACATTCTCAGGTTTTGAGTTGTTGTATGTTACATGTTGCTTCTTTCTTAATGTTTTTATTTATTTTAATTTGGTTGTATGGAATTGAAATGGGCCCTAACCGTATTGCATCATGACCGTGTTACCATGATATTTTAACAAACCACATAGTGTTTTTTGACATTTATGCGTATATCACTTGACAAGTTTTGAACTTGGTATCTGCCTGGAAAATTCACATTTATGTAATTACATGAGCTCTTGCCATCTCATCTTTCTTATCATTTGTTTTAAATTGGTTATATGGGATTGAAACAGGCCCACCCAAATTGCATCACAACCACATAGTGGTATTACAACAGATTTGCAATTATGCATGTATCGCATGTCAAGATTCGAGCCTCGATGTCCACCTTGAAATTCGAGAAAATTTTACCAGTTGAGCTAATGTCATTTGATCATCTTTCTTATTGTTTTCGAATGAGGTAGGAATCATGTTTTATTAAAGTTGGAATGATTTTAAGGTCTTCACATACATAATTTGTGAATCAATCAACCGCATACATTAAATTGGAAGAAAATAAACTATTGTGCTTAAAATATTAAATGCTTCTATGTGCAAGGCAGAGGATTTTGGCTTAACACGATGTGTTGATATGTTTACTTTGTTGTAAGCATCAATATATAGATTCTCTTTCTTTTATTACTGGTGACATGGGTTTGTGCTCAAATAAATCAACACTAGGTATAGAAAAATAATAGATCTTTTGTTTTGTTTAAAACATGTCATAAAGGCAATTAATACTGTCATTGGTGCCTCACAGCCCTTGTTACCACTTGCCACAATAGAAAAGTCCAGTAAGTTAAGGAGAAGGAAAGGTTTACCAAAGTTTAAGATTTTTAAAAGGATTGAAACTAGGCAATATAAAGAATTTATATAACAAGAAAAAAAGAACAAGCATATTAAATCCAAATTAGTTTGAATGCTAAGATGGAATTGTTAGGTTCAATGTTGGATATGCAGTGTATCAGTGGCATTCTCAATTGTCAAGCTGCATCGGGTTCCAATCATGTGGCCTTTGGGGAAAGGGATATCAGGTGGATATTTGACATGGAATTGACCAGAAAACTTTCTCTCTGCATAGTTGGAGAGAATGAACAAAATTATGTGTATGCAGTGCACAGCCCATCTGGTGCGTCTTTAGCATTCTCAGTTAAAAAAATGTATTGATAACTTGATGCAGCATATAATATAGCATGCCACTATCTCCATATTCTAGGCTTAACAATGAAATATAACTTATTTAAAATCAAATCCTGCTATATGATCTCAGTCATGATCATTAGTAGAAAGAGTGCCAACATCTTTATCCAATTTATTAACACCATGTGTACGATAATCTTATAGAATGGATCCGTATATTTTAGTGTCTTAAATGCACGCTTCTCTGGTTCAAGAATTGTCAACCTTATTTGCAAGAAAGCCTGTGAACATCATATATTGCTCTAAACAAAACACATGTTTTGAATATTTTGAGCTCCTAATTGGCTTCTCATGTTAGCATTAAGTGAATCTTACATGATCCAATTCCGTTAACATGCTTAAGCACTAGAATATTGACTGATGATTTGCTAGGCAAGCTTCTGCATCTGAAGTATTGACAAACCACAATTTTGTACCTTTTTATGGCTTTAAATAAGCTTTTCCTTTATCTCCTTATCCCCACCAAGATCTGACCTAATCTAGAATCTAAATAACAAGCATCTATATCTAAAGGAAGCCATAGCATGCTCTTGTCATGGCCTGCCATTTTACATATATTGATGATTTCCTTTTTGTCATCCAATAACATTTAAAATTTTGTTCTTTGCTTTTTCCCTGCTCTCATTCACAAAGTTTATGCATCAACTGTTTCCAAAATTTGGAGACACCCAGTTATATGCTGTCCTTATTCCCCTTTCAAGGATGAATTTTGTAAGATAATGCTTCCAACATATTTAAAATTACTTTCCTTTGAAATCTTGGGATTTACTCAATTCTAACTAATAGCCAACATTTTAAAGTGATCCTCTTTTCCATCCCCTTTTGCAAAATAGGGAAGTTCGTGATAAGTTTTGTTTCACTAAGAAAAAGCAGCTGTTACAAAAAGATGATTGAATGTGAACTTGCCAATTATTTCCCTCTACAAGGACATCTCTGCTCCACTCCAATTTTCGTAGATCTTCCAGCAGACATTCCATGACATGTGCCTTGTTTAAACAAGACAAAGGAACATTTCTACAAGTAAAAAACATCTTCTTGTTCAGTTTTATGTGTTGTTTATCACAATCCCAACAGCATTTGCTTTTCAATATCCAAAAGAATAGGTTTTATGGAACTAAGGATGAAGTAAAAGGACTTTAGCCCATATGTGTATCTATGTATTCTATAAACATTGCACCTTGAGGACAGTGTGCCATAGTATTTAACAGAGTCATTGCTTTGAATCTGATTGCCAACATTTATAGTTAAACCAGTTTTTCTCAAGTTCTTTTCAATTTCTCTATTTTATCTCAAAACTTAGCATTGTAAACAGTTTTAGTTTCCTATAACACATGCCCCTTCTATCATAGCTTTGAAGTGTCGGTGAATGGATGGCATCGATGTTAGAATAATAAATTATATCCTAAGTTGTTACTAGGATAATCTGTGTGGCTGAGATTAGCTCAGTTTGTTATGATCCAATGGATCAAATTGTATGCCTTTGCTATTTAAGCAAGGCTCCTTTCATTCAATAATATCAAGTATTCTACTTTTCTAACATGGTATCAGAGCAGGCCTTCCCTGCCCTGTGAGCCTGAGGAGCTTTTCCTCATGGGGGGATTTCCCTCATGGAAATCCCCCCTTCTTTTTTTTTTTCCTCCCCATATTTTCTATTTTTTTATTTTTTAACCGAGGGAGTATGCTCTCCATCCTTTTTGATGGATCAAAAACCAGTTGGTTAAAAATCTGCAGTTGGGAGGTTATTTTTTAGTTTTTAGGGTTTGCAGCACGACTGCATTTTTTTTTGAATAAAATCTGCTAGTGAATAAAGCAACCGATTTTTGTCTCAAATGTTGTTGTTGAAGGAAGCGTGGTGGACTCTGTTCTGGATTTTTTTGGGAGCTATTCTGTGGAAGCTCATGTTCGGGTTCGTGATTTCAATACACTGCAGAGAAATTTTGGTTCATGAAGACATTATGAGCGTTCAAACTATAGCGGATTTTTTTATGCGCATCCTATTTTTTCTGTTCCAATGTATGCGTTGCACCTCTTCATGCTGGGCGAGACATTCACAACACCAGATTTCTTTGCTGTCCATGGGTTGCTGCAGTCTGTGCGGCGAAGAAGTTTGTGAGATGTTGCGCTTCTGCAGATGCGCCACTCGCACGATGCGAAGTCAGAGCTTTTTTTTCTGTTAGCTTTGCAGCCTCTTGGATCATTGCGTTGCTCGGCGCTTGTTCGACGAATCTTGGTGCAGCGGCATTGCGTTAACCACAATTATTTTAGTATTTGGTGATGCTAGAGCTTCTTCGAGGGTGAGTCGCGGATCGTCAAACACGAGTATTTGCAGAGGAAAAATCTTGTGCAGTGGATGCTCGTTTTTTTTTCAGATCCCTTCTACTCCTGGTTTTCCGTCCAATAGCTCATCACGACACGTTTGATAGATTTGCAGTGGTGTCGCAGTGGAAATCTTTGGATATGGAATGCTCCATTAAGACTGCTCTAGATGGTGCAATGTCGCCCGAGAAGATTGATGCTGTGGAGAACAACACGAGTTGCTGTGGACGCCAATGCCCAATTCCTCGCCGGAGGACTACCTGTTAGGGGGCCTGATTTTTGGCCACATTTTTTGGCATTCGGTGGAGTGGGAATTTTTCATCGCCAGTTTCAACGTCAAGAGCAACATGAAGTTTTGGATGAAGACGCGTGACGATTTTCAAATAACTTTATGATCGTACAGGCGATTTCAATCTTCATTCCTTTTCCAAATTAAAGTGTTTCAAACGGCGGTTCTGGATCCCCGTGCCACAACCACTATCATCTTTGTTTCCAAACAAGCCTGGAGCAGCCACGCAGGGAGTAATATTCCTGCCTGAGACTCGGGAAAATTGAAGCAGTGTTCCAAAATATACCGCACATTTTACAGCCAAAGGGAGATGTTGTCTATGAGCATCAATCATTTATTTTTTGAATATGTTCATAGATTTCCAGTGTGGGTCCCGATAGCCGTGCCTGTGAGATGTTTGAGGCGGGCGGAGAGTAGCAGAAGTTGCGTTTGGAGCGCTGACCTCACCGCCGCTGTGTTTAATTGTTTACAAGTGTGACAGATCTGAGAGTGGGCGAAGATCTGCTGTCGTCTCGAGTTCCCAGCCCGTTTGCTACTGCAGTTTGAAGATGGTTGATGAAGAGCAACTTGCAGTTTTGGCGCTCTCTTGCCGACGTCAGCTATTATCGAGGTGGACAGCGAGTTGTTTTTGTGCCCAGTTTTTTTTAGCAGCTCCAAATAATTTTAATTCCCGCGCGATATAAGCAATGATGTTGGAGGTTTTCTAGCGTGCAAAAGTATATGTTGGGTAGGAGAGGCGACGGTCGACAACAAAGAGAAACAAAATTTTGTCGACGGTTCCCATACTTTGACTCTCAGCTGTAATATGCGCTCGAACTGCTAAAAATCTGCTTCCAATATCTTATGTGCCATTGCTCGGGTCACAAGATCTCGCTATTGAACTCGGCTTTGATTTCGATGTGATCGTTTGACTGATGCAAGGAACAGTGGTTCACTCGGGATATAGCACATTGCCACAGTTGCGCTTGGAGAAATGAACGCTCGCAAAAACAGCTTGACCCGTTGAAATTGCACGTCAAGTCCAAGCTTTTCTCCTCGTGGCAGCGAATAGGGGTGTACAATCATGTTAATTGACTAGTTGGAGGAATATTTTTTGCGTAACTCAAGCGCGAAACTGGATAATTTGAAGCTTTTTTCTGTGAGCAGGATGTTCTGTTGAGGTAGCGGCATTGTACCAGATTCACTGCTGAGAAAATGATGAAAGGAAGGGCGGGATATATTTTGGCCTGACCCTGCTTGCCCGATTGTAGCCAACCGAAGACCAGCGGGAGGCGGATAGCAGCGTTCTTGGTCGTGATAGTTAGACTTCAAGGCATCAAAGTGACTTGTAGGCGTGTTTTCTTTCTAATTTGTTCTTGCAACAGTTGTGTGGAGCACATGGCAGTTTGACCGCACTCAAACTCTTGCAGTCATAGATATGCTGGGAGCCGCACGATCTCTGCAGGAGTAATTAATGTCGTGGAGATGTTACGGCCCCCACAACATCTCTCTGGTTTCATAAAAGGATGAGGTGAATCAGTTCTGGCAAGTCCAAACGCGGCGTCTTGGTGGCTGGATGAATTTTTTAAAATTTCTGTGAGAGGGTCTTTTATTTACTGCAATGCGGCAGCATGTGCTATGATCAGGCCAAGTAAGCCATCGTCCCACGTGGTGTCTACGACGACGACGTGGAACTGCTCGTAATGTTGGCCTTCGCTCGGTCGTTCTCGATGAAAACGAAGGGACCCATCTCCCAAGAACAGGCGCCCGATTGATGACAAAATTGTGAACCATCCTACAAGTTGTTTTTAAAGTGGCGGACGTGTGCAATCGAGACTGGAATCGCTCTGTTAAAAGAGCTCCTCACTTTCGGCTCCATTTAGTGATAAATACCTTTATGTTAAAGCCCGATGTGATGTGATGGCTGTTGATGCAGGCAATGTAGATTTGCAGTTTGGTAGGCCTGTGTATTAAACGCCGATTTTTGTTGGGTGACATGCTAGAATAGGCGGTGAACCTGATGTGCGGCGTTCTAGCGGGAAACGTTTTGTTGGAGGTCGAGCTAGGGAGCGGAACTAAGGAGCCGAACAAGAGCATGCAATGCTGGGGAGCCAATGCGTCGGCGTTCATTTCGTTGCAAAGGAGAATCGGGAGCCGTTGGATGTGGTCGTTGCAAATGTGATTGCAATGATCCGTGTCCTGCTGACTACGTGGCCGAGGTTGTATCAAGAACATGACTCACCCATATAGTATTATGGCCACACATAAATATTTTTTTAACATGCACCATGCATTCTTATGGGCAGGGCAATTTTTTTTATATTTGTTTAAAAAAAAAAAAAAAGCTAATTAGCCCATGTATTTTTCTTCGAAGGAATAATCTCTTTTTATTCCCCAAATGTAATGTCTTTAAAAAGGGATGGGCCCATGTGAACCCCTTTGCTTTAAAAAAGGGGTATATCTTTTGGAGGCAATCATTTTTTAAAAAAATGTTTTTTTCCACTTGGTAAGTGGAAGGGCAATTTTCCTGGGAGGGATTTTTTAAAAACCATGCTTTATTCCAATTTCGGAATATTTCCTGCGAGAGAAATTTTAAGACCATTTTTTTTCCAATTTTTTGGAATATTCCATTGTGAAGAAGAGGGCTGTTGTTTTTTCTGCAAATGAAGGCCAATTTCCAACCCGATCATAAGGGTGTTTATAGTCGTCGGAAAGGTTTTTCCGAGACGGACACATTGGTGGTGTCCAATTTCTTTTTTGAGGCAGTTTAACTTGTGTTTTTTAGCCTAAAAAATATTGTATGATGGAGTGCATTCTCGGTTGAACCCGACACTCCCAAGCTTTGTAAGTGATCCTCGTATCTAGTCATCTCCTCTATATCACCTAGCGGTTGCAGCGGCTGGTTACCCATGCATTCCGGTAGGATGAGGAGGTCACCATAAGGACACGTTCGAGAGCTACATTGGTGCCCTTTCTTTTTCAGATTCCCTTGAAGTAAGTTGTTTGTCCACTCAGTTTGGACCTTGTTATCAGCCCATTGTGTTCATATAGGTGGATACCACTACTTATGCTTGTGGAGTCAATTTCGTCATTCCTTGTGATTCTTGTGGTTCTTTCCACACTATCTTCACTCTTCTTTTTGTGAGACACTTTGGTTTCAGGGGGTTATCTTTAGTGACCTTTTTTCATGGTTCACAACCTTGATCTGTGTCACGAGTATGTTTTCATTCAGTTCGGCGAGGAGGCTTCTCTACTTTTTTGAGACTTCTTATGGATCCTTTGCAGGCTTCTTGATGGAAGTTGTCCTTAAGGGGGGTTGAGAATCTTCCTTCATCCTCCATGCACATCTTCCTCCTCCTTCTTCTTCTTTCTATTCTAGCAGGTGGTTTTTCATTATTTATCACATCTTGTACATGAGTACCTTATCAGGCCTTGTTGCCGGGACTCATACTTGTGGATATGCCACATGTTTTTTTGGTTTGTTGTTTTTCACTACCTTCTAGTACCACTTAAGGGGGGGTGTTAGTATATCCTAGTACCACTTAAGGGGGGTGTTAGAATAATAAATTATATCCTAAGTTGTTACTAGGATAATCTGTGTGGCTGAGATTAGCTCAGTTTGTTATGATCCAATGGATCAGATTGTATGCCTTTGCTATTTAAGCAAGGCTCCTTTCAATCAATCATATCAAGTATTCTACTTTTCTAAAAATCGAAAGGAATGGCATTTGCAATAAAGAATCCAGCTACAAGGCAATCTACTTTACGTTTTTCACAGGGCTTTAACATAGCCTTCAATGAAGATTCAAGGAATTTCCATTACTACTTTCGTAATGCACTAAGTTTGCAGTGAGCAAGCATAAATTCGAAACAAAGAAACAGGAATTGGGCTTGGCAATGATGTGAGAGAGCCAAAGAGTAAGAGGACGGTTATACTACACAATACTAAAACGAAACTTTAAAAAAGAGGGAAATATAACCTTGGAAAAAGATGTTCTTCATTTTATCCAATTGTGCTAAAGACATATAGAAATAACTATAAAGACATGCACTAAATAGGAAAACATCCTTGCAATAGGATGTACATTAAAATTTAAAGTTTTTTGCCTCTTTGTTGTCTCCAATCCTTCAACAAGTCCAAATCTTTGAAACCATTTGCATCATGGTAATCAGTTAACGATATACCTACATTATTCAATATGTTTAATAACCCATGGGAACACACACAAGGGTTGAAGCTTTTGAATTATTAATGGAATAATTGTACAAGTTATGTTTCCCCAGATTAATTAAGAAGGTCAACCAAGAACCAGAGATACCACAAGACTGTCCTCAATCTCTCTTTCACTCCACCGCAAACACCTTGATAAAGGTTGCATGATAGGATGTTGGGCTCAAATACCACTCCAAGCTGAGTAACATTAACCATGATTCCAAAAAGTTGTTGCACAACATATTAATCAACCAACCATGGAAGTACATCAACTAAACGTAAAGTGCATGGGAATAAATAAACCCTAATTGTGAGGATCTTTGCTTGAAGCACTCAAATATTAGCAGCCGCCAGAAATACTTGCATCAGTAGTAAATGGTTCAAATAGACAGTGCAGAATGTTAAGTATTGAATAGAAGTATTGTTATTTGGCCACTTTATAAAGGGTAAAATGCCAAGTACATAAGAGCAATTGACTACTATGAGGGGAAAACATCCACTTATAATAAGTGAAATTCGACACAAGATGGTAATAATATAACATAATTCCAATATAAATGGACCTAGGTCAATACGACTGTAGTCTACTAATCTCATAGCCTGCTAACCTGATCTAAATGTCACATGCCATGTAATGAAGAACCTAAATCAAACATAATGAAGATAATGGTATAAATAAAGGTTAGAGACCTAACATAAATGCTACGAATTGACAATTTTTGAAAATAGTTTGACAACAAAGTGTGACTCAATAACTCAATGAGGACCCATCTGCTTTACATAAATATGGCAGAATCAGCATTCTAATAAAGTAATTCCCTTTCCTTCTTTTAGATGCTGTAAGACAGCTAAAGCATTGATAGAAAGTAACTCAAATTGTAGTAAATATGATAACACCTTGATGACAATTGACAACCCAAGAAATCAACTTCATAAAAGTTTTAATTTCTTTCATCTTTTCCGTTTGCCATCTTTTGCAAGCCAAACAAAAAGCCTTTCCCTAGTTTGCAATAAATTTTAAAACCAAAACTGTAAAATTGACAATCATGTATGCAAAATTTCCATCTTGTTCAGTAAATCTGCAAAATTACTTTCTTAAACTGCAAGATATTCTCAGGTATTCCAGTTTGGTGTAGTTTACCCTAGTTTCTTTACGTCAGATTAGCTTAGTTTTGTAGTATTTTTTGGTTACTACAGTGCACTGTAACGGCTCTTTGTAATGAGTTCCATTGGTCTACTTTGGTCGTCCATGGACGCTAATAGAATAGTCTTATTCATCTCATCAAAAAGTTGCAGCTTTCTTTAAATCTTTGTACAATGTTGTGCTCTGGAACTGCAAAGATTTGGCACTACTAGATCAAAGATTTACATGTACTAGAATCCAACTTGAAAGAATGTTTTGACTTTATGGAGCTTAAGTTCCATTCAAGGTTGCATGGATGTGTGCGTGTGGGGTTACATGATGTGCGAGGGCTGAGCACATCATGCAGAACTGCAAGACCTGGTACATGAATGTGAGTGGGCGTGGATACACAAGGTGCAAGAGTTCAGGTGTATGCAAGGCTTATACACCCAAAAATTAGGTACATTGCAATAAAACTAGAAAATTGAAACATAAGTTCGGAAAAGGAAAATAGTAGAAAATTTAATTGAAATCAAATATGAGAGCTGGAAAATGATCCAGCATGAATAAAAGCAGGTTTTTTTTTCATCGATCCAGAGCCAAAGACTAGGGAGTGATATGCTTTTCATTCTAGTTGTTTTTCATTTTTTTCTCGTTCATTATTTTTATTGAACTGGGTGCATGCCTTAATGAGGGTCAATGTAGTGGGTGTGTCATGGGTGAGCTGCATCAGATCAGGTGCATTTTGGATGTGGAAAGGGATTGTGTTTGTATCCATACTTGTGTAACTGGTAGAGGTGCATCTTGGGTGTAAGCCATAAATGTCTGATTATGTGCATTGAGACAGCATATGTTTCTTGACTACATCTTCACAAACAGAGGCAGGAAAAAAAATACCAAAAATATACAGACCCATTAGAATAACAGAAAATATGTTTGAACTGTACCTAAACGATGTGCCGTGTCTGGATGATTTTTCTGCTTAGGTTGACATTCTGCACATGAGACCAGAACCTTTAGGGCAAATTACGTTTCTAATGATTACTTGCTTTTCATTATGTTAGATGCTGTAAGAGAGCCAAGGGATAAGTAAAATATAGTTTAATCAAACACATTGAACACATTACCTTGTACCTGTGGATATGGGTCCTTAACCAAAAGCCCTAACTATCTTAATTTCAAGGCAAGAACATGGATTTGATTTGATTTTATTTTGGGTGAGGAGATTGTCTGTCTACTGAGTTAAATACTCTAGGCGTTGCACATGGTTAATTTTAAACTTTTTTGTTCTTTTGTTTTAGTGTACATTTTTGGCATTCTTTTATTTGTTTTCTTTTCTGAATTTATTTTGGCTTTTTCTTTTCTTGTTTTTGTCTCCTGAATTTTTCTACATCTGTTTGTGAAGATTTGGTAAAGGAACTTTTGGTTTATGAAGCTAAACTGTTAATCAAGTTTGTTTCTGCTAAATGTCAATTTTTGCCCTGTCAGTACGAAATTTATGCCGTTCTAGAGTGCAATAGTACTTAAAGTAATCTATGTATCCTTGGTGAGAAGGAGTTTGCGGCTGAAAATTTCACAGATTTGCTGTAAAAGACAGAAGTTTAGTGGAAATAATGCCTCCATTATCTAGTCTAAGTTTGATCATCAAGTCTAGCACGTATCCATGCCGTTTCTCAAATTAAAAATTCAGGTTATCCCCCCTATTTATTGTATTTGCAGTAGGAGTTGCAGAATCAAGACCTGTAGTTCTATTTTGCAGAGAAGATTCAAATTTGTGTATCGCCAGAAGTTTTAGAGCTCCATCTATAAGGTGTGTTGGTGTATACAATTAATGATCAATTTGGTTAATTGTGGATCTAAACATTATAGAAAAGAATTAACTTTGATTTGGTGTCTGATAAATGAACTATCGGCCCTATCCATAGAGATATTTTTGGGCTATACCTGCATCTATTGGTAATTATAGTCATCTGCATTATAAATGCAGCGAAATACCTTGTAGTTATAAGCCTTGTAGGCTGATTATATATCTAGTTAAAGTTTAATCTTTTTTTTTTTTTAGCTAGAGAACAAGGGGTTGTACTTGGGTGTCCCACCCTTGACAAATCACAACTCTCTTCTTTAGAGCTTGAGAGTTTACAAATAGATTCACTTCTCATCTCTGTGAATACAAATATTCCAGAATCTAGCATCCTTCTTGACATTTTCCTATTAGTAGAGTAATATTTTCAAAAGATCGCACTATCATAGTCCGCTTTACCAAATCTGGATTGCTAGTTTCCTTCGTGAAGCACAAGTGCAACCACAAAAATTATAATAAATAGTTTACATGAAACTTATTAATGTTATAAAAGAAAGCAGATATTACCAATGGAAAACATTAAAGTAAATCTTAATCATTATTTGATTCAGGCAGTCAACATTCTCTTGTCAGCTTCAGATAAATTTATTACTTCCTCTAACCATGGGAAAGATAATTTAACTTCACGATCCTCAATTAAAACCCCTCTATTGGCTAGCCTATCTACACATTTGTTTCCTTGCCTTAACTTATGTGTAAACCTAACTTTATTCAAACTATTTAGCAAGATCTTGAATTTCCACAATTATCTCTTCTATGTTCCATGGAGCCTTTGCTTTTCTCAAAATTGCATTTATTACTATGAGTGAATCACCTTCCATCCATACTATGTTTCATTTCATTTGTTTGCATATTTTTAACCCTTCTAAAGCTGCCCAAGCTTCAGCTTCATTATTTGTTTTAAATCCACTATTGAAAGCGTAATGAGACAAAATCTCTCCTCTATTATTTCTAATTATTCCTCCTCCTCCTGCTAGTCCTGGATTTCCTTTAGATGCTCCATCAAAATTCAATTTGACCAACTCCACATCTGGTGGTTTCCACTTTATATTCTTTGCCTTCTTTTTGTTTCTCCTATACTCAACATCATAATTCCATTTGATGACTTGACTCCATCTATCAAGGCTCTCTGCTTTTAGATTAGGAATTGGGTGAGTTGATAGGGTTGGATTAGACTCCTCTATGGCTAAACATATCTTCCTTTTCATTACCTTTAAACTGCTTTCCTTTCCTTTAAATATTCTTCTATTCCTTTCTAGCCATACAGTCCAAAGTATTGTATCTTTTGATATATCCCAGATTGTTTGTAAAGCCTTACTTTTAAAAGTGCTATGCTATTGCTGTAACCATTCTTCAATTCAGCTATTCATCACCATGCTTTTACCAAACATATTAAGAATCCATTGCTATAGTTTCCAGACTATTGAGCAATGTCCCAAGAGATGGTCTATACTCTCCTCCTTTTTACAAAGAACACATTGCGAGGGGCCAAGAAAACCGCTTCTCATAAGGTTATCCTAGGATAAAATTCTTCTATAACCTACTAGTTAGGCTATCCCAAATATCTCTCCATATTCTTGTGATATTCCTATTTTGTTGGTGCTTTACATTATATCCACTTCTTGTTGTGTATTCTCCTGAGCTATTCAACTCCCAAATCAATTTATCCTTGGCTCCCCTCGGAATAATCACTGTTGTTATCTTTCTACTTTAAAGTTAAAGTTTAATCTTGACTTGGAGAGAATATTTTATTTTAGGCAGTTTCTCTCTTTTAAGCCCTCATGCATTTCTCTATTACCATATTGGCATGGATGCAAGGAATAGTACTTGGTCAAATGGAAAAATCACTTTTTACGCTGATGCTACATGGGTATTGACAACAAAACTGGAGCAACTTGCAACTGATTTGCTTTCTAGTTTTTGTCAAATGAATCTTTTTTTGAACTTAGCATTGGACCAGGAGATTCAGGTGCAGGAGCATCACAATGATCGTGTAATAAATATGTGGGGCTAATAAATGTGTGTCATGTATTGAATGCGTATAGGTGGCAATGTATTGAATGTGTATTGGTGGCACATTTAATAAAGGTGGATAGATAGTGATTTCAGCTAGTTGTTTAGTTAATGGTTTCAGACTAGTGATTTCTTTGCCCATGGTTTATAAAACATGGATTTTACAGTCTGAGTTATCTATGTGTCTATTATAGCATGCATATCAAAAACTTAAGGGGTAAAATCGCAAAGGCCATTTGAATTGACAAACGAAGCAATATCCTTCATTTATCTAGACCATCTAGGAGTATCACCCTTCTTTTTTGAAAGATATATAACAATGTTGAAGTTCCCTCAAAGGATCCATAGATTATAATTATGATCATCATTGAATTTGACATAGGTAAAATGAGGTCCTTCAAACATTTGTCACAAAGAGTAGTTGTGGTGTGTGCATATACATTGATAACTCAAACTTTGATATTTTCATCTTTCTTGCAAAAAGGTCCAACAACATAGTTAATTTTTGCTTCTAGAAATTAGTAATCTCATTTACGATTGTCTAATATTGTTGCAATACCCCCTTGAAGCTCCCATAAAAAACAATTCACAATCTTCCAGATCTTTTTGAATCTATCCTTATATTCCTCACTAATTTTTGTTACTTGTATTAAAATAAATTGAGGACCATAACAACCTATTAGTTTCTGGATAACTTTTTTTTAAGGGCTTTATTCATACCTCCAATTTTCCAAGATACGATCTTCATCATCATTTTTTGTTCTTATTTGTAGGATTAGCTCTTTTTGTTAACACTTGTGATAAAACGAAAAAGGGATATCCCAAATGGCATAATTTTTTGTTTTTAGTGTAATTTTCCAAATCAATATCCCTTTTTCATTCAATCTTGTTCTTGCTTTGAGAGTATTCATCTCATTTTTCCATTCCCACCAAAACTTTTATCCTCATCAATCTCTTCCGTTTTGCTAGACTATTCATAACGTGCCGTAACATCTATAGTTTCATGTTGCCTTGAAGAATTTGTAGTGCAAGGGATAATGCCAAAAACACTTCCTAGAAACCCTAAAGTGCAAGGGCTGTCCCTCATAGTACTTTGTTAGTTTTCCCTAAAAACCATAATTGGCAATGGATATCCTCCATAATAATTGTTTTTATTGTGATACCCTTAAAACCCTAAAGTGCAATGAATAAACTCTACACGACTTTTACTTTTATTGTAAGGAGATTATTTTCTACCATTTGAGGAGAAGGAAGGTGATTTACTTGGACAAAACTTGACCTGTTCCACCTTTATTTTATAAATTGTTTTCGTGTCTTCCTTTGCGCCTTTAATTTTGTTAGAGTTTGAACTTGAATATTGTAATTCCTCATCCATTGCATCCTTCTTAGTTTCTTCTATTGTTTGCTCTAAGAAATCTATGAAGGCCTTGATAATTTGATGAGGCAGAGAGGATTTTTTTTTGCCACCTATTTTGTAGTAGTTTGTCCTTAACCTAAGCCAATTTCTTCATCGTCTTGAAGTTTGTCTCATGACCAAAACTTTCCATTTTATTCTCAATTATTTTCACTTTGCAATCTCTTGCCAAGTTTCCAGCCTCATAACATTTGTGACATTGGAATACAATGTTTTCATAGTCCACTTGTTGATTCCGTTCTTTAGATTCAGTTTTGTAGGGAGACAAATGGACATGTTTGGATAATCAATGAATTAAGTTTTGTTATTGTTATTTTGTATTTTGTATGCAAGTGTTTGATGAAATGGGCATACATGTAATTTGAATGTATATGTAATTTTAATGTCCATGTAATTCAAATGTCATGTAATAATGATATAATTATGGAGTGTTGTGTTATGATAGTTAGGGTTAGGTACAAGGAAGTTGTGGAAGTTAGCAACTACCTCTCCATTCTTAGGAAAAGTTTAAGTAGACCCCCTATATTTCCCGAATACATGATATAACATCATCGATCTATCTATTTGTATATGAGAGTTCTATGTGCATATTGTTTGAAGTGTGTTGTTGATGGTTTGTTGGACTATAATGTATTGCATATAGCTGTTGTGCAGGATACATAATGTGTGTTGTGTATCCATTTGTAATTGTAAGTTATTCCCATTGTATATTTTGTTTTTTTTAAAGTGGTAATGGAATTGTGTGTATCCATTTGTATTTGTAAGTTATTTCCATTGTATATTTAAGTAGTAATGGAATTGTGTTGCAATAGGTTTTATTCCATTTCTACAAGTTTTAAATTATATTGGATTTTGGAAAAAGTTTTGAATTATCCATGGTAACACATTCGAGTATACACCTCATGCTTTTGCTTCTTAGTACTTGGGCTCTCATGGATAAACTCCCTAGAGGACTACCAATATTCTTCAAATCCTTCTTGTTAATAAGCAATATGAAAGTCTAAAAAGTCTAACCCACACTGAGGTAACGATAGAAAAATTCTCATTGCATGGTCTTAAATATGTTTGACCAAATCATGGGCTACTATCCATTCTTTTATCCTTGAATTTAGAATTTGTGAATATGATGTGAGAAAAATCGTTTTGAAAGGAAAGTCGTTGAATCATTTGAACATGAGTCATCTTTGAAAAAGTTCGCCAACATCCATTGAACTTGCATTTTAATCATCTGCATTTAAGAACCATTATATTATGCTTGATCATCTCATCCTTGAAAATAACTCTTGTTGTATCTTGGATAAGGATTGTTATATAGTTGTTTTTCCTTTTTTCCTCCAACTAGGGCATCTTTCCACTTAGGGCCTTCATACATGACTTTCCTTCCTTGCTACGTAGCTTTTTGTCATGAAAATCCTTTATTTACTAAATTTCTTCAAAGATTTGGGATAACATCTCCAAAAGGAGGCTTGCTACCTCCTCTTTCTCCCCTTTTAATTATTAATTGAAATCAAGCATAAAAATAAATAAATAAATAAATAAATATATATATATATATATATATATATATCATTATCATTGAACAAAAGGTTTTATAATGTAAGCAAATGCTTTTGTATTAGATGTTTTAAAATGCTAGTTATATATATATAATTAAATTATATATATATAATTAAATTAAATTTATCATTATCATTGAACAAAAGGTTTTATAATGTAGAAGCTTTTAGCAAATGCTTTTGTATTAGATGTTTTAAAATGCTACTTATTATTCAGGTAAAACACTAGTTTTAGTTATTTTATCACAATAAAAAAATGTTGCTTGATAAATTTTTAATCTTAATATCATTGGTTCATAAAAAATTCAATTGATTGATTTCATTTGGTAACAAAGTTGAATAAGAGTTTTTAATGTATTAGAAAAATTAAATATATATTCTTATTTTATGTGTGATTATTAATAAGAAAATATTCTTAATCTATTGGATTATGTTAAGATTATGGACATAGGGTTTGACGCAAGCGATGGGGAGTGGGGATTTGCCACATAATGAACCAATGCTCTAATCCCACAGGTAAAGCCTTAAAATTTTACCCAAGGGTTTGGGGCAAGGAGCGGGGAATGAGGAGTTTCACACCATAGACCAACATTTGATTATATGGGTGAGCTTTAGCATTATCAAATGGTAATGTGGGAAGATTAGGTTTAAATATTGGCAGGTGATGTAGTTCAACTTTTTTTTAATGGGTTATATGGGATTGAAATGGCCCCATATTACATCATGACCACATGGTGGTATTACAACTTGGAAATTATGGATGTATTGCTTAGAAAGATTTGAACCTTGGTTTCTTTAAATGTTGAGGAATATGATTGGTTGAGCTAATGTCGTTTGAGGGTGATGTACTTCAACTTGCTAACATGGATGTGTTGTAAAATGGATGAGTCAATTTCAATCCCATATAACCAATTAAATAAAATATATATTAAGACTCATTAGTATTAATTAGAACTTATTTAAAATCTAATTCTAGACATGTTTTTGGAAAATTTATGCTTCACATGCAAAGTCCTTGTTTTTAGAGATGAAAACAGTAAACATAAGTATCACATGTATGTTATCATGCATGTTATTTGTAAGACAATTCATATGTTTCATATAGAGATAATCTACCCAAGTTTTAGTTATTGTAGAATGAAATATTCATTAGTAGGGCATGTTTCTTGGTTGGACCAATCAAACACCCTTTATAAGACAAATGCTAGACATCTCAAAGACATTTTTTTGCTTAGAAAGATTTGAACCTTGGTTTCTTTAAAAGTTGAGGAATATGATTGGTTGAGCTAATGCCGTATGATGGTGATGTACTTCAACTTGCTAACATGGATGTGTTGTAAAATGGATGAGTCAATTTCAATCACATATAACCAATTAATAAAATATATATTAAGACTCATTAGTATTAATTAGAACTTATTTAAAATCTAATTCTAGACATGTTTTTGGAAAATTTATCCTTCACACGCAAAGTCTTTGTTTTTAGAGATGAAAACAATAAACATAAATATCACATGTATGTTATCATGCATGTTATTTGTAAGACAATTCATATGTTTCATATAGAGATAATCTACCTAAGTTTTAGTTATTGTAGAATGAAATATTCATTAGTAGGGCATGTTTCTTGGTTGGACCAATCAAACACCCTTTATAAGACAAATGCTAGACATCTCAAAGACATTTTTTTGCTTAGAAAGATTTGAACCTTGGTTTCTTTAAAAGTTGAGGAATATGACTGGTTGAGCTAATGCCGTCTGATGGTGATGTACTTCAACTTGCTAACATGGATGTGTTGTAAAATGGATGAGTCAATTTCAATCGCATATAACCAATTAAATAAAATATATATTAAGACTCATTAGTATTAATTAGAACTTATTTAAAATATAATTCTAGACATGTTTTTGGAAAATTTATGCTTCACATGCAAAGTCCTTGTTTTTAGAGATGAAAACAATAAACGTAAGTATCACATGTATGTTATCATGCATGTTATTTGTAAGACAATTCATATGTTTCATATAGAGATAATATACCTAAGTTTTAGTTATTATAAAATGAAATCTTCATTAGTAGGGCATGTTTCTTGGTTGGACCAATCAAACACCCTTTATAAGACAAATGCTAGACATCTCAAAGACATTTTTTTGCTTAGAAAGATTTGAACCTTGGTTTCTTTAAAAGTTGAGGAATATGACTGGTTGAGCTAATGCCGTCTGATGGTGATGTACTTCAACTTGCTAACATGGATGTGTTGTAAAATGTAAGAGTCAATTTCAATCCCATATAACCAATTAAATAAAATATATGTTAAGACTCATTAGTATTATTAGAACTTATTTAAAATCTAATTCTAGACATGTTTTTGGATGATTTATGCTTCACATGCAAAGTCCTTGTTTTTAGAGATGAAAACAATAAACATAAGTATCACATGTATGCTATCATGCATGTTATTTGTAAGACAATTCATATGTTTCATATAGAGATGATCTACCTAAGTTTTAGTTATTATAGAATGAATCTTCATTAGTAGGGCATGTTTCTTGGTTGGACCAATCAAACACCCTTTATAAGACAAATGCTAGACATCTCAAAGACATTTTTTTGCTTAGAAAGATTTGAACCTTGGTTTCTTTAAAAGTTGAGGAATATGACTGGTTGAGCAAATGCCGTTTGATGGTGATGTACGTCAACTTGCTAACATGGATGTGTTGTAAAATGGATGAGTCAATTTCAATCCCATATAACCAATTAAATAAAATATATGTTAAGACTCATTAGTATTATTAGAACTTATTTAAAATCTAATTCTAGACATGTTTTTGGATGATTTATGCTTCACATGCAAAGTCCTTGTTTTTAGAGATGAAAACAATAAACATAAGTATCACATGTATGCTATCATGCATGTTATTTGTAAGACAATTCATATGTTTCATATAGAGATGATCTACCTAAGTTTTAGTTATTATAGAATGAATCTTCATTAGTAGGGCATGTTTCTTGGTTGGACCAATCAAACACCCTTTATAAGACAAATGCTAGACATCTCAAAGACATTTTTTTGCTTAGAAAGATTTGAACCTTGGTTTCTTTAAAAGTTGAGGAATATGACTGGTTGAGCAAATGCCGTTTGATGGTGATGTACGTCAACTTGCTAACATAGATGTGTTGTAAAATGGTTGAGTCAGTTTCAATCCCATATAACCAATTAAATAAAATATATATTAAGACTCATTAGTATTAATTAGAACTTATTTAAAATCTAATTCTAGACATGTTTTTGGAAAATTTATGTTTCACATGCAAATTCTTTGTTTTTAGAGATGAAAACAATAAACGTAAGTATCACATGTATGTTATTTGTAATACAATTCACATGTTTCATATAGAGATAATCTACCTAAGTTTTAGTTATTATAGAATGAAATCTTCATTAGTAGGGCATGTTTCTTAGTTGGACCAATCAAACACCCTTTATAAGACAAATGCTAGACATCTCAAAGACATTTTTTTGCCAAGTGGGTAGTTATAGGGTTTATGAAAATTTGTATTGTGAATGGTGTTGCTAGGTTTGTGTATGAATATTTTGTATCTAAAGAGTATCACAATTGATGAATGCGAGGATTTAGACTAACATTCATTAGTGCCTTATAAGGGGTCCCACTAAAAATATGTGAAAATTGAAGTGACTAGGGAATGAAATAGTATGTAATCCAACTTGCACTTACATTGTTGATTTTGCACCATTTATCATAGTGGAGAATGAAATGAAGCAAAGGCTATAAATTTTATTTTAGGTGAAGGAATTGTAGTTGGGTTGGATTTGTGGATAACAAAATCCAAAAAACTTGGTATAACTAAGACCTATTGATAAAGATTTTTGTGGTATACTTGTGATTTTGATATATTATCGCTAAATTGAAAGCCACATAGGCATGTATTGAATGAGATGGATGGGTAGTTGAGTTGAAGACGGTTTTCATAACTCTTTTCGAAAAACTTACAAAAGCTAATTACTCAATTTGAAAAATCTAAAAATGAAATAAATATAACTATAAGAGGAAACACAAAATATATAATTTGGTGCCCTTAAATTCTAATAACTTCACTAATGATTGAAAGAATTTGAATCAATGTGCAAAAATGAGGGCGAGTGGAGGCATAATTATTCTTCACTACACTCAAATCTACACATTACTAGCTTATTAATAATAGACGGATCACTTATTCTATCAAATACCATGAACTCAAACAATTAAATTCCTCAACTTTGGAGGAGACCTAGGCTTGAATCTTGCTAAGCAATACATGCATGATTGCCAAGTGTTTGCATTACCACTATGTCGCCATGATGTAATATGGGCGGGACACATTTCAATCCTATACAACCAATTTAAAAAATAATAGAAGGATCACTTTACGAGGTGGATATGGGCTCATAGGCTTTTTCAAAAGTACAATATAAAAGATAATGTCACCTGTGATCAAGTGAATGATCACATATTACAACCATCATCCTTAAATTGAAAAGGATCCATAGAGATAAGACATTACTACATCCTTAACAAAAGTTTTCTTACAACAATATGACTTTGCAATATGATGAAGTTGACTTGTAGCATGACCTTAGTAAAGATATTGGCAACTTGATCCATAGATGGCACATATGTAAGCACATGATGACCCTATGAATGAAGCTACCTAATATACAAAATGATTAAATGAAATGAAACCAATGTACAAAATGATGAGTAAGACGAGATACAAATACTCTTCACAATACATGAGCATTAATATCAATAACCTAGGAATTAACATATTATTAATCCATTATTGATACATGGGATACGTTATAAAGTGGATGTGGTCACATAGGCCATTACAATAGTACAACGCAAAAATACAATGGTGGCCATATATACATTTCAACCATCACTTTTAATATGAATGAGGTCATGAAGAAAAGACATTATTAGATAGTCCCTATAGGTGCTAGTTCTAACAAGCCTCAACCAAAGAAGTAGAATAGGAAAAATTCAAATGAATGTGCTAGAGTAAGTGCACTCAAATGTAATTTTGTGACATTGTACTTTTGTAATATTTGTTGTGACGTCACAAGTGGTAACATAAGCATTTTTAATAGTTCAAAGTCTGTATAGTGAATAAAGGATGTATGATGAAATGCATGGAATTAAGTGTATGTGCGAACATAGGGTAGTTATCACTTAATTAGAGGTGATGTGTCTCAGGTAGTAGTTGTTAACTACTAGTCCTCAATGATAAATAGGTCCCTTCATTCAATGGAGTGGGTATTAGAGAGACAAGTATAGACAAAGCATACCTAACATATCATACTGTGTCAGGAGAGTAGATATGCTTGTACAAACATTGTTCTGGAAGAGATACTTTGCATAGTATCCTAGACTGTGATGTAATACAAGTGCTGTACAAGCTAGAGTTAATGCAATGTCTACTCATTTTATCCTTCATCTATTGTATTTGCATGTATATTATGAGTAGTGTTGTTGTTGATTGTTGAAGGAGGTAGATCTATAATTGTTCCTTCCAAGCTTTGTATGTAGCGTTGAAGTCTTTGTATGAAGGTTATCGTACAACGAAGTGGTCGCATATTGGAGTCTCAATACAAGTGAAATGTTGTAGATGTAATTGTCGTATAGACATTTATTTAGTAAGATTGTCATACAAGTGTGGAGAAATAAGTTTGTATGTTGAAGGATATCAATTTGGAATAGGATAGACTTTCCTATTTGTAGATTGAATGAACAATGAGATGATTGCAGTTATTGTTGATCACTAGATCTGTCCTATCAAAACCTTTCTCCAAGAGTGGAGTACTTATCATCATGTTATATTTGGCACTATTGCCATTTTGAAAAACGAACTAGCACCACGTGAAACTTGGAGAGGTGAATGACTGATAACTTACCGCAAGGACCTGGAAGACATGGACATGTAAGAGTCAACAATCAATCAACAAGAAGCCAAAGAATTGCATAACATTGGAGAGTTGTGCAAAGAATTGCTGATGAAGGACTACAAATAAGATTAATAGAACTTGTAGAACCAGAAGTGGAACGTGTGTGGAATCCTCAAGCAGAGGATAGTGAAAGGTGGCAGACATTTTTAACAATGGAGGAGCAAGTGCAAGTTGAGGCACATCGAGCAAACAAAGATTAGCTCAAGAACCTTTGTGTAAGTGAAGGTTTTAACATGGAGTGTGCACAACGAGATAAGGCGAAACAACTGGTGATGCAAGCACAAGTGCAGGGGAGAGTACCCATAAGTGTAGAGGATTGGAGTCAAGCACAAGGCCAACCATGAGAGAGTGTGCATAGACCAGAATTGACGCTTGTATATTTGCGAAGGAGGTTGCAAAGCAGGGCTATGCACAGTGGCGAATATTTGCAAATTGGGCAAATATTAGGATTTTCAAAATTGGAAATTAGCTATGAGGACCCTTGATGTCGGCCCATTCGCCTAAATTTTTTGGGACCAATTTTTTCTTAGGGTCAATTCACCACAATATATATCCAAACATAGACATATTTGTACTCGTTGGAAAGCTCTTTTCGAGCCTGATCTAATGGTGGTTTTTTTTATGAAGGTATAAATTGATTTAATAGGTCAAAAATTTCCTCAAATATGACCTTACTTTTTAAGGCTTTAAATGCCCCATTTTTTTTTTAGCGAAAAACCCCTTGCTTGGCTGCCTTGGTTTGAGAGACCACGACCAGGGGGTTCTACACCGTCAAAGTCACCCAGGAGTCGCACCCGACCCTGCTCGTACCAACATTATCAATTGGATTTTGAGTACCCAATTCAACTTTTTGGTAGGGTGGAGATTCGAACCTGGGACCTCCCTTGGAGGATTGCCCTCTCCTCTCCAACTCACCTACAACACTTGGGTTCAATGCCCCAAATTTTGTTGTGAAGATGATTGATTTGATTTGCTTAGGATTCGCCTTGATTTCCTTTGATTTCTATTAGGATTCACCATTTCTTTACAAGTACATTTTGAGTCCAACCCCTCATGCATAACCCTATTACAAAGCATAGTTGCATAAGGGAGCAATCAATGATTGTTTGCTAGTATAGAATCATCAAGTGATGAAGACTAGCCACCTATGGTAAACATTGCTCCAACAACAGGTAAGCAGAAGTGCCCAAAATGTTTGGGTGATGGGAAGGAGGATGCATAACGCTATATTGGAACATGTGAAACAATATGGCAGACAAATGGAGTTGACAATGAAGGATCTTGGTTGAGATTTTTTCTAGCCACATTACGGGGGATCATAATGTGCTGACATCTGATGAAAGAGCACCCCTTCACAACATGGGATGAATTAAAGGCTGAATTCAACAAGGAGTTTAGATTACTTCGTAATGATGCATAGATCATCGACAAGATATATTCTACAAAACAAAGAAAATACAAAAACATCAAGTCATACAATAGAGAATTAAAGGAACTAATCTATAAGAGAGGTAAACCTAGTATATGGGTTGCAAAAATGATGGTTCCTAGATGGACTACTGCCAAGATACAAGAAGATGAAGGTAGTACCACCAACTACCTATTAGGAAGCCTTTTATAGAGTGCTCAATTTGGAGAGCAAGATGAAGAGACAACAAGAGGAAGTCATTGAGATGATGATTCAAATAATGATCAAGATGACTTGAATGCTATTATCTAGGCCACGAGGAAGGACTTGGAGAGAATGATTAATGATGTGAAGGGAGAGAAGAAGGAAAAGACATTTGGTGTTTTGATTGCAAGTAAGGACACACGAACGTGAACGGTCTGAAAAATGCATTTTGCAACATTTGTGAAATTGTGGGGTATGCTATTGCGGAATGTTCGTTCAACCTTACAAGCACTAGACATAAAATTCTAATAGTGTAGGAGGACAAGGAAGAGAGGCCAAGTACTTCCAAAAGTGGACAAGGAGCATTGAGTGACAATTATAAGAACAACCGCCAAGGTAGAAGACAAACCCAACAAAGAAATCAACAAGCAGGTGGACAAGACCGATTTTAATATGATTTATATGGTAGACCAATCATATGATGTCGAAGATGCCAAGAGATGGGACACTTCACATGAAATTGTCATAATGCACCGATTATAGGAAATGCTAGAAATAGTAACAGTATGATGTGTCGACGGTGCAAACCAAGCAATCATAGGAAGGCTAATTTCCCGAAGAAGGTGAGTTCAAGTAACTCGCAAAATGTCAATTTCATTGACATTGAAGAGCCTATGAAGAACCAAAAAATCAAAGAAAATATGTGCTAGTAGTAAAACGGGCTCAAGTAAGAAAAGCTAAGCAATACTCAGATCCTGCCATAGAGAAAGAGAGATGGCATGAAGCACATGTTCAAGTGGAAGAAGAAATGTAGAAGACTAATCGAGAAAGGTTACTTCAAGAGAAAAAGTTAAAGAAACCAATCACAATGAAGAAGAGGAAATGCTATTACAACAATATGCTGCTCAAGTACTGAATGCAAGAGTTGAGATAAATGTATCTAGTCTACTATTTACAATACTAGAGCTTTACGTGATGATAGGTGAAATAACACAGATAAGGAGAGTGGATGTGTTGTGATGCCAACAAGAAGCAACAAGAGTAAGAAGGGATCAATTCATTGATCCAACATTTTTGATGATTGATGCTAGAAATGATCCAACATTGATTCATATTGAGTTGATTAATCACAAGTTGACGCAAGTGATTGTTGATGGAGGATCCAGCTTGAATGTATTGCTAGAAAAGATGAGATATTTAGGGGCACCATTCTTATGGTATCCAAATTTTAGATTATACGGTGCAAACCAAAATGGCATTGAAATGGAGTCTTGACTACACAAAAAGTGAAGATTGCAAACCAAGAATTCATCATGGACTTTGTAGTTATTGTTATGAAGAAACCTGCTTATGATGCATTGTTGGAACGTAGATGGTTGTTCACGGTAAAAGTGAACCACAACTGGGAGAATGATTGCCTCACATTCAAGAAAGGCCAACACAAATATATGATTAATTTGAAGAATTGGTTCGTTAGTGAAGAACTATCGATATTTGATAAGTTGGATAGTTCATCATCAAAAGATGAAAATAGACAAGAACCAAACGAAGATGACGTGTTGGAGTTGGAGGAGTGGCACAAAATATGAGGAGCACTCGAATAGTGGACTTCTCCACTGGTAGATGGAAGACTATGATGTCTTCTAACCAAATTGCATGTATATTCATGTAGAAAAAGACAACCATGATGAATTGAAAATGAATGTGTATGAAGTTGGCAAGTGTAGTCAAAATACAAAGTCTACAACCAAAGACAAAAAGGAAAATACAAGTACATAGAAGGTGAATGCACAACCAAACATGCAAGCGAACATGCACAAGGGTTTATGCATGGAGAGTGGTGTGACAACAATAGTAAGTTGCATGTTGGTGGTGAAGAATTGCCTGCCAAAAAAATACATATGGAATTGGAGCAATTGTAGGTTGATGTGTTTGATGGTAAGTGGGATGTGAGTACATCTTTGGTACAAATGCAAGATGGTTTGTCTGATAATGCATGATATTAGAGTTCGAAATTAAATCAACTATAGTTTGGTGTGCTCAATGGTGAGTGGGACAAGAGTCCATCATCGAAACAATTGTAGTTTGTCATGTTTGTCATGAGAGCAATTGTGGTGGAATGCACCTAATGATGAGCGTGATAAAGAAGAAGCAAGCATAGGAAGGTTGACTATCAGCCTTCGAAACCTTTTGAGTGTATCTTGGTCCAAGAAGGAGGGTCAAGTAGAACCAAGAAGAGATGGTGCAGGAGAAGACAATGACTCATAAATCACAAAACAACTAGCTTGGCTATTTGGAGGAGAAAATAGCATGCAACGAGTAATTGAATAGAAATAATTACACGCTCACCGTACAAAACGAAGAAGAATACAAGCGCATCTTAAAATTCCAGACAGAATAGGAAGAAACATTGAGATGACTAGGTGAAGAAAATACCGACGAATGGTGGTGATGGATGAAAAACAAGAATCACCAAAGCATGAACCTCAAAGTGAAGGTAGCAAGTATGAAGGTACGAGTTTGCTAGAAGACATTGGAAATGTCGAGCAGAGAATGCACAAAGAAAAACTACAGCTGCAAGAGTAAAGTGAGCTATTGTAAAGAATAAATGAAAAGTTGAGAAGACAATTTGCATATGAGATATTGAGGTTGCGGGATGATATCCAAGAAAGGAGCAAAATTTCAACAATTGAAGTAGGCTAGAGAGACATCCACGAAATGACATTGTCAAGTAGAGTGGAGGATAGGAACTTGGGATAGAAAGAGTCCAACAATGTGTCCGTAACGAGTTAAAGTAATAATGAGGAAGATTGAAGCAGTGAGACCTTAAACTTGGGACTCTGAAGAAGATTTGGGAGAAATATTGAGGAGACAACAAGTTGCCCAATCAACAAACAATATGGATGAATAATAACAAACAAATAAGAATCAAAATATTTTTGAGGAAGTAAGACGGATGAATATGAGACCAAATTTGAACGGTTCCTTGGGGAGTCAAAGTGGTCTGCAAGGACCACTAGAAAATCCAAGGTGTATGCACAAAATAGGTAATTCAAGTAGTGTGGAAGGACCATCAAGTTTCATGGGTCGTCTATATTTGCTTGGCCAAGGAGGGAGGTGGGTTGGCCTCTTTCCTAGATGTATGAGGGGAAAATTTTACCCTTAGATTGGCTCTAGACCATGTATTCAATAGGTGGCCTATCAAGACCACTCCCTGGTCTTTTAGCAATCAACCCAATTGCATACAACCAGTAGGGTGGCTTGTCAAAACCATACCTGGATTGTCACAGAAACAAAAGGAGATCTCGGGTGGCACTTGAACAGTCGTAGAGAGTCACGAGTTGTTGAAGGCCATCCAAAGGGACAAATAAAGAAATCAATGCATCTTATTTTAGAAGACAGTCATGGAGGAGACAATGAAGATGACGACCAAGGACCATGGGCAGAAGGCAATTAGACCACCTAGGTTGTATAGAGCACAATGATAGGCATTGACAACAAGAGAACAAACAAGGCAATACGATAGACTGTTGTACAAGAGTAATGTACGACATACAATCGTATAAATAAAATACGTATGACATGCCATCCTACAAATGATATGCGTATGACAAGTCATAACATAGCATCATACAATATGATGTTGTACAACACCAAGACATATTGAAGGAGTACGTTGTTGGGAGGAACTTGAGGAAGAGTTGTCATTGGTAGAACAAACTCATGGAAAAGAAACAAAAGCTTCACCTCAAGACAACTAGAAAAGCAAGGGGAAAGAGAATGCAAATGCCCTTGGAAGAAACGACATGGTTACATCCAACCGAAGAGTTTTGTAGTAACTAGTGGTAGGATAATCCACTAGAGAACCCATTGAAGATTGCATTCATGAATGAAGTACACAATATTTTGTAGATACCAATTTTGACAAGGGTTTTTTTCAAACCATTCTTGTTGTAGATGTTGCAAACATATGATCCTAAGCATAAAATGAGCAAAATAATGATTGGTAATAGGGAGATTCATGTGGTATTCTCCTCAAGTGAATTCTAGTTGGAGAGTTTTGCAGAAATTATGACAAGAGAGTCCACGAGAGCACCCATTGAAGATCGTATTCAAGAATGCAGGAGTACACCACATTTTGCAGATACTAAATTTCAATAAGGATTTTTTCAAACCTTTCTTGTTGTAGATGCTACAAACATATGATCCTAAGATAAAATAAGCAGAATCATGATTGGTAATAGGGAGATTCGTGTGGAATTCTCCTCAAGTAATTTTTAGAGGACTTATGGATTGTTGAATTTTGATATATCGGTGAAGAAGGAAGCATGGGATCCTCATTGATGGAAAAATTTGGTAGTAAAGGTTACCAATATCAGTGTGCAAAAAGTGGTCAAGTTGACAAAGCATGGGAGTCAGAAATTGAACGTGCAATAGTTGAAGTTGAAGGAGGTGCAGTGTACCATGAATGTGATAATTTTAATACTATTCGGTGAGTAACGAGGCTTGGAGATGCCGTCTTGGCTCATACAATACATGGAGATGCCCTCCATGTATTGTATGAGACTGTTCGGTGAGTGACGAGCCTTGGAGATGCCCTCTTGGCTCATACAATACATGGAGGGAATTATCGCAGGAGTGCCATATGATTGGACATTGTACTTGTCGAATCACATTTAGAATTTTTTGATGTGGTATACAAGATTTTTTTCAATGGCTTTCCATGCCATTGCATTGATGTTGAATGTTGTGACTTAGGAGAAGCTTTAGTTCCTAGGACTGAACCCCCCTCGAGTGATTTTGGAGCATGCACCTATGATATTCAGGTGGATACATGTGGTTCCACTAACGAAGCAAAACACTTCAACAAAGAGGAAGAAGAGGAAGGCAAAGGAAGCTTTAGGAGAAGATTGAAAGTGAGGAGTCAAAGGGAGTTGAGGAGCAACCAAGTGTTGAAGAGCTGGTATGAAGGGATAAAATGTGTAAAAGGTTAGAGCAATAGTGAATGGGAGCCTCAAACACAACCTTGACATCAACAGGAAAGGCAATAGCAGAAGTCAAAGAAATGACATATACAACATGTCACAGTAGGGAGGACAAAAGATGGTAGTGCACAAGTATAGAAGGTGGAGGGTCAATGTCAATTGTATGGAATGTCATAGGAGGTAGTACAAAGGGAAGTTCATGCACCACCAAGGATTTGGGTTGTGCAAGGAGACACTATAGGTACCGGTTTGGGTACAATTGAAATGACTTTAGATAGGGTTTCTGTAGGTGGCAAACAACCAAAGGAGTTTTTTGCATAAGAAGTGCAAGGTGACATTGTAATTTTGTAATAATTGTTGTGATGTCATAAGTGGTGGTGTAAGCATTTTTTTATAATTCAAAGTTTGTAATGTGAATAAATGATGTTCGATTAATGCATAGAATTAAGTGTATGTGCGAACGTAGGGTAGTTATCACCTTGTTAGAGGTTATGTGTCAAGGGTGGTAGTTGTTAACTACTAGCACCTAATGATAAATACGCCTCTTCATTCAATTGAGCAGGTATTGGAGAGACTAGCATAGACAAGAGACAAAACAAACCTTACATATCATATTGTGTAGGGAGAGTAAATACGTTTGCATAAACATTGTTCTGGAAGATATAATTTGTGTAGTATTGCATACTATGATGTAATGCAAGTTCTGTACATGCTAGAGTTAATGAAATGTCTACTCATTTCATCCTTCATCTATTGTATTTGCATGTATATGATGAGTGTTGTCATTGTTGATTGCTGTAGTAGGTATATTTGTAGTTGTTCCTTCCATGTTTTGTATGTAGGGTTGAAGGCATAGTACAAAGGTTGTACTATAAAGTGGTCGTATATTGGAGTTGTAGTAGAAGTGAAGTGCTATACAAGTGATTGCCATACAAATATTTCTGTACTAAGGTTGTCGTACAAATATTTTTGTACTAAGGTTGTCGTACAAATATTTGTGATGTGATGACAATCACATGGACAAGAGTGGACAACATCTTGTATTTTTGGGGTTCACCTTCCCAAACCTCACTGTTTAAGAAAAATGTTAGTAATGGTCCCCCCACCCTTCCTATACCCTCATCGATACAAGACAACTTGAACACGATGTAGAGATTATCCTTTAAGGTCCATAACACTTAAAGGAGATGCCATTTTTCTAAATCCTAAATAAGTTCGTCTATGTAGGATTATTATTGCGTAATGCCTTAGTGCTTAGTTACCACACCTTCGTGGGTTAACTAAGGCTATTACCACTATTTTTTTTTGTGAATAATTTCGAAGACCATACTATTTTGGAACACTCGAGCCTCATCGTTCAAGGTTTTTCATTCATTGTTATTTGGTTATTGCATCACCATAACTCTTAGATTAGCGAATACCTTGCTATTGCATCACTACAACTCTTAGGATTCACATCTTCCTGGTTATTGCATCACCACAACTCCTTCTAGGATTGGGTTATCTTCTTGACTCAAGGATCCTAATATGGCTCTAAAATCCATGCCCAAGAATTCTACACCGAACCCAAGAATTATACATAATATAAAAAATATAACATCTCTCCCATTAAAGGAATTAAAGTGCTATAATAGAATAACATGCCTAAATATAACACAATGCTAGTACTAGGATATTAATTGAAATACTTACATCCATAATACTAACATTTATCAATTCCTTTATTTTAATAAGAAGAATGAACAACATCTAGAACATTATAATCATAATCTATGCACTAGACTTATTCTTCCATTTTGCACATAACCAATATTCCAAGAACTTCCATAACAAAATAACAACACATAATATTTCATTCTAGATCAAGTTTTGAAATACTAATACATTACATCCTTTCTTCATCAAAAGCTTGCATAAATTCAATTACAAATTCCTTCAAGTATTCCTTTCTTCAAATACAAAAACATAGAAATACAAAGGTTCCATTTCAATATTTTCTCTTTCAATGTCTTCCTCTGGATAGCTCCTTTGACCATGATCTTAGTTTAGAAAACTTAGGGATTAGGACAACTCTTATATGCATATGCAACTTAACATGCACCATGCATAAATGCAAGCAACCATGCAAAATACATTACAAACAATCAAGGAGAGAATCCCATACTTATCTCTATAATGGTTTCCTTATCTACTCAAGTCTCAGGAAAACCATTATAAATATTTATCAATACCAAAGCTTTTTTTTTTTAATAAGGAACCCCATAGCCCGATTTTCAACCAAGCAACTAAATAAAATATCACTACCTTTTAATTAAAATAACACCATAAAAAACCACTATATTTCAATTAAAAGAACACCATAACACTTTATTTTAATTAAAATAACACCATAACATAATAGTTTGACAATACTTTAAACAACTAATCTATTCAATTAGCAATAACAGAGCCATGTAGAAAACTCTAAATATATGTTATGTCTAGAATCCATTAACTAAAATGTTCCTTGCAAAGTATGCTATCAAGCAACATAAAGAGAATTAAAGCAAATATTAAACTTCACTAAGGTTTTAATTTGGCAACCAAGTGCTCACTAAGAACTTACAACAAACGTAGGTAAAAAATAAATGCTAGTCAAAGGAGCAAAACCATCACTTAAAACTTCCCCACCGACACTACAACCTGATCGACACCCATGCAAAAGAAGAGACGTATTGCTGCAATTCTTAATCTTGATTCCCATAGCAAAAAGGAGAAATATCACCCATGATAGAATATAATTCAAACACAAAAGCAACCAACTTGGTATTAATAAGCTTAAAAGGATAGCTAATACATTGGTTCGAGAACCACAAATTTGAGCTAAACTCATGGTAACGACTTCCTCTACTAAGAGCCAAAACGACTATCAACAAAACCACATAAAGAAGGCTAACATTACTCTCGAGAGGAAAGCATACAAAACCATGACACCTACATCCAAAAACAAGATGAATCCCCCACTCCCTGGTCTAACAGAAAACACCTGAAGATACTATAGAAGAACGAAGATACCAACCAAACTTAAACAACAAGCAAGAGTGCAGGAAGCAAAACAAATTAACAACAATCTAATCTATGTTTGCTAACAATAACAAAAGGTAGTCACTACAACTGCTTGGAGTTCTCAATATTCTGGGGCAATTTAATCTCCTTCCTCTTTCTTCCTTTCCAGAACGACTTCTTTGGTCCTTTTTCCAAAATATTTTCTTCACTGTGCCAGCCCTTGCCTCCACCTCTAGCCGATCCTCCAGAGATCATATAATGCTTGATCAGAAAACCAAAGGGGTAGGGTGGCTCCTTGCATGTCCGCCACCCTTCCCTCCATTCTCTTAGCCGACCCAAGTGCATTGATAAAACACTTCATATTTCTAATGCTTAATATTTCATCGTGCCAACGCTCATCAAGAAACATTTATCATCCTTGATGTATATAATATTCCTTCTATTATATAATATGTAGCACACACATAAAATTTACTAAATGTCAAAGTAATTGGAACATTATCATTATTATTACTTTACAATAACACAACATAAATCAATCATTTACTCTCTATAATTGATTTAATTAATATCAAGCATTAGTATTAGCTATTAATGTTGATATTGAATGTTGATATTCAATACCTCCTTGCCGATGGTGCAATTTTAAGTCAATAAAATATGAATGCAATGCATCTAAATGAAGGGTTTTCTTTTACCTTTGAGCTATCGATGATAAATATCATCCATCATTTCATAATTTCTCTCAACTCTGGTGGTTGTCCCATATCAATCCACTTATGAGAGTACTTGGTCTTGCAACCATAAAATTCATCAACACTACCATATTTTACATATATCATAACAAAGCATAAAGTGCAATTATTAACACATCTTGATAAAAAAAAATAATATTATGCATTAGATATCCACACATCAATACATAAAAAAAGTATCAAGATCATGTCCTACCAAGGAGGGTCGTTACATTGAAGGATAACAATTTAGAACAGGATGGAATTTCCTATTCACAAGTTGAGTGTTGAACATTGAGATGATTGCAATCATTGTTGATCATTAAATATGTCATATCAAATTGTTCCTCCAAAAGTGGAGTACTTACTGTCGTGCTACCACTCTCTTTAATAAAAGTTCTTCCACATTAAGATGATTTTTTAATTTAATGAAGATGACCTCTAGTATAGCCTTAGTGAAAATATTGGCAAGTTTCTCCATAAACCATGTCTAAGTAAAAGTCAACCTTGTGAACAAAGATACTAAATATAGTGCATGCAAATATCATTACACTTGGTTTGGTGATGATTTGTTTGATTGCAAACAAATTGGATAACAAACTCATTTTCATAAGATGTAGAACTAGGGTCTTTTTGTGAATATCAAATTGTGTAAGAAATATTTGCATCCATTTAAGATGTTTTAAAATGAGGATAACACTAATATTTGTTGCTTTTATTAGAAATAAATACATGTTATTTCTTGGGAAAAAATCGCTTCTTGATCCAAAATAAAATCGTTTGATGTATGTTTATGCACCTCGAGATCATTGACCTAATTCACATTTGAGTAAATAATGGTGTTGTGCCACGTTGAATGAAATCTTGTGGTTGTTGAATATGTCTTCCTCTTGAAGATCTCGATGAAGAATAGTATGCTTAACATTTACTTGATGAACCTTGTAAAAGTATGGAGCTATAATGAAGACGAACATTTGAATTGAGTCCATAGATAATAAAGGCAAATTTGTCTTTGTAATTAACCCTTTGTTAGAGAAGCCTTTTGCAACAAATTGAGTTTTCTACGTTTCAATTTGATTACCTATGAAATTTGATCTTGTGGACCCATTTTGACCCTCAAATTTTCTTGCCTTTAGACATAGGAATAAGCTCCTATGTCTAATTCTTCATCAATGAGTCACACTTTATTGCCATTGTTACTTTGTACTTGGGGCGCCCCTTAATGAAAAGAGCATGGGTTAAGGGAGTTTCCAATGACGATCTTCTTGAAGGAAATATTCAAGGCTATGAGCATACTTCTATCCTACCTTGGAATAAGATTCAACTTAATGAAGGAGTGCCTAGATGTAATAAATATTTTTGATTAAAACAATGTTAGGAAGAGAGGATAGAAAACATATGAAATTGGAATAATATCTCCAATTGAAGTAGTGGATGGAGTAACCTAATTTAAATAAGTATCCATATAATTCGAATTTTGAACAATATCAACATGCTAGGCGTCAACATCAACAAAAACCAAATGAGTTAAGAAGAATCTTTAAGGATAGTTTTAAAAACCTAAAAGGAACACAAGTGAGAACCTCTTTATAAACATACCTTCAAATGGTTACATTGAGTAGTTGAATCATAGAGTTTATATCCCTTTGAATTATCACAATATCTAATAAAGATGTATTTGTGGCTATGAGGCTTGAGATTGTTTTGTCGCTTAATAGAATTATGTGCCTATGCAAATGAATAAATATCTCAAAGTGCAGAATTGAGGTCTCATCTTCTCTCAATATTTCATAGGGGATTGTGACCTTGACAACAAGAATAGGGGTCTTGTTGATACAATCTACATAATGTATTGCGTTCACCTAAAATGTGAGATTCATCTACTTTGCTTGAAGCGCAAGAGCCATTTCCACGGTGACCCTATTTTTTTTATTCAACCACCCATTTGTGAACTATAGTGAACAATTCTTTTCCAAGTGATGCTATGAATTTTATTTTTTATCTGAACTCATTGTTGGTATAATCTTCTCCATAATCAGCTCTTAAGGCACATGGTCTTCACTCTCTAATTCTTCACTATTGTGTAGACATCCTTGAAATTTGCAAAATCCTTCTATTTGGACTTAAAGGCTATATCTATAGAAGTTGGAAATATCATTTGTGAAAGAAATTAATTGAAACTAATAATGTATTGATTAGCATATGGTCAAAATATCAAAGTGAATTAAATATTAAGGCTAAGAAGCATGCCATGCTTTGCCCTTGAAAAATGACTCCCTTTGATGTTTTCCTAATACATATTATTAACATGATCAATTAGGCCTATTAATGAATAGAAGATCATTCACCATCTGAAGACAACCCACGTGTCTCAAGGATTAATTGTTAGTGTGCCCAAATGTTGATGTCAAAACTCATTAGTATTATATGCCTTTGCAATTGTTGTAAGCAATCCCTTTCAATTCAAAAATAAATTGGCCTTAATGAATTTGTATATATTATCCGTGTCATCATAATCCCTTAAAGCAACCATTTTCAATTTATCATGTTGATGTCTTTGATAACCCATTGATTTGTTCAAATTTCTCTTCCTTATTGGTCTGAGCAATGTAATAAATGAAGAAAAAATTAGGTTCAACTACTGGAACATGAAGAACCTCACTGAATTTGGTTGTGTCAATAGTGACATTAGATAAACTCACAAGGCTAAAATCAATAACTTTTCTCTTCATTTTGATGTTGACTATATTCAAAAGGAAGATGGTGATGCTTAGTCATATACCTTGTAGCTTTAGAATGAAAAATAAACTATTGAGGTAATGGAAAAGACCAAAATATGAAGTGCATGATCACTTGTGCATTATGTGAGGTACTGCCATGTTATGCTTGTGAAGCTCCAAGAAGTTATTTTTTCACACCTACCTTAATCAACTATATTTTGTAGCTTTTGAATTCATGCACAATTTAAGGTTTTGTAACCATTTTTCTTGTAGAATCTATAATACAATCACTTTGAGTTTTTCTTGATGATTTTATATAATGTTTTCATGCTTCTCCAATTCACTCTTAAGATATTGCAGAGCATATTTGGTATGGATTTTTTCCTTGGATGGAATATTTTCGATATTTCTCAAAGTAACTTGATATTGAATAGACTCATAAATAACTCAATCGATTAAAGGTTTTTGGTTCTTATCCATAAATAATAAAAATCTTCTGTATAAGAACAACAAAAATCTTGTAGATAGGAAAATGGTTATTGATAAGAATAATAACATGCTTAAAAATATTCTTCACTTAAGTTTTAACTGTAGCAATGTCAGCGTTCATAATCTTGAATCGTGCTATATACTTGTTAGCGTCGTTAACATATCCTCACTTGATATTGAAAAAAATTATCTCTAACATGCTAGTATGTGATATTAACCTTCCCAAAAAGCTTCTTGAACCTATCCCATATCTCTTGTGATTTCTTGTTGTATGAGGATCAAATTTATTTTATTGTATAAAATTATCATACCATGACCTTTATCCTTCTTAATCCATATGGGTCCTTTTCTTATTAACATATTTAATTGGAGTTTTATCTATGTTCATGTACATGCATAGTCCTCTACTTCTTTTTAGACTAGCCTTTTGGTTATACTAAATGTTGTAATTAGTCCCATTCAATGTAAAGGTTTGGGAGCATAAATTTCAAGTTCATATATAATTCATTCCACAACAATAAGAACACCGATGAAATAATTTGACCATTGTGTAGAGATCAATCTGGAGAAACAAATAAATTTAGTTTTTGTATAAGAGAGTTGTGGCCCTAGAAGATTATCCCTACTAATAGGCTCCATGGTGCCAAAAAGCAATTTTGAATTCTATATTTTCTCTAATTTCTTTCCTTGACATATGCTATAATTTGGATATTTGCTTCTCTTGATGAATTTAAAATTGATACCTATCTTCACTAGCGAGTTGGATGCAAATGTATAACTTGGTAGATTGGTTGGTAAGGAACTATATTTGGTTTTATTGTTCAAGTGGGCATCATGTTGACCTTAACCTTCCATGTGGATGGATCCTATACAAGGAGGTCATGTAAGGTCATAAATTATCAATTGCAATCAAGGAAAAACAAGGGGTAAGAATTGAACCTACAACCTCCTAAATGTGAGCATACAATGATAACCAAGTACTAGACGTTGTTATTCACAACCATAGAGGTGTAACCCATTAATGAAGTAAGTCGGTGTTACTACCTCATGTGAAGGTGATGGGCCAAGGGAGGTCGAATTTCAAAATCTTAACTTCATGGGATAAAGTGTATTGCATAGGTTGTGTGGTCAACATGTCTACCACCTTCATCATGAGGTGGGGTGGAGGGACCTCATTTAAGGGACCTATTTCGACACAAACCAATATAGAGGGAGCACTACCTCCCTTGTGGAAGAATGAAGCAATGTGGGGAGGACTGTGTAGGCAAAATATTCCATCCACCTATGAATATTCAATACCTTTAAAGTTTAACCTTGCATTGGACTAAAATATATTTTTCTGATTAAAATATTATTGAATTATTGACCCATATTTTGAGCATCAAATCTAGGAATGAACAAATGTGCTGAACTAAGATTCCTATGATTTTCACATTAAATCCAAAAAATATTCTATTCTCAAAATTCTTGAGAGTTGGTCATGACGAAGATTTCTTTAGAAACAAAATTTTGGGAATGTCTCCTTTGATTAGAATCTTCTAAGCTAAGGGAACTTGATATTGAATTTTGTCTTTGCCCAAATGTTGGTGTAATATGCAAAGTTTAGAATTTTGCCAAAATAACTCTTGTAACACTATGATAAACCTCTCATTATCAACATGACCTTCAAACTTGATGTTCCATACCAAAATGCAACAAATTAATAATTATATTTACTAGTCATTTTGTATTACAATCCATGAGTTTGTAAATGGAGCAAATTTATATTAATCGATCATTTTTTAGGCAGGGTTATTGTTTTCAGCAACCTACATTTTTTATAAATTGCTAGGTTCATTGTATCTAAATCATAATCTCTTACTATAAATAAAGGGTTTTACACCTTTTGTAATCATCTTTTATTTTTTATATATTGAAGGTTTTTTTTCCTCTCCGAGTTGAGAGTACAAGAAGAGGTGCTTCTTCCATGTTTTGGGATTGCAATGCATTCCAACGATATTGCATTGTGTAGTCATGTGTTTGCACAATTGTACGCAATTCTACATTTGATTTTCAGTCTCTGTGGTTATGAACATTTTGATTTGAAACAAAATCAAAAGAATGAAAGATGTAATAGGTATTTTATAGAGCCCTAGAAAATGTAAATTTGAAACCTTTACTTTTTAGATTCAATCTTTAAAATGATCTCTTAACGAAGTAATGCTACAAGGAAGCCATAAATCACTATTCTAGAAAATATAAAAATCCAAAATCATTATTTTATAGAAGCAACCTTTGGAATGATATCTTGACTTAAGCAAAGGCACAAGAAAGACATGATCCATTCTCCCAAATCAAGTAATAAAGTTTCACACTTGCTTTGATACCATGAAGAAATCACAATGTTGAGACGGAATTAGATGAAATCAACATATTATCCATATTTATAAAAAAAGAACATTACAAATATTAAAAGAAAAATTTGAAAAATATTATGTGATGTTCTAAGAGACCAAAAATAACTTAATCAATGATCAAAAGGATTTAAATTGACGAACAAAATGATTGCTGAGTGGAGGTGTAAGTATTTTTTTATGGTACATGAGCATGGATCCCAATAATCATTAAAATTGATATATTATTTGTTTATTGATAATACATGGATAAAAAATATTCTATGCATCATTTGAAGGATGTAGTACCATCTAAACATTACTAATTAATAATAAAATTATCAAAATAAAAAGAGAACAATTTTTTAATAAATAAAACCATAAGTTAAAAAAAATAAGAATTTGGTGGATGACCAACCTATTGATGAACAAGTTGGTCCCATCCCTTTCCCTGTTTTTTTATGGGCCATCTAATCCATAGCCTAAAATATGGATCAATAACTTTGAAACATGCCTTCCCTAAGATGGGATCTCATTTCATGTATCATAACATGTGCATACACATAACCATTGGATCTAGTAAATAACACCACATAAATATCATGGAAGTCCTTCCTTTGCGTATCACACATCCATGCTCACACTATGGAGTACAATGATTGTGGTAAAATATCAATAAGGGCCCATATCTACCACCTATCTCCAATACTCATAGTAGAGCCTTACCCTCCATAATATACTAATATTGAGATGTATATGGTATGATCTACTCAAGTTTGAATGATAAACTTGCCTACCTCCTATATCCAACACTCCCAATAGAGTGGCACCAATCCTATGGGAAACTAGGAAGATGATATTTATAGTATATAGAGGAATGATCATAACACCATTGGGTTATGATGGACAAGTTGTAAAGTTTATCATTATGTTAACCCCTAACCTATACATATATGTACCTAAGCGAAATAATAAAGTAGCATAGGTAATTTTTATAAACAACCAACAATGGAATAATAGCATACTTTAATTTGCTGTACAAATCCAAAGACAAGAAAAAAACCTTGTACCTTGCGCTTCTTCATATCCTCAAGTTTTGGTTGTAAAACACAAGCAATATAATCCATATATAATCCTCAATTCACAAATATTATTTATTGATAATTGCCAAAGACAAGTGTGAAAAATAATGATAATCAAGAAAAAATGAATCTTGTTTGGCTTATCTCTTATTTTTATAACTTTTTCTCCTTAAAAAAACATCTACCCCTTATCTAAGGTATTTCATGCAAAATTGTTATATGTTTAACAATATTTTATTTATTATTATTTCCTAGAAGCATATCTTTTTATAGTCTAGTTATATTTAGGAGACATAAAAGAAGATTTAAAAACTCTATATACCATTATATTCCTTATTTGGTGTAGTACATTAAGTATTTTGATAGTAATGAGAGATATAACCTTTTAAAGTTATCCTCACTTGTATCACATCATCACCACATTAACATTATATTTCAAAAAACCTCATAGTCATATTTCACACATGCATATATCATCTAGTAAGATTTGAACCTGGTATATTTTTACTACTTAAGGTCATACCATGTGCTTTGTATTTTTTAATTGGTTATGTAGGATTGAAATAGGCCCGACACATAATATATTGTGACCATATTGAGGTACTATAATATTTTCGGTGATTATGCATGTATCACCTATGTAACAACCCGAAAATCCAACCAAATTGAGAGATTTTTTTTTATATACTCGTTAGGGATCTATATCACCCCACCTTACATAATTTATTCTATGAAGGTGTCTATTGAAGTGAAGACTTATGGTTAAGCTATCTGTCTCATTTCCATTATGAGCTAACTTAAGTTATCTGTCTCATCTCATTGATGAGCTAACTTAAGCTATCTATCTCATCTCAGTGATGAGCTAACTTTTCCCTTTTAATCCATCAAAAGGATATGCCCATCCCCACACCATACATAGGTCTATCTATGTAGGTGTACTAAATCCCTTGCTTCCTTTAACATACATAAATCCCTCTATGTAGGTAAGTTTTAGTTGTCCATCTCATCTAAATGATGAGCCAACCCAAGCATCTATCATTTCGTGTGATAGTTCATTCATTGACACAATAACCTAATTGTTGCCTTCCTGCAACTATCTAAGGTTAGGTCATTAAGGAGAAGTTGTGAAACTAGGTTTACCCAAAGTTTCCTTCTTAAAGAGACCCCATAATCCCTTATTTTTAACTCTCTCTAAATTCTAATGAATAAAAGTCCTTTCTAACTAGGAGAAGATTCCAAGTATCACTAGCATGTAAAAACCCTTCACATCTTAGTAGGATATTTCTAATCCATGAGCATACATTTGATAGATATATTTTTGATGCAGGAGCATCCAACGAAAGGCAAAATACAACAAAGTAGAAAAAGTGTCGCGATATCGCGACATGTCGGCAAAGAAGAAAAGTGTCGCGATATCGCGACATGTCGCATTATCGCGACCAAAAGCCGAGAGAAGGCTCAAGTAGAAAAAGTGTCGCGATATCGCGACATGTCGCAGAATCGCGACCAAAAGCCGAGAGAAGGCTCAAGAGAGAAAAGTGTCGCGATATCGCGACATGTAGAATCCCGACCAAAAGCCGAGAGAAGGCTCAAGAGAGAAAAGTGTCGCGATATCGTGACATGTCGCATTATCGCGACCAAAAGCCGAGAGAAGGCTCAAGTAGAAAAAGTGTCATGATATCGTGACATGTCGCAGAATCGCAACCAAAAGCTGAGACAAGGCTCAAGTAGAAGAAGTGTCACGATAGCGCGACATGTCGCAAAATCGTGACCAAAAGCAGAGAAAAGGCTCAAGAGAGAAAAGTGTCATGATATCGCGACAAGTCGCAGAATCACGACCAAAAGTCGAGAGAGGGCGCAAGAGAGAGAAGTATTGCGATATCGCGACATGTCGCATTTTCACGACCAAACAAAAGAAAAAAAATGACAGGCGGTTACAAAGGCCGTTACAAAGGAAATTATCGAGCGGTGGTTATACCGAACGCCATCATTAGGTGACAGGCGGACAGAGTCTACAGTGGCAGCACTGGACAAGCACGTGGCACCAAGGTGCAGTGAAAGAGGACGAAGACCAAGAGTCGAAACGTTTCGAAAGCCAGAACAATGAAGAGGCATGGGAGATGAAACGAAGGGTCAGAAAAGAGAAACAGAGAGTCACGCCGAAAGTTTAAAAGGGGGAAGCAAAGGCATGCAGAAGGGTTGGAAACTGCTAAAACATAGTTGCAGACGTGAAGGCAAGAGGGCCATTCTGGACCTGCGTGGACTATTTTTCTTCCAGAATTGGAAAAGTATTGTAATATAAAAGTTAATAAACTATCTTTCTGTAAAAGAAGTTTATTTGGCAGAGTCTGCCATTTTTGTAAATTTTTCCAAGTTTAATGAATGAGAGTTTGTGAGTATTTGGGCTAAGCGATTTTGGCTCCCCCATCAAGTGGTATCAGAGCGGGAGTTCCTGAGTGTGTAAACAGATCGCCGAAAGTGAGGCAGTTTGCACTAGGATTTGTGGAAGAGCGGGAGTTCCTGAGTGTGTAAACAAATCATCGAAAGTGAGGCAGTTTGCACTAGGATCTATGGAAGAGCAGGAGTTTCTGAGTGTGTGAGCAGATTGCCAAAAGTGAGGCAGTTTGCACCAGGATCTGTGGTTAAGATTTGTGAGAAGAGAGAGAGGAGAAGCTATGGTCACAAGGAGAACCTTGTTGAATGAGGAGAAAGGACCTTACCAGAGGAAGAGCCTGTTCTGCATAAGGTGTAAATGTTCAGGTAAGGTCTGTAATGTTATCATAGATAATGGTAGCATAAATAATTTGGTTTCAGGAGAAATGGTTGCTAAGTTGAAATTGGAGAAGAGGGCGCACCCGCATCCATATCGGATTACGTGGTTGCAGAAAAATCATAGAGCATTAGTCAGTGAGTAGTGTTTAGTTAAATTTCATATTGGAACTTATCAAGATGAGATTCTGTGTGATGTTTTGCCTATGGATGCTTACCATTTGTTGTTGGGAAGGCCATGGTAATTTGACAGACGTGCGGTGCATGATGGGCATGCGAATACTTACTCTCTGACGAAAGGTGGAGTGCGTCACAAGCTGAAGCCATGGAAGATGGATGGAAAGAGTTTGCTGACAACAATGAGAGTGGAAGTTGTGGGATTTGAAGAATTTAAGGGTTTGTACCCTGCAGATCCAGGTTTTGCTGAAGCTGGGAAAACTTGTACAGCCCCAGTTAAAAAGTAGGTGACAGAACAGTACAGAAGTGAAGGTCACTTCTCCATCCACCCCGGTTGTCTGATGCAAGAGCATCCAACGAAAGGCAAAATACAGCAAAGTAGAAAAAGTGTCGCGATATCGCGACATGTCGGCAAAGAAGAAAAGTGTCGCGATATTGCGACATGTCGCATTATCGTGACCAAAATCCGAGAGAAGGCTCAAGAGAGAAAAGTGTCGCGATATCGCGACATGTCGCAGAATCGCAACCAAAATCCGAGAGAAGGCTCAAGAGAGAAAAGTGTCGCGATATCGCGACCAAAAGCCGAGAGAAGGCTCAAGTAGAAAAAGTGTCGTAGAATCGCGACCAAAAGCCGAGAGAACGCTCAAGTAGAAAAAATGTCGCGATAGCATGACATGTCGTAGAATCGTGACCAAAAGCCGAGAAAAGGCTCAAGAGAGAAAAGTGTCGCGATATCGCGACATGTCGCAGAATAGCAACCAAAAGCCGAGAGAGGGCGCAAGAGAGAGAAGTGTCGCGATATCACGACATGTCGCATTTTTGCGACCAAACAAAAGAAAAGAAACGATAGGCGGTTACAGGGGCCGTTACAAAGGAAATTATCGAGTGGTGGTTATACCGAACGCCATCATTAGGTGACAGGCAGACAGAGTCTACAGTGGCAGCACTGGACAAGCACGTGGCACCAAGGTGCAGTGAAAGCGGATGAAGACCAAGAGTCAAAATGTTTCGAAAGCCAGAACAACGAAGAGGCATGGGAGATGAAACAAAGGGTCAAAAAAGGGAAACAGAGAGTCACACTGAAAGTTTAAAAGGGGGAAGCAAAGGCATGCAGAAGGGTTGGAAACTGCTAAAACAGAGTTGCAGACGTGAAGGCAAGAGGGCCATTCTGGACCTGCGTGGACTGTTTTTCTTCCAAAATTGGAAAAGTATTGTAATATAAAAGTTAATAAACTATATTTCTGTAAAAGAAGTTTATTTGGCAGAGTCTGCCATTTTTGTAAATTTTTCCAAGTTTAATGAATGAGAGTTTGTGAGTATTTGGGCTGAGCGATTTTGGCTCCCCCATCAATTTTTCCAATCATCAATAATTCATTAGATCATTCATAAAGATCACTCGATCTTTCTTCCTTAAATAAGGACACAAATAAGTCTATCTATTAACATCTACAACCTCATCAATAAGAAGTCACATAAAATATGTAATTCCTATTTAGTTCCATTATCCTAACATGATAATTTACCAAATCATAACATCATAGATCTTTTATCAATAACAAAGTAAAAGATATTTTCCATTTATCTAAGATTCATCAAATGCAAGATCAAAAGAGGAAGATATTCAAAACACATGCAACACATCATATATCCTAGGAAACCCTTGTTGGAAAAACCCATCTTTGAAACATCATTTTTATTTCATAAGTTTAGTTGTCTCTAATACAACTATACAAGGAATCCCATAATTCCTTTTTCCAAAACATTTACCAATATAAACACATAAGAACCCCATAATTCTTATGTCCTCAAAACATGAATTGTTCCTTTAATTCACATTTTGATGAGGGAACCCCCATAGTTCCCTCGAATGAATTCCACATTCATTCTCCTAAAGATGATCTCTTCTAAATACATAAGAATCCCATAATTCTTACATCCCCAAAATCATGAATTGTTCTTTTAATTCTCATTACAAAATCAATGAGGGAACCCCATAATCCCATCAAATGAATTTCACATTCGTTCTTCATTTAGTACACCTTTTTCAACCGAGGATAGTTCTTTCATCAATCACACAAAAGTACATTCGCCATTCAAGAATGAAAGTCATTTATCATTTATCAATGCATAGAATAATTCAATAATCAAGAGTCCATACTTTTAACTATTTGAAACATCCATGAAAACTATTTCCTTTAATTAGTTAAAAGCCCATACTTTTAACTAATTAAACATCCATGAAAACCATTTCCTTTAATCAACTAAAAGCCCATACTTTTAACCAATTAAAGTACTTATCAAATTCATTTCCTTTAATCAGTTAAAAGCCCATACTTTTAACCAATTAAAGTACTTATCAAAATCATTTCCTTTAATTAGTTAAAAGCCCATACTTTTAACCAATTAAACCTTATCAAATTAAACACCAATAAAACCCATGCAAAACCATTTTATTTCAATGAAACCAAAAGGTCATTCTTTCAATCTAAAGGTCATTTCATTTAATAAAAAATATCCATTAAGCCTTTCTTCCAATTTATCCAATATCCCTAAAAATATTAATTAACCTTTAAACCAAAAAGTCTATAATCTAATCCTTCAAATTCATTACAAGATATATCTTTCAAATCTATGAAAAGGTCTATCTTTCAAATCTATCAAAAAGGTCTATCTTTCAAATTTAACATAAAGTCTTTCTTTCACATACATTCATTCTTTCGAATTTAAACAAAAACCCTTCTTCATTTAAAATATAATCATTCCTTTTCAATTTAAACAAAATGTCTACCTTTCCCATTCCAAAGGTCTATTTTCAAAATATCAACACCCATACCTCTTATTTCATTCCCTCCATTAAAAGGTCTTTCTTTTAAACTTTAATAAATCAAATATAAGTTTAATCTTTTCTTTCAAATTTAATTTTAATCTTCTAAAATTAATAAATTAAATCTATTATTTCAGATATAAGTTTATCCTCTAAAATTAATAAATTAAATCTATTCTTTTAATTTACATAAAAGGTCCTTCTTTATTTTATTTAAAATATATAATTATTCCTTCAATAACATAAAAGGGGGTTTAATCAATCAAAAAAACTATGGGTCAAAGTATGATTAAACCATAGGTCAAGCTCTGGTTAAAATAAAATAGGTAATCAATAGCACAATCAGACAACAGACAGGTCAACCTCGTTGATCATGTCAACCATCGACGTACCAGTCCCTGCCAAGTGATGGATTTCATGACCACCACTTGGTGGTCAAGCTAATAGGAGAGCTTTCCCATTTTTTTAGTTCCTCAAGTGCTCCCTATGGGCGCACCAACCCCCGCAAAGTAGTGGATTTCATGACCACCGCTTGGTGGTCAAGCTAATAGGGAAGCCTTCCCCTTTTTCAATTCCTCAAGTGCTCTTGCAGGAAGCATGTGGGATAAATCCCATGAGTGGTTTTAAAAGGTTCAAATCACCCCAAGCAACTAGACACTACAACTAATCATAGGCAAACATAGGAGAAACAACTGACCATCCACGTCAATCCATGTAGTAGATAGATTAGTAGTCAAACGGTTTGACGACAAAAACAAGCCACGTGTTAGGGAACACACCACCAAACAACATTGGGCGACCCACCATGTGGAGCGACCTACGACCACATCCATGTGATCGACATACAAGGGAAGTTTTACATCCTTTAGTGCTGCCTCCCTGCACATATCCCATGTGGGATAATTATGCAAGACGACTAGAGTGGGCCTCCCCCGCTCGCACTTCTCTAAGCACGGGAATATCACGTCGCAATGAAACAAAAATTATTATCCTAAACCTAAGTCTAACTTTAGGGAAACTTAATTAAGGCGGTGATGGACAAATCGCTCGTTGGCGAAAGAAAACCACGTGCAACAAGAAATGAAATTTGAGCGACGGTTTAAAACTTGTGCACAAGCAGATTTGTAGGGAGGAACAGGGGGTTTTAAGAGATTTTAAACAAAGCCTTTTTATCAATCAGTCCCTCCTCCTTTGCCTAAACAATAAGGTAGAACACAGGCAAATTATGGCAGAAGAAAAGCTAGTCCATCAGTTTCTTGAAAAATGAGACGTATTCTATTCAAAGCCCGAAGTGATTGCGCTCCGTTTATAGTCTATTCAAGCAATAATAATTTCACCCTAAAAAAAACAACAATTGAATGAAATATAGCATTAAATAGAGCTTCTTTGAGTCTATCAAAGAGAATTTTGATCCAGTATTTTAGCAAACACAACATGTTCATTAAATCAACATAACTATTTGCTAACAAAGACTATAAAAGGTCCAAATTGATCCTTCTCCTCAGGATCAAACCTTTGAATTGTTGCACTTTAAATCAACCTCCAAGTTTCTTCCTTGCAAGACTGGCCACCAAAATTCTTTCAAACCCCTCTAAAAATTCTCTGCTCCTCCAACCCTTCCCCCTCCTCCTTCCATATTTGAGCCATCCTACCAAAGCTCTTCGCAAACAAACTTATATTATTTTCTTCTATTATGCCCACCCTAAAAGGTGAGAAAAAAGACATTCTTTCTAATATAAAAATCAAAATTCAACTACCAAAATTTATTGCCACCCACGCAAGGGCAAGATATTTTATTTTAATATGCTTATTTTCAAAAAATCTTATTTTATTCATTTAAAATGATTCTTTCATTTTGTTTACATATACATGTTTATTATTTCAAACAAAAAGGGTTCCTTTATTAAAATATACATGTTTATTCTTTTAAATAAAAAAAGAGTTTTAATCCATCAAACTGTAGGTTATGACAACCTAGCAAGACTTGAACCTAGTTTTCCTCCATAAAAGTCAAGTATTTAATTCATTAAGATCATGTCATTTGATATAGTGTTATTATTATTTTTAAGGGTTATATGACATTGAAATGGGCCCACCTGTGTAATAGGATGACCACATAGTGATATTACACCTTGGCAATGATGCATGTAGCGCTTGGCAAGATTCACACCTTGGTCTGCTCATTGAAAGTCAAAAAATCTAACCAATTGAGCTAATGCTATTTTTTGAATCGGTTATATGGGATTGAAATAGGCCCCACTTGTATTACATCATGACCACTTAGTGGCACTACAACAAGCTTGGTAATTATGCATGTATTGCTTGGAAAGATTCAAACATTGGTCTCCTTCTTGAAAGTAGAGGAATCTAATCAGTTGATCTAATGCCATTTGATATATAATATTATTTCTATTAATTTTAATGAACTTTTTACTCAGATTTAAATTAAGTAAATTACAATCTTGTCTCTCATAAAAATAACAATAGTAAAAATAATTTTGTAAATAAAGTTTTTTTTTATTCATTTACATCTAAGCCAAAACACATCTTGCTATGTCTTATTTCTATTGTGAGAAACAATATCTATATAATACTAGTTTTTGTCACACATTATGTTCTAGATCTGGGTCTTCCCAATCTAATTACCTACTAAAGACAATCAAGGAGCAACCCTAATGCATATGGTATTTTTCCATTGAGGTAATTCAATTTTGCCTACAATGTTTGATTCCCTACATTTTGGTTTTACATTCTTTAAGTAAGATACAACAATGTTTGCATCAAATTATTGTGAGTTATTTCCTCAATGGATGTAATTCTTCCTCTATTGACCTAATTCTAACACTTTGTGATATAAAATCAACCTATTTTTAGTGTCTATAGATCTCTTTGAATTTGAGTTAATGATTTCAAGAGAAAAAATTGAGCTAGCATATTCGTTGGGATAATTGATTTGGGATATGAGGACTTCTCCCCTCCATATCTTTCATGTAATGCCAAATTTATTTTTTTCCCCTTTATTGGACTGTTGAACATCTCATTTGGGGGATAGAAGGTGTTTTAAGAAACACAAACTTTACGTTCGTATGCCCAATCTTGTGGGTATTTCCCTTTGCACTCTCCCCTTCTTAGAAGTTTAAATGGTATATGGACCTTATATTAAATACTTTATACATGGATATTTAATTTTAGTTGCATTTTGTTATTGCTTCCTCAATATTTATGATTTAAACAACCTTCAATGCTTGAGATGCCATTTTTTAAAATCTTCTTCCAAAGTTTCCCTTTTAATTTCATTGGTCTGTCAAATATTTTGTCTTTTTTGTTTTTCTTATTTTACTTTTCTTGATTTTTAGATCTATATAGTTTAAAATATCCCCTTCAACTATTCTATCACTACAAAGGAACCATAGTTACAAATCTATCCTCTTTTGAAATCACAAGGGATTTGTTGGAATAAAGTAGGAATATTTATCAATTTCTAAAAAGATAGTCTGTTTTTTAAATTGTAGTACATGAAAAAATAAACTCAAAAACATCTTATGACAAGAGTTTAAAAATTCAACCTTCATGCACTCAAAAACTAGAACAAAGCATATATTCAAATTACACCATATAATATTGGCCTTGGTAAATAAAGTTACATTATACATATTTGAATAACTCCACAAAAGAGTGATGCTAGCATGAATCTAACTTGTACCCTTTAATCCTTCAAGCCTCTAAGCCATTCACACTAGCAGTACACCCATGAGCCTATTTAGGATAAAATCATGATATGATATTCACCAAGGGTGTTGTTTTCCACGCTAACATTGTACAAGGATGAAAAACCTCTTTAGTTTTTGGAAAACGTATGGGAAAAAGAAATGTAAAAAATTTGAAAAAAATCCCTTGCATTTTTTTGCAAGAAAAAATAAATTCTTGCTTTTGCTCATTATCTTGGGAAAAGCTTATGAAGTTTTGTAACATAATTTGTTATAGCGATTGAATTATGAATAAGCTACTTTGATAACAATCCTTGTGTGAGTAATAGATGATGCTCTCAATTTGCTCTGATGCTATGTTGTGAGGAACCTTCAAATGAAAATAAACATAACCACAATAAAAATGCAGGAATTAATGAAAATGCTTATAAACTAAATGACCATGAAAATGAAAATGAAAATAACAAAAGTACTCAAGAAAATAACTAGAAAGTAATTGGATGGAAATACAAAAAACTTATATTAATCAAGCAGAACAAGTATCATAGGCCTCTTTGAGGGGGAAACCTCCTTGGAAGCGGAGCTCTAAGAAAAAGATGTGATACACTCTACTCCAAACCCATGTCCTTATATAGAATCTTATTTACCCTAACCCTAATTCTCAAGGGTTGGAACACATGAAAAAGGGGACTCAAGCTATTAACTCCTAGTTATAATAAAAGTAAAGGTTAAATCATAATGAGCCTATACACACTAGCATCCAAGATGCAAATATACACCAACACTAGACAAGTACATAAAAATGGTTGTATTAAGATAGGGTCATAACATGCCCTCCCCATTTAAGAAGATCTGTCCTCAAAGGTTGGGGTGAGGAAATTACTATTGTAGTTGATGGAGCAACTCCTAGGTGGCATCTTTTGGTTGTGGTCCACGCCTCTATACCAGAATACCAGTAAAAGTGCAGTTGTGAAGTGTGTGTGATGCTGATCCAAAATACTCATGGGTTCTAAGATGACCGAGACTTCCCCTTCCAATTGGGGTAGTGTGGAATGGACCTGTATATAATTGCCAAGGACCTTCAAATATGAGACGTGGAAAACTGGATGTATCATGGAAGGTGGCAATTCTAGCTTGTAGGCTATAGAGCCAACCCACTAGAGCACTTTATATGGTCTATAAAATTTTGGTGCTATCTTTTGATTGCCATGGAGTTCAATGATGACTACTTGTAGGGTTGCAAATAGAGAAAAACCATGTTCTCAATGTTAAAAGTGTGCTTGATTATATTTGAGATGTTGGAGTAGTTGTGCATGCTCCATGAGAATGACATCCATTGCTTAAACCTTGGAACTACCCAGAATGTATGATAAAAGTGATGGTGGAGAGTGCACATAAATTGCTTCATATGGTGTCATATTGGTGGAGTGATAGGATGTATTATACCACCACTAAACCAAAGGAAGCCATTTTAACCAATAAGTTGGTTGCTTAGATTCAAAGCAAAGGAGATAAGTTTTTAAGCACATATTGATTATTTTAGTTTACCCATCGGTTTAAGGATGGTATATCGAGCTCATATTTAGTTGTATTCCATGCAACTTGAATAGTTCCTGCTATAAATGACTAGTGAATGTGGGGTTAGGATTATATGTGATGGACTAGGGTAAGCCATGAAGGCAAAAAATGGAATCAAGGAATATTTTGGCAACAACCGAGGTCTTATAAAGGTGGGCCAGAGGATAGAAATGAGCATATGTAGAGAGACAATCCACCATCACAAGAATGATTGTTTTACCTCTAAACTTTGGGAGCCCTTCAATAAAATCCATAGAAATATCTATCCAAATGGTCCTCAAAATTGGAAGAGGCTAGATTTTGCCTAGTGTGCAAATAGTTTTACCCTTAACGTGCTAGCAAGTGTCACATTTTGCAACAAAAATCTTGATATATTTTTTCATCCTTGTCGAGAAAATATGCATTTAGCCCATTAGTACATTTTTAAGAAGCCTGAATGTCTTGCAGTTGAAGAAGTATGCATTTATTGTAGTATGGACTCGTAGAGTGACAAATTTGTAGGGATAACAAGAAGACCTTGGTATCACATGTATTTTCCATCCCATGTATGTCTTAGGTGAGAGTCAAGTTTAGTTTGAAGTTGTATTAATGATTACAAGGTGGAATCTTGGGTCATTTTACCTTGAAACTAGTAGGTCCATTGAGGAATTAGAATAGAGATGACACATAACATACCCTAATACTTATATTGGTTGGTGGGATAATGCATCAATGACTACATTTTCCTTACCCTTCTTATAAATGATTTCATAGTCATACTCCAATAGTTTGACAACTCATTTTTATTTGGGCATAGATACACTTTGCTCAAGAAAGTACTCAAAGTTGTGGTGATATATTTTGATGGAAAAATATTGCCCAATAAGATAAGGTCTCCATTGGTTGATAACATCATCATCATATCATTTTTATAAGTTAATTTCCTTGGTTTTTGTCCAATAGTGCTTTACTAGTGAAGGCTAATGACAACCTTATCTCATAAGCATTGCATCAATTCCACATTTGGAGGTATCACTTCAACCATAAATGGCTTAGAGAAATTGAGCATAGCTAAGCATAAGAGTAGAGAGAATAGTTTATTTGAGTCATAGAAATGCATGTTTGATAGGTTCTAACCACAGAAACAAGTTCTTCCACAACTAACCATCAAAGGGAATGCAAACTTTCCATAATCACAGATAAATTTTTGATAATAGCCAGTGAATCCTAGGAAACTTCAAAGACTTTTAGAGTGTGTGGTTTGGTCCATTCTTGTATGACATTCTTATTTTTAGGATCTACCTTGATCCCTTCTTATGAAACTGTATGGAATAGGTATTCCACTTCCTGCATCCCAAAAGCACATTTGGATTGTTTGACACAATTGATTATCAATTAGGAGTTGTAGTGTCTGGTCTAAATGTTTCAAATGTTCCACCCATGTACGACTATAAACCATAATATCATTGAAAAGGACTAGAATAAATTTATGTAGAAATTGTCAAAAAATTGCACTCATGAGAATCCAAAAGGTGGATGACACATTGGTAAAGATTGAATGGCATGACAAGGAATTCATAATGGTATTCATGAGTGCATAATGTTGCCTTTAGAATATCTTCTTCCCATAATTTGATATGATGGTAACCTAAACAAAGATCCAAATTTAAGAAGAAGCGAGCACCACGAACTTCATCAATTAAATTATCAATGATGGGAATTGGAAAATTATCCTTGATGGTAATTTTGTTGAGTTATTAAAAATCCATAGATAACTACCAAGACCTGTGTTTCTTACGAACCAAAAGTGTTAGGGAAGAATAACGGCTGACACTCGGTTGAATGACCCTTATTTCTACTAACTCCTATACCATATTATCAATTTTAGTCTTCTACATATATGGGTATTGAGAGAGATAAATGTTTGGTGGTAAGATTCATGGGACAAACTTGATGATATGATTGTGGGTGTGTCGTGGTGGTAACCCTTGTGGTTTTGCAAATAAGAGTGCATGTTTATCCATAATTTCTTGTAATTTAGTTGGCTAAAATATGTCATTGGTATTTGGGTCCTATAGTGTAAATAGTTGTGCCACCACCCCTCGAGAATATTTCTTGTTTTTTTTTACATTCGATGTGAGCAGATGAGTTGGATAGGATCCATGGTCATACCGAAAAATATGTATTGCTTCCTATGTTTGGTGAATTCCATCCACTAACTTAGAAAAGTCCCATTCTATTGAGCCCAAGGTACGAAGCCATTGAGTTCCCAATATAATGTCATAACCCCCCAAGGGAAGGACAAACATGTCCACCCTGAGGTTGTAAGCACCCATCGTCACCTTTATATTTTTGTATTTTCCTTTACATAGTAGAGTACCCCCATTGGCAACCATGAATTCAAATGAATTGTCAAAGTAGATGTAACAAACTACTTATTTAGGTATCCAAGGATCAATAAAATTGTTGTTACTACCTAAATCAATGAGGATGATTATCATGGCCCTCCCTGGTAGGATTTATCATTGATATTGATTATGTATTGATGGATGGATTTTCAATGCTTAATATTGCTTTATGTTATCAAAGATAAGTGGTTAGTTGCATTTTATGTTGTTTATATATTATGCTAGAATATGGTATTGTTGATGATGTGTATGGTTGTAGGACTAGGTACTCTCATGGTGGATTGAACTGGGACAACCACCAAATTCGAGAGACCTAAAAAAGGGAAATGGTGGCAGATGAAATATTCTAGGACAACTCTAGGGTAACTAAGTACCCTCATATAGTTGCATGTCAAAATGAATATTTGATTTAATTCATACCATTGGAAAGGAAATTGCTATAAACAATGAAGTCATTTTCGACAAGAAGTTGATAACCTGGAAGTTATCGTACAATATTCTACTTGAGGACATAGGCAATACGATTCATGTGGTTGACAAACATTTATTTAGGTTTGCTTGTGTTTGTTGATTGTTTATCTTAGTTGTGCAAGAGTTTAATGCATGAATGTGTAGGGTAAATGTTCTTCATTAAAATGACATTAATAGTTATGGGGCACTATTAATATCATTTAAGTCAAAAATAATAATTAATACTTATTGCTGGTTAAATCAAATATGATATTTTCTTAATTTTCTATGGAAGAATGTTATGAATCTTTTTGAAAAGTAATTTATTATTTTTTATTAAACTTGACCACGTTAGCAAAGCAAATGTTTGATATAAACATATATTGTATCTTTGTGAAATGCTTAAAAGGGAGGAAATACCTTTATTATGGGAGCATATGGGTTAGAAAAAAGTAGGTGGGAAATATTAGATTAAAGATTAAAAATAAACCGTTCTATTGGGAGGATAATAAAAAAAAGGATGTAATAGGAAGAAGACCCCAAAAAATAAAGAGAGCAGCGGATACACTGAATCAGGCAGAGGACAATGAAACACAAAAAAAGGGATAACATTGGAAGGCAAGAGAGAAAACGGAAGACCCAACAAAACTAAGCAATCTCTTTGAAACAACATGGAAGAGGTAATCTTGTTTTTTAATTATGTTGGTTCTTGTGTTTACCTGTGGAAAGATAGAATACTTCTCCGTGTTTGCTCTGTCGTATGTGAAACTTCTTTATGATTGTGCATTAAAATGAGCATATCTTTTAATTTGGGAAATACTTAAATTATGGTTGTGCATTCCATTATGTTTGCCTAAGAAGTGTTGCTTCCTTAGACAATAGAAGTATGGCTTTGTTTCAAAGGAATATTAACACATATACGTTAAGAATAGCAAGCCATAGTTATGTTATAGAATAATGTTCTATCATTCTTTATTTTTAAGTAAGATTAAGATAATTATGTACATAAAGGTGGTTAAGAATAGCAAGCCATAGTTATCCCATAGAATAATGTTATATCATTATTTGTTTTTAAATAATATTAGGGTCATTATGTACATAAAGGTGGTTGTATCTTTATTTAATCTTAGCTTGATAATAAGGTTCCTACAAACTATTATGCCATGTTTATCTAGTCCGTACCAACGAATATCTGACTGTTTTCACCGAGAAGAATGGACCTTATATGAGTTGCTCTCCGGGTTTGTTTTGAACCTTAACTTTACCGATGGTTATTCAGGAAAATAACACTAGCTTAATGATGTGGAAACACAAACGTTTTATGAACCTGTACAAAACCAAATTGTAGAGAAGTATTTAGGTTTTGAAGACATACTGCGTTCAGGTGGTTTCCCTTTGGTTTAAATCTGTCACATGACAACTTTGACATAGATAGTATTCCCCTGGTCATAATTCTAAAATTGAAGAAGGCTGAAAGACTCATATGTGTGTTCCATCTTGTGTATGTCACCCTGAGAATTACTGTTATGTTCTCAAGAGGAAATTACAATATGGAAAAGATGAACGGTGGTCTAATGCTTTTAATTCAACCCTGAGAATTTAGAAAAGTATTTCCTTTTGAGCTTAAAGGTTGTAGATTTATGATCTCAAGTTAGTCGTCTCAATTCCTTGTAAATGAATCTCGATTTAGCTATTTGTCCTCTTTGTTAAATGAATCACGAAGGAAAAAAGGAAATATCTAAAGTTATTAGAATAAATGAATAGCTTAGTAATTAAGTTTATGACAACTATTTTTAGAAGGGAATGTAGAGGGGGTTTAAATTATATACTCATTCTCATTTAGAGTTTATGGGATTTTCTTAATGTAAAAATAAGATAGTTCAAGATTTCTTTTTAAAAACAGAATAATCAATGGAATGCTTAAATGTATGGGAAAATAAGTCTTGTGATGGTAGTTAATTGAAATATATAATTGTTTACTGAAGTTAGAAATTGAATGAATATGATGGATGGGGAATTCACTCTTTAGAGGAGTATGGGATCCCCTTAGTGGAATGTTGTATGATAATTGCATGGGTGCATTTTGGAACTCTTATAATATATGCATAGGTTACATTGTTGGAAATTATGGCATGTTGCATTTATAAGTTGGATTGTCATGAACAAGGAGCTGTCCTGATCCCTTATTCCATTCACTTGGCATGTGGATTAGGGAAGATATCAATTTGGGGATGGGTTTCATTGATAATGTAAAATATTTTAAGATGTGTAATATATTTTGGATAGGTTTCATTATGGTCTTATCTTGGTAAAGAGGTCAATTGTATATGATATTTTCTATATAGCTATGAAGCTTATCAAAGAATGGGGTTGGTTATTCGTAGGGATATTGTTTAAAAAAAACATTGTTGAAATAGTTTTAATTTATGTCCATTCAAAATGTATCTTTTACTTGTTGCTTTAAATATTTGGTACATATGCCTTCATTATTTTAAATAAAAGAAAAGGGTTAAAGATAGTGTTATTTATAGATAAGTGCTTATCTTTCCTTTATTATCAATGTGGTTTTAAATTGATAATTACTACTGCACTTATCTTAGTTTTTATAGAGATAAATTAGTTCTTAAACTTTGGGAAGGATTTGGGATTAAGGATCTACAAAAAACCTTAAGGAAAAGAACCCTAGAGTTGAATTTATTTCCAAATCTTGGTGTCTTGTGAATGATGCACTCTAAATGGTGAGACTCAAGTGTTTCCCATGAGCGGCGAGACTTTGAAAATGTCCTAAATGGTGAGGCTTGGACTATAGTTCCTATCACAGAGGTTAGGAATCCATTCACAAGTTAATATAGTATTGGCATCTTGAACCAGAGGGATCAATGGCCAAGAATATTGTCACGTGGAGTAATTAAGCACTAAGGCACTAGTTAACTCATCACAAAGATGTGATAACTAGGCTTTAAGGCATTATGCTAGAGAAATACTACATAGATAAGCTTATGTAGGATTAGGAAAATGGTGTCCTCTTTTTGATGGACTAAAAGGGGATAATCTCTATGATGTGGTCAAATTGTATTATACTCAAGGAGAGTGTAAGAAAAGTGGGGAGACTACTGAAGGCATCTATTCTAATCATGGAGGTTTAGAAAAGTGTACTCCAAAATTATGGTATGTTGACCTATCTTGTCCACTTGAGAGTCGTATGTAGTGATAAGATCTCAAAATATGGTTATGCCTTGTATAAGAACAAATTTAATATGGGAACGTATTTGTGAACCTTACCTGGAACCAAAAACAAAATCTCTCTTGGGTTGGTTTAGATGGGTTGTTACAATGACGAGTCATTGGCCTTTGAAATGCCCTACCAAATTTATGGTCTAAGGAGTAGAAATCCTAGTTATTGCATATACAAAAAATTTAGGTGGTTGGTCCTCTGTTGGTTCAGACTCTTCAGATTTATCATCCTCTCTATGGTCCTCTCCTTCATCACGTGGTTCCTTAGTGGAAGGTTTGCCAACATCAAATAAATTGGAAGGTTTTCCCACATCAAGTAAATATAGTTTGTTGTACACACTTGTGGTCCAAAGAATATTTTTCATCATAGTTGTAACATAGTCCCTGTGCCCTATGTACCTCCATTTATTCTCGGGTGAAACATTTAACCTAGGGTGGTTTGTTTCTTGAGTTTGATGATGTCTAGAATGGAAACATGGTTCAATTGCATGGAGTTTTAAAAGTATGCATTTGTGCTACACATTTATCTTCAACAAGCCTAGTCAATCCTATAGCTACCATCATGTTGTTTGACTTGAACATTTTCACTTCAACATGAATATCTTTCTTTAATCCACTAATGAAACAACTTTGAAAAAACTTGACACTCAATCCCCTAGTGCGATTTTTCAACTTTTCAAACTATGTTTGGTAATCATGAACAAATGTTGTATATCTTAACTTGGTGAGGGATCTAGTGAAATATTCATACTCACCAGGTCCAAAGCATGTGAGTGATTTTATCTCAATTTTAGCTCAAGTGAGATACAAATGCATATTCTTTGAAACCATCGATACCACTAGATTGCTTCTTATTCTAGGTTGGAAGATGAAATTGCGAGTCTTTAATTATGGAAAGTGGTATGAAGAGACAAATATTGTTTGACCCAATAAAACCAATTGGTTGGATCATTACCATCAAATTGTGAAAATTCCAGATTGGTCATTCTTTGATTTGTATTTTTGTGCTTTGCCCTCAGAGCTACCATCTTGACTCCTTCGTGATTGTCCTATTAAAATGTTATATTTTGTGTTTAGGCTTGTTAAACGACTTTCGAGGTTGTCAATTTTATCCACTGTCTAATTTAGATAATGCTTGAAGGATTTGTGACTCTCGCCCAATTACTCTAGCTCTTTATTAGCTCTAGTATCGCCAATTATTTCACTTTAGGGCCCCCAAAAAGCTTTATTAAAGTTAATTGTCAAAATGACCAACTTGAAGAGAGGATCAGAATGGATTACACCAAAAAATGATGATTTTTGGTAAGGTTCCAAAAATGGGTTTTTGGATAGGTCTCAAAATAATCAACGTGAAGAGGGGATCATAATGGGCTATCTTATAAAATGGCCAATTTTGACTTTTTGTACTCTTTGCTCGCTATTGGAAACTAATTGCTTTGTTAGTAGACTATTGACAATTGACTACTTTGATTGTTAGATTGGTTATGTTTTGCACTATAAGACTAGATATTCTATGTATTCTTTGTATATTCAGACTATATATTCTTTGTATTATCACACTAGATTTTATTTGCACTATCAGACTGAGTGGAGTAGTATTTTCTATAATATGCTTAGATCTAGTTTTGGTTTTGAATGGGAAAGGACTTAAAACAAGGTTTCAATAGGGATAACTTAAGTCAAGGTGTGTTTGATTTCATGGGCTCTCTAATATACAATCTCATTCATGATTAGTGGTAAACCCAATATTTCAAAGCTCTAACTATGGATGGTTTCACCATACCCGTAGCCACACTATCCATTTTTGAGGGTACTATGAGAGTAACTTACCATGACTCATTGCTTACTCGTGCACCACAAAACTCAAGAGACTGATATCTACCTATGGGTGAAGGCTTTTCCTATACCTATAGGGTCTCCCTATATACCTGAGGGTACATGGGAGCTCACTACTATATATAGGTGTTGTCTAAGGCCAAGGTATTGGAGTTTGAACACCCATAACTTCATTAGATACTTTATGGGCAATCTAGCTTAGCAAAAAACTTCTCTATGATATTTTAGAACCACCAACATAGGGTTTCTAACCTAATCTATGATTTTTTTTTTGAGAATATACTTTTATGGAAAATGAAAAAAATGAAAAAAATTATAAAATAAAAAATGGATGAAAAAACAAGAATTGTTGATTCTACTATTGAACACAACCTTGGAAAGAGCTCTGATACCACTTCCTAGGAACCTTCATATAAAAATAAGCATAACCGCAATAGTAGTGCAAGAATTAATGGATATGCTTATAAACTGAATGACCATGAAAATAAAAATAATAGAAGTTCTTAAGAAAATAACTAGATGAAAATAAAATAAACTTATATTAATCAAGTGGAAGATATATCGTAGGCCTCTTCGAGGGGGCAACCTCCTTGGAAGCAAAGCTTTGATACAATATGAGAAAAATATGAGATACATTTGTTGGCTTTTAAGCCTTACTACCACAAATATCATAGGTCCCAATATAAAGAAGTCATAATATCATAGGTTGAAATATCAATAGTCAAGAGTAGAATTATATAAATGAGCAATAAAATATATATCTAGGCCAATATAATAATAAAAATTACACTCACTTATAATATCAAATAAGAATGTAAAATTACCAAAATCATTCATGTACATGCATGAAGAAAATTTACAATATGAATTACTCAAAATCTGTATACAAGCTTTATTACGAATACTTGCTATATGGTGATCATTACAGACCTTTTTACCTTACAATGTATGGATCTTTATCTCCATAATATAGCCATAGTAATGTGAATTTTCAATACTTGTCTATTACACTTCTCACATATTTGGGAGATGTGACCTTTCCTATAACCTTTGGCTTCTTATCTTGCCACTTGTATACTGGAATCTTCGTTCTATTCTTGCATGCTTACTTGAATCTATGATACTTACACACTTCTACATGAATCTTACTCTCCTACATGCATTCCTAATACAAGATACTTGTGCACATCCTCACATTACATATTTGCACACTTACATACAAGACACTTGTGCACATTCTCTCAATACACACTTGCACTCTTACTTACATGACACTTGTGCATTTCTTGCACATTGACACTTACATAAAATGGAAAATATAAATCACTCATCTAAACTATAGAATCAACCCTAATCTATTACATATTTACATTTGTACCATGAAGGTACCATGGGGGTATATTAGCATGTACCAAATAATGTAATATTCTTCAACAACATTCTACTCCAAACCCATGTCCTTATATAGACTCTTATTTATCCCAACCCTAATGCTTAAGGATCGGGCCATATGAAAGAGGAGACTTGAGCTACTAACTTCTACTTATAATAAAATTGAAGGTTATATCATAATGAGCCCATACACACTAGGCACCCAAGATGCAAACATACACCAACACTAGACAAGTACATAATAATGGTTGTGTTAGGATAGGATCCTAACATATGTAGATTTCATAATACTTTCTAGAAACAAAGAAGTGCATAAATGCACTCAAATCTTATGTAAGAGAAAATAAGGAGAAGAAAAATAGAAAGAGTAGTAGGCAAAATAATCAAAGGATGCCCTTGTGCACCCACATAAGAGATCACTTGAGATCACATTGATATAATGGATCAGGTGGTGAGCGGTATCTATACCAAGTCCTCAATAATAATAATTACATAACCCATTCCAACATAAAATCGACTATTAGTTTTGAAGGTAGATTTTTGTTTGCAAATTTTGACTTTTATGGGGTCTAGTTTTCCAAATAATTCCTTCAATGTATTCTACACCTTGATGGGGTTACATTTTTATTTGATATTGAAAAGTATATTTGGTTCCACTAACATAGAACATAGACCAAGATCCTCCTTATTGTCCAAAATATTTTCATCAACATCCACAATAGAATTATCCTTAGAGATGGACCAAAGATCCTTACTTCTTAATAGACTAATCATTTTGGATGGCTTTTTAAGCCTTATACTACCACAAAATATCACAGGTTATATCACACAGGTCCCAAATATGAAATAGCCACAATATAATAATAACAAGGTCAAGATGATAATAAAATGAGTAGAATAATATGAGCAAATTAATATGTATATCAAGGCTTATAATAAATAAAATAACATTCAATAATATGCTGAAATATGAATGTAAATAGCCTGAATCATTCATGTACTATGAATGAAAAACAAATTATAATGTTAATTGCTAAAAGTGTATACAAGCTTTATTACTCCTCTTTCTCTTACAATTGTATATGATAATAATGATCACGATGCTTGTAATATCATCCTATGGAGCATTACCTCCATAATATAGCCATAGTAGTGTGACTATTTGGATACTTGAATATTGCTCTTGTCATGACCTATCATCCTCCTGCCTTATTTAAAGGATATTAATTGATCTTGGGGATCAATTAATGCCTGATAAAAGAGGCATAGAGCATAAATAATCCTTAAAAAATTCAAATAAAATAATTTTATGAAGGATAGGAAAATATTAATTATCTTTTAGAGAAGGTGATTAATTAGAAACTAATTATGAGGTCTTGTGAAAGATAACTTTGAAGAATTATCTTTTACAAAATTATAACAATATAGTAAATCCTATGTAAACAACCTAGTGGACCCAATTTAGATGGGACTCAAAAGGACTATAGGATTTTTAAATATTATACATATATCCTATCTATTGGGAAATACCCAAATGGCTTCCCTATATTGGTGGAAATTAAAAGGGATATTTCTTATCCTATCAATAATAGTTCTAACTTTGTATCTATTCTTTGCCTTAATAGTATTAGTTTTGTATTTGTCCCCATGGAAAAGATAGGAACAAAAATAAGGACACCCTCCTTATCTCTAAGTGGACCCTTTTTCTACTATTGGTCATACTATACAAAACATGATGAGTCATGATGGGTCCAAGGCATATTTTTAATATTTTTATAATGTGGCCACTATTTGACCCATGAGTGGAGAAGTGCCTTATAAATAGAGGACATTTTGTGAAGAAATGGAATCTAGGAATTCTTGAAAGTCTAGGGAGTATGCTCTCCACCTTGGGTGGATCAGAAACTAGAAGGCTTGAGAGATTTCCTAGTTGAAGAAAGAGTAATTTTTGGAAGAGTAGAAGGGGGCGACAAGCAATAAGGATGTGGAAAGCAAAGGAACAAGGCCATGAAGAGACTACTTGAATTAGGTTGGATCTACCTTACATCTAAATCAAATATGGATGAATGAGGATATCTGTATTTGCTTGTCCTATTTGATTATAGGGTGGTTGTTAAATCACTTGTATTTGCTTGTCCTATTTGATTATAGGGTGGTTGTTAAATCACTTAAATCTGCTCGTGAATATTTTTAAGTTATACAAGTGTGTTTATAATTCTTCCATGTGATTTAAGCCATTATGATTTATAAAGTATACTTAACTCAATATCTTAGTTTAAGTCATGGACAACTAGAACTACCTAATAAGGTTAAGTGATTAACCTTTATGTTATTAAAATATATCCATTAAATACCTTGTTTTGTTCGAGGGTCATTCAAAAAGGTCTAAGTTATTTCATATTCTAGATTATATACAATCAACTCGACCTGGGAGGCCGAACCAACAATAAAGGAGATTATCAAGTCAACCATCGAATGCTAATTAATCTCAACCATTTCACTATTATTGTGAAAGAGATCTCACAACCACTATGGATGGTCAATTTAACCATGGTGAATCAAATACTTATAGTATGTTAGTATCATCCCATAGCAAGTATGGGATAATCAATAGAGGGAGGTGGGAACAACAATTCACACAAGTTTTACATCGTCGACCTTTGACCACAAGTAATAGGGTTATGGAAACCCTACCTGCATAACCACTTTTGGGATAATGATTGCATTCTACATTGAGAATGAAATGGTTCATAATTGGAGGATAAGGGTAGGGTTTAGAATGTGCTTGATGATCGTATGGTAGTTGATTAAGAATTGATCAACTGTTGTATACCTTCTAACCCCAACGATTGTGCGATTCAAACTGTAGGCTTTAACGACATCTTGGGAAGTTTTGTTGTCTCTATAATCCTAGAAATTCATCAAAAGAGGCAATAATTGCAATGACTTGGGAATGATAGGGGTTTGAAATTTGAGTCTGTCACGGTTTTGTGGATGTGGCGATCAATCGCGAAGAACTCAGTATGTGTGTATAACTTATACGGGCACCCTCTCGAGTTCTTTTTACAAATTTTTTTGTATCAAAATACATGCTAATAACCCTACGCTGAAGTGTGGTGAGTTTGGGAAACTTTATTCCTTATAAGTAGGCCAGAGTATGTCCAACGCACACCTCTATTGCAAGCAATCAGTATTGTAATAGGACCCCTGCAAAACCATAGTATGCTGTGACGATTTGTGAAAGCCTAGGATCAACATATTAAAATTTAGGTGAAAAATGATGATGTTTGTCCTTTCAAGTTCTCACTTCACTAATCCATATGGGCTATGGGAGGAAGTATGACATGTGTTATTTTGATTGGTCGATTTTAGATAGAAGGGTGATCTGAGTCAATACTTCTCTAGAAAATTATCATATAAGAGGGAAAGTTTCAAATGCAAGCAAATGCATCAATTTGATGTTGGAAATACTATAGAAAGGAGTTTGATAAATACTTTTCTTTAGTTTCAATATTGACCCGAAAACTTGGACTAAAGAAGGCCAATCCTAAATGGGCTTTGAAATTAGTTTGAAGAAAAAGGGTGGATCTATATACCTTAGAGGAAGCCTTAGAAAAGAGTATAAAATTAAAGGTTAGAAAAGAGTATAAAATTAAAGATTAGAAGTTTGTGGTACTGATTTGTTCACCATTTTTATTGAGGGAACACTTTTAATGTTGTGCACAATCGAAGTTATGCTTATTCAATAGGGTTTTTCAAATAATTGGTCTAATTTATAAGTTAAAGGAGTTAACCTGGATTATTAGTAGGATATTGTCTAAATCTAAATATGACTTTGTCTAAATAAGGTGGACAATACCATAAACTAGAAATCATGTAAGCTTTCTTTCGTATTAAGGAAAATATAGGTAACTAAGCTTGTCAACTTGGGTAGCCAATTAAGACAAAATGTTTAAAATGTAAGTATACTATTTCATATAATAAAGGAAGCTAATGGATAAATACGAATTTATAGGTAAACATCATGGAATTTTTAACAAAATAATAAGCTTCATAAATTAAAGGTATGGGACTTTAAATTATGAAGTGAAAGTTGATTATCTGTCGACTCGAAAGAATGAAATAGGAATTCATTCCTGAGGAAATTTGTGAAAATTTCCTCCAATGTTAAAGAGTCATCTCCAAAGTGTGAACCAATGATTTTCATAAGCTTAAACAAGATGTTATAGATTCTAAGGTGGCTTAGAGAAAGGAATCAGACGATTCCTTAAATTATAAAGGAACAAATAGTTTCCTTCTTGGTATGGAAAGTACCATATTAAAATTATGATGTCTTAGAGAAAGGAATAAAAAAATTCCTTATTTGCATAAAGTGTTTGATTAGGAATAGATGCATTCCTTGTTTTGTACAAATGAGTAAAAGGGATCCATTGAGACCCTTATATACTTGTATTTTTGACACATCTTGAGTTTATGAATATGAGGAAAGATCACATTTTGGAGGCTGGGTTTATTCCTATGAGGGTTCCTAGGATAAATATTGTGTCAATAATTTGTGGTTTACTTTATCATTTCTTGTGGATATTGCATTTAATTCCAAAATGAAATTGATATAATTTAATGAGATGGTTATGCATGTTTCTAGAATACTGCAATGTTTACATTGAATACGATTTATTCAATAGTTCATTTATGATGTTAAGAATGTATACGTAATTTACAATATGTTGTTGAATTAATATTATGCGATTGTGCCATTTACTTTTTGGATTAAATTGAATAATTATGAATGATGCAACTAGTTAGTTTTACTCTGTAATCAATGGTTGTGTGGAATTATAAAACTGATTATAATGGGATGTAATTCTTGCTTAAATAGACCTCTCATGTGTTGTTTCAATCTAAGGTTATGATGTAATGAATCCTATCATAAAAGGACATCATTGATTTATATTCACCTCCTAAACACTCATGATGGTTTAAATTAGAACACATTGGAATTTGGAATGGGATGAAACCCACAAGAAGACAAGTTGGTTTAGAATTGAAAACCAAAACAAACCTTATATTCTAAAGCTAAGAAGTTGAGTGTGCATGAGGAGGGGTACTTCCATGTTGACAAGTATTATCTTTAAATGACTCTTATGAATAATAAACTAGATACCTAGATGAGAGAATAGCAAAATAGGTTTTAAGAGGTTTAAAGTTACATAATATGGATTAAGATGACATTCCATGGATTCTATGAGTTTAATCATGAATAGTGATATGTTATCCTAAAGATCCCATAAAAAATATGTGGATCGGATCTAAGATCTATGAATAACCATTGGTGTGGTTATTTCATCTATGATGGTTTTCCATTGGTGTGGATCTCCATCTTCAAGGCAATCACCTATATATTGGTCTTGGTGGACCAGGGTGATTTTCCCTTCTATATGGGATGAAACCTTTTGCTTGGCCAGCGTTCTCATACCAATGGGGTATGAGGGTTTTGTAGAAGCTGATCACTTCTACTCAAAGAGACTCTGATAAAGTATCAGTAGCACATGATGCTATATGACTTTATAAGTTACGATCCTACTGGAATGGTTCTACCTTAAGTCATGATTATGTTCCTTGTCTCATAAATGATGTATGAATATAAAAAAAAATTGAGTGGTTGAGTAGTGACAACTGGGGTTGTTACAACTCTCCATATACCAAGTCTCATGACTCTTGGCTTATCTACTTGCCACTTGCATACTTGATGAACACTTGAATCTATAACATATGCACACCTATACATGACTCTTACACTTCTACTTGCACTCTAATATAGGACACTTGTGCACATATTTACATTACATATTTGCACTCTTACATATAAGACACTTGTGCACATAGACTCAACTTACACTTGGCACTCTAACTCATATGACACTTGTGCATTTCCTGCACATTATAAATTTACATGACACTTGTGCATTTCTTGCACATTCACACTTACATAAAAGAGGAAATATAAATCACACTCTAAACTATGACTCAACCCTAATATATTATTTACAAATGTACCATGAAGGTACCATGGGGGTACATTAGCATGTACCAAATAATGTAATATATTCCAACAATTTCAACTCCCCAAGTACTATAATTTTTCCCATTAAGGTGATTAATATTTTTCAATGGATTCATTTTGCACAATGTATTTTTCAACACTCTAATAGATCCTTGTTTTGATTTCACCAATGTGAAGAGCTTGAAAAACTATATAATAAAAGAAATGGGCATAAACTTATTCCACATGCAAAAGTTATGGCCTCTTGAAGGTTAGGCTTATTAGAAATGGAAATAATAAAATATTAAACCCTTAAAAACTTAGGAAGAAGTTGGGGAGCCAAAGATTCTCACTTGTCATGCATTAGTAGCAAGATTTCTTCAACAACCCTATCCATTGTGTGAGCTAAGTGAGTGTTTATATGCCGCTTGAAATAGTTTGATTGGTCAAATTATTGTATCTATATATACACATAGACACACATGTAGGATACAACAACTACCACGTCTTCAATTCTAACCAATAAGAAGAAAGAGTCTAGAACCCACATGATTCAAATCTTGATTATCCTAAAAGGGAGAGGCTTAGGCTACTTGGACTAGCCAATCCTACAAAGGGATGACTAAGCACAAGGTACCCCCCATTAGATGAAGAGGGAGAATGCAAGCTACATCCAATGGTGCAAAAAAGTTTCCTCTAAGGAAGTATCCAAGATTCTAACAACAAACTATCAATAAGTCCAACATTACAAAGTACCTTGCCAACCAACAAATCATGAGCCACACTATGAACAAGGACAAATGACCTAACATTTTCTTGTTGTGAACTACATTATGTGAAAAGAATAAATTGCAAGGAGATTTAGAATTGCAACCTTGCATTGCTATGTCTTGTAAAATTTTATACTAGCCACCATACCAAAGTGCCAAGGTCATAAGAGGTCACCCAATGCTCTCTAAATATGCAAAGGCATCCTTTTCTCCAAATCCTATTAAGATAAAACATGAAGCATAAAAGGAAGTGAGTGTACCTTGAATCCATAATCCTTAGATAATATTGCCTTTGCCACTTGCAACCAACCAACAAAGCAAGCTGCCCAAATAAGAGGAAAAAATGCCTTCCTCCTTGAAGGTAAGACACTCCCTTGAGTAGGATGACAAGGAATAATACTATCAACCAAAAAAATATGATGCTAACATGAATCAAACTTGTCCCCTTTCATCCTTGAAACCTCCAATCCATTTGCATTAGTTGGTATGTCCATGACCTTGTTTGTGAGAGAACCATACCATGGCCTTGGCAAAGGGCATTGTCTATCATCCCAACATTAACAATGATGCAATACTAATAAAATGCACAAGAAATAGAATTTAAAATTTTCAAAGCAATTTTCCTCAAGTGAAAAAAGAATCCCTTCTTTTGTTCCTTTTGTCGATGAAATCTTATGAAGCTTTAGAAGATAATTTATTCTAATGTTTGAATAAAGAATAAGATGCTTTGATAAGAATTTGTACATAACCAAGAGAGGAGAATCCATACCTACTCTAATGGAATATCAAGTTTCATAATTACTTTAAAATACAAATAAAAACAATACATTCTCTCAAATATTTATGAAAAAAAGGAGAAGTGAAATAGAAAGAGTAATAGTCAAAATATTAGAAGGGAATTTACACAAGAGATCACACTGATACAATGAATTGGGTGGTTGTGGGGAATTTTTACCAAATCCTAAAAAATTATAATTACATAACCCATGTTGACATAACATAAGGCATAGAGGTTAATATAAGTTATTAAACCCTTGCCCATTAAATATTAGACATTCAAGAGGTTTAATGAATGTTAACCATATCTATGGTTTAACCAATGCCCATTGGGCTAATTACATCAAACCATAATAAAGTCCATTGTATATGGATTTATAAAAGGAATTACACCTAAATATATCATACAATATAGACCTTGGCAAATAAGGTTGGATAACACATATTCCAACACTCCAACCACATCAAAAAACACTTTGAAAACCATCAAAATGATGATTTATTTTTTGATTTTATTTTAGTGCTAAATTGTCAATTATCAACATTGGTAGAGATGGATTTAAACTTTTTGTAATTATGACATCATTGTGATCTCTACCTAATAGGTTGCTGAATAACAATAAAATATCATTGATAGTTTATATATTTTAGCATGGTTGAAGTGAATATTTTCAAACTAAAAGAATGGTTACAAGATTTTGTAGTTATCCACCAAAGTTTTAGGTCAAGTTTGCAATGGCATAATTATTAGAAGACAAATTGCTTCATCTTTAAACATTGTCATTTCCTATTTTGTTACATTTGCATGCATAAGAATAGTTTTTCAAAACATATGATAATAGGACAAAAGATAGAAAAAGAAAAAAAGAGTTTTAGTAGTCAACACTAGTTTGCATATACCAATGAGATTTGTGGTACATTTATATGCTAGCAATATGAATTGTGTCAATACATATATTCATAGGGATTTTACATACACCATTATATTCTTCTTCAATGATATATACCATGTCACCACATATCTCCACAAAGACAAATAATGTATTCTTCCACCCTTGCTTAGTGATTTAACCTATGACTCAGTCTCTCTCTCTCTCCCTCTTTTGTAAAGACTATAATATTCTCTTATAATATAAAAATTATGTATTTCATGGAAAATCACTTATACTTTATGTCTACACATTTAGTCATGACTATGTTGTGATTAATGTACTCTTCAATAGTGCATTACTTGCAGTTACATTGATTCCAAGATTGATGCCCTATGTATTAGCACTAGGTATTTTAGCCATGTGCATGTTCACTTTTATACAATGAATAGTCACTTAGTTAGCTTCTACTAGTCAACACTTATGTTAATACCTTAGTGCTTTTTCAATTGATTTTGTTGCCACCATATCTATGACATAGTCAAGTCCTTGCTCATAGAGTATCAACATCCTTATCATATATAACAATAATGTATTTATGCCTTGCTCAACAATTCCACTCTAATTCATAACTCACTTGATACAACATATTGATTTAAGGAGTTGTCCACTATACCAACATTTGGTCACTTTTCTATATATCAATTCATATTAGATCCATTTCACACTTCAACTATTGCATTTGCATAAGAGATGAGAAGACTTACAAGATAAAAATCTAAAACCAACAAATATAAAAGAACCTAAAGGATTTGAAGGACATAAATTTGAAGCAGTAGAATAGTGTGTACTAAATACAAGATTCTTTGCTTTGTCATCTCCATGTTAGTCAATCTACAAATAGAATTCCCTTGTATATACAAGACAAGTTTGATAAGTTGTAGATAGTCATATCTATAAGAATCGTATTCACAAACAAATGGTCGTTTTTCAAGTTTTACCTCTTCTCAACAATCAATATGTTTCTCAGATTTATTCAATTACTTTAAGAAGCATTCTAGGGACATTTGTATGAAGCTCTTGAGGAAAAGGGGTTATAATATCCATAGATTGGAAAAACATGGCGAAGGCTTGAGGAATCCCATTAAAATTAAACAATGCCCCAAGAATATAAGGATTAGGTTCATATGTAGTCATTGTGGAAGGTAGGAGACCCAAGTCCATTAGATGTTTTGATCTCCATCCATATAATATTTATGATAGGTATACTACATACTTACAATGTGTTGGTTTGGCAATGTCCCTTTCTAAAATTCAACTAATCTAGTATAGATACATTTTGGATGGGGCACTTCTCTTAGTTGGAAAATTTTCACTTTAGCCATTCAAAAATATTTCATTTATTGGAAAACAAAGATTGCACATTTGTCTCCCTCTTTTACATAGGGATCATATTCTCATTTCTCAAGAGCTCATAGTTCTTGCATCCATGCTGAGGGGTCCTATTTATGATTATAGGGCTATATTACTCTATCTCTATACATATTTTTTATTTCTATTGGTTATAACGTGTTCAATAGATTTCCTTTACAAGCACTAGTATATGCTCTATATTGTTGCCTCTACTTGAGCGTAAGCGATTCAAGATGTGCCATTATTGAATGTCACTCACACACAATTGCAATATTGGATATAAATTATTTTTTAAATTAGACTTAAGAGTGATGGCGACTATTGCTTTGCAAAAGCAATAAAGGATCTAAGCAAATAAGGGTTTTTTAAATTCCTCATTGATCATGATGTGAAAACTATGCCAACTCACATGTCTTAGTACCCATAAAGGTTTCTCATTTAATATGTTAATGCTATAATAGCTTATAGTGCCATACATTTTCATATTTCCATCTCAATTTGTGGCACCAACATCAAATTCCTCATTTTGCATTCTAAAGCATCGTACATGTTATAGTTCCAATTCCTATGGCATCCATAACAACATACATAAGGACATCTAGCACCATGTTGAAATTTACATAATTTGATCTTATCAGGACAAGGCTGATAGTGATAAAGTCCCTATAAATGCTCTTGATGTAGCTTATAGAAAATGCTACGTATGCATTTGGGAATTCTCTATGTAAGCCTATGCACATTATATGTAATCTTATGAGCATATTTCGATGTTAGCCTATGGGTCTTCTTCTATGTAAGCCTATGGGTATTCTTCTTGTAAGCCTATGGGTATTTTATGTAAGCATACGAATAGTTTTGATGTATTCACCCTTAGGGATATTGGTTAAAGATCCTTTATGGTTAACCTAAATAATTTAATATATTTTCTATATTGTAATTTAACTTTCAAGTCAAGTTATGTGGGCTTAAAGTTGACATTTAATCGAGGATTTGGTATCATTATAAATACCCTCCAAATTATTGATCCATTATATCAATTTATGATGTGAGATCATGGGGATGCCTAGGGGTATCCCCCTATTATTCGTTCTATCTATTATCTTTGTTCATTTATTTTAACTCTCTTTCTCCATTTTTTCTATGTGCTCTTTTATTTTGCTCTTCTTCCATCTTATACATATGATTGTGGTGAATATATATTCTAGAATGTTTATGGAAATTCTTGTGAATTCCATCATAGTATATGAAGTAATACAAAGCAATTTCATTCAATCAAGGTTGTACAAGGTAAATCATGGTAGATATGGATAAACCATTACTTTTTTTGGATACCTTGTGAAAGTTCAATGGTGGTCCCAATTCAATATTTTTCAAGATTTTATTGTTTTGACACCTAATTGTTTGTGTTAGAAAATTTCACTCTTTTTCCTCCAAATTTGAATTCAAAATTCAAGGAAACGTGATACTTTTTTTGATAAATTTATCGAAAATACTTTTTGAAATATTAAGGTAGACTTGAAATATGCTAGAAAGCAGTGGTACAATGGCTACACACACAAGTAATATACTTGGGACCACATTTTTGAGTTTGGGATACACACAATTTTTATGTTTTTTAATTTTGTGGCACGATAGTGATTTTTAAATGACCTAGGTTATTTTCTTCTTGCAAACAACCACTGCTTGGTGCGATGGTAAGGTGATCTCTTAAATGAAAAAAATCACTTCGAATCACATATCATCCAAAATCATTGGGGTAATCCCACTTTTACTAGATGTTTGGTGCTTGGTAAAACTTTTTATAAGGTGAGGCACATTCTTCATTCTACATATCAGTTGTAGTGTCATGATAGTGCATCTATTTTTTGATTAGAGGTTTCATGTTTGAATCCCATGTAGAGGATTGACATGGGCATTTTTTTGTACTGCACTCCAATTACGTTACATCACCATAAGTAAGACTGAAATATGTTTTATTTCCACATATGTTAATGGCACATTGGTAGGCCTCATCCCTTGGGTCATTGAGGTTTCATGTTCGAAACCCGATGATTTCTATTTTTTAAAATACGTTATGTTTTGATAGTGCTTCAAAGAGATCAAGTTTCAAATACACGCAACAATGTTAAAGCATATGGAAATTTTGTTAGAGGTCTTAGGTTCAAAACATAATGCCATCAAACCAAGGATGTATATCTTATTTTTTGAAGTTGTATTGTTTATGAGGGGCTTTACCTTCAAAGTTTATCTCCATTCTGACTCAAAAGTCATGGTGTCTCTAAGCTGATAGAGCCTAAAAATTGGGTATTTTTGTCAGTTTTTCTATATATACAGATAGGATCCAACCGATCTATCTACACCCACTATCAGTAGTTTATTTACCCCCAACTGACATAGCCTAAACCTTGGACATTTTTTTCCATTTTTTATATATACAAATATGATCCGACCAATATATCTACACCCAATATTAATAGTTTATTTACCCCTAGTAAGAAGGATGACATCAACATAACTCATGCTTCTAAAGACATGACATTTTTTGGTTGGCCCATCATTTTCCTAAGTTTTGAAGTCTATTTTTTCTAATTTTTTATACTAATATATTCAAACTTCTTGAGGCCATAACTTTTGCATATATAAGCATTTTGGGCCATTATTTTTTCCAAATTGCATAATGTTTTGAGCTCTACAGATTAGTGATATTAGTTCAAGGACATGCTACTATTTTATGGGATTTTTAGTCTCGAAGAGACCTAGTTGGTATTTTCTTGTTTAATTATGGTGTGATATTAACTCCAACATGCCTGTTGGTATGACAATAGGTAAGCTTGCTCACATCAAGTAGTTGTATGATTCATATCTGTATAAGTAGCAAGGTTTATTTTGGTTGGTATTTCCTTCTTATAATTGTATCACTTGTAGGATTTTCATATTTATCTTGCATAACGGACTCAAAATCATTCGTTGCTACCTCTACTAGTGGAGATCTTTTAGAAACCTTCTTTAGCAAGAATGTCATAGGTTCAAAACTCATTTCCCCTCATTTTATTATTACAATAGTCAAGGTTTGATGTCTTCAAGGAGCACTAAACATATTACTCTATTTGATATCATTTGTGTAATGGTTGATCAATTGTAATGTATTCCAGAGATTAAGAGTTTATTTCCTTGTGTTTATACTTTTATGAACTTCTCCTTCTCTCGGAGTGTATCTCTTTCCATATAGAAAACATGGCATACTCTCCAAATCCAACAAATCATTAGTTTGACAGTTGGTAATCTTTTGGTTGCAAGACGAGTGGGTTTTGGATGGTCAATGCAAGGTATGCATTATTTCTATGGATCCTTTTCTAGCCATTGGGGTTGATTATTTAGAGTATGTTTTATTGCTTCATAATTCAACTACTTTATCTTAATGTTGGAAGACATATTGTGGTCACCATATTGCATATTAAATATCTTCTCACTAGAAGCTCAACATATTAATCTAGGAGGTGAAGTTATGGCTTTGTGATTTTTAGAGGTTGATCCAATTCATGTACCTTTGGCAAGAGAAGATAGCAGGACTGATTGGAAAATTTAAGGATTCATTATGGAGGGAGATGTACTATCTCTAACGTATTCTCTCGTTGTCCCCTAGTTCATATTATGGGACGTGTTGAAATATATGTAATCTAATCTTATCAGGTCATGAACGAAAGTGACAAAGATTCTATGGATGCTTTTGATGTTGCCTATGGGAAAGTTCTATTTAAGCCTTTGGATGTTCTCTATGCAAACCTATAGGTACCTTCTATGTAAGCCTACAAGTATTATATGTGATCATACAAACATATTTCTATATAAGCCTATGGAGATTATTCTAGGCCTATAGGCATATTCATGTAAGCCTAGGGGCATTTTTGATGTGCTCACCTTTACAATATCGGTTAAACCACCTCTATGATTAACCTCAATTAAAGGGTTTAATATATTTATTGTATTATAATTTAACCTTCAAGTTAGGTTATGTTGGCTTGAGGTTAGCATTTAATTGGGAATTTGGTATCACTATAATAACCCCCAATGACTAATCTATTGTATAAACTTGTGATGTTAGATCATGGTGCTGCCTATGGGAACCCATCCCTTATTTATTTTATTGATTATATCTATTCATTTCATTTATCTCTTTATTTATTTTCATCTATATGCTCTTTTATTCATCTCTTATTTCTTTTTTTACATATGATTATGGTGAATGCATGTTTAAAAATGTTTCTAGAAATTATTGTAATTGATCACATAGGCATCTTGTACCACCAATAGGCACCATAACTTATATACAAGATCTCTCTAACTTCGAGCATCAAAGAAAAATATTTAGTTTTCACTTGTCTTTAGCATTTATCTACCATAGATGTCATGGAATCCATGTTATAGGAAAAAAGCATTGCTTTATTGGGTTAGAGGTTTTTTGATCCAATATTCATCTAAATCCATCTCCAACCTTCATCGTCCTAGACATATAGATGTTTATCCTAAATGTACTTTAAGAATAAATCTCAAGATTATTTTATCAAAATTTTGACTTGATTATTACTTAGGTCCCACTTAGACCTCAACTTCATCATATATCAACTTCTTATATAGTATATTTCTCAATATCTTAATGTTAGTTCCTTGGGATTGAAAGTAAAAGCAATACAGGTCGCCACTTCCCAAGAAATGGCATGTACCTTCAACACATGAGGTAGGCCAATATGTATATTGTAGGAGACATCTATCACTATCCTTTGGTGTTGGCCCTAGTAATAGCTCCATAATATAGTTTTGGTGTTTGTACCTATGCCAATGCCATCCTGTAGCATGGGTATTCTCACAAATTAGCAATGTTAGCACTATCCTTTAACATTTTTGATTAGGTCCACTTTTGGAGGTCATGGATTCATAATTAGTGATCTAATTCACATATATAAGTACTTTTTGAAAATTACAAGATGTGCTCTAACCATTTTCAGGATGCTCAGCTAATTTTGAAGCAAAATATGATATGAAAATATTCAAAATTTTGGTTAAAGTTTTTTATCTCATTTTAGTGTCAAATTGTCACCTTCAATATTCACAAATATGGACCAAAATTTTTGTATTTATAATATTATCATCACCTTGATCTAATAGGTTAGTGGATAGTACCAAAGTCTTATAACTTTCATCCATCATTGGAAGTTAGACTATTTTATGTTTAAATATTTTCTCTCTCTATTGCATATGTTTACAAAAAAATAATTTTTCAAAACACAAGAGAAAGGGATAGAAGGAGGTAAAAGTGTAAGAAGCAACTATCAAATAGTTAGCACTAGTTCACATATCACTAGTAATATTTATGGCTACATCCATATGCTAGAGATATAATCTACGTAAACACATATCTTTACAAGGATTTAACTTGAACCATTACATTCTCCCTTAAGAAAATGGCCTGTGTCACTACATATCTTGCAAACTCATGTCATTTCTTCTATAGAGTCAAAATTTTATTATGATTAATGTATTTTATTGTAGCATTTTACATGTTATTTTAGTGCCAATATCGATACCCTATGTATTAGCATCACGGTTTTCAATCATATACATCTTTATGTTGATCTCTACTTTGAGTAGTCATGCACTTAACCTCTATCAATAGATCCTTGAGGTAAGGCCTTTGTTCTCATTCAATAATTTATAACATCTTTATAATATAGTCAAGTCTTTTCTCATAGAGTATCAACATCCTTCCTTCGTACATAGAGTAGTTATAGATTTGATGCCCTACTCAACAATGCCACTTTGAATCATAACTCACTTAATACAACAAGATAGTTCAAGGAGTTGTCCTCTATGCCACCATATTAGGCCCTTTGGTGCACATCAATGTTTTATTCTCTATAGTTTGCCTTCTCTTCTCTAAAAAATTATACAACTTTCATATTCCTCTAGAAGTTCACTTCAGTTACCTCTATTCTTTCCTTAAGTTTATTGTTCCAAAAGTTGCAAGACAATCTACCATTTTGTTTATAGAGCAAAAGTGGTGTGAAAATCCAACTTTACCAAGAAATTGTATCAAACTAATTGTTTTCTCCCTTATATTTTTTAATTTTCTATAGGAAAAGTAATATAAACATCCAACTCTTTTAAAAACCTATATTAAAGCACTTGCAATTTACCTTGTATTTTCCATATTTTCTATAAACTGATTTCCCCCTTTAATTATATTAATAAGAATCTTTGGGTCATCATCGATAATAAAATTAGAAAGTCCACTTCACTTCTATTATTTCTTCTTCACTTGTTTATATTATTTTCTTAACTTTGTTAGCCAATCTACCATTTTGTTTGTAGAGCAAAAGTAGTGTGAAAATCCAACTCTTCCAAATAATTGTATTAGACCACTTGCTTTCTCCCTTATCTTTTTCAAATTTCTTATAGAAAAAATAGTATAAAAAGACAACTCTTTTAAATAATTGTATTAAAGCACTTGCTTACTCCCTTATTTTTTTCTATTTTCCTATAATTTTATGTTTCGCTTTCATTGTATTAATAAGAACTTTAGTCATAATTGATAATAAGATTAGAGGCTTTCAAATAAACTACAAGTTTAGATACTTCAACTAGGACTTCCCTTTTTGCGTAATTGGCAGTACCCACACTTGTGTAAAATGCTTTTCAATCTCCATAATTTGCCTTTGGTTGAAATATTTGTAAATTGACCTTATTAGGCCAAGTGTTGGAATATATTAAATTATTTGGTGCTTAATAATATACCATCATGGGTACATATTTAGATTAGGAGTTTATCTTAGATTAGGATTTAAGGATTTGCTTAAAGCAATGTAATAAATGCGCAAGTATCATTAGAATGTGAAATGATATAAATGTGCATGTAGTCCACATGTACATGAGTCCTAAGAATAGAATAGTGAGGTGTCATAGGAATATGGAAGGCCAAGAGTCATGTCTCACTATATATAGGCCTTCTTAGAGTAGAAGAGTGAGAGGATTTTGGAGTGCATAGGGTAGAGTAGTAGTAGATACAATGTAGATAATTTTTGCAATATGGAGTGTTAGAGACCTCTATTGCATAATATTGTATATTTTTGTGAGCTTTCATTAATGGCTAATGCATGAGTGTTTTCTGAAGTTTCTTATCATATTTACATGCTTATTAGTTAGCCATTATCATAGTTATAACATTGCTTGCTTATTTCATTACTTGTGGTTGCATTTCCTTTAAGTTTATAGCATTAAAATCTAACACAAAGGCCAATAGTGATGAAGTATCTATAGGTGCTCTTCATGTAAATCTATGGGCTCCTTTCATATTTCACCCTTAGTGGTATTGATTAATCCACCTTTATCAATAACCTCACTTAAAGGGTAATTTATTATAATTTTATTTTTAAGGCTAACCTCAAGGTTAAGTTAATGTTGGCCTGAGGTTAATTTCTCATTCAATTTTTGAAATCACTATAAACACCCCTCAATGAGGATCCATTCATATAATAAGTATGAATAAAACATGATATATTGGGGTGCCCATTGAGACCCACCTTCTAATTATTGTCGTATCCCTTTATTTATTTTTTGTTGTTTACTATCGATATATTTTAATGGCCTTTTTCTTCTTTCAATAGACAATTATGGTGAATGCATGTTTTGGAAGGATTTTGAAAAACATTACAAATTCAAGCATGGTATCAAAGTGGATTTTGAAGCTACTTCAATATTTTTGTAGAAAGACTCTCATTGATGATTCTTGACATCAAATTTAGTTTTTTTTATTTAATTTTCAAAATTGTAAATTCAAAATTTTCTTCCAATTGTTTCTTGCCCAAATGAACTTCTTCTCTTGCATGCATGTTGTATTATTTACACCCCTCCATGAAGGTCCATGTGACCTCGATAAAAGTGACATCATCAACATGGAAGACATGCATGCTTACATGCTTGATCGTAGGATGCATCTGGTTTGGAACCCATCATATTGGCTATAGTTTCTAGGTTTTTTTTAGAGGTCTTCCTCATTATTTTATGCGAAAATGGGAGTGGTAGAATGACAAAGGCCATCCTCTTTTGAAAAAATTATGTGGGATGAAATTCCTTAGCCAAATTCACTACATATGTACTTTTGATTAGTGGGAATACATGCTATACAAATCCATTTGTTTCTCTACTCTAAGCATGACCATTTTGCATAGTGGATTGACCTATTTTTTGTAAAGGAAAGGTATCTTGTTTCAAACTCAATAATTTCTTCTATGTTTTCAAAAAGGGGGAATAGAGGAATTTTGTAGCTATATATTCCTCACATTGCTCTAGTTGGTGCAATGGCTTGATATCCTCTTCGTAGAAGGGAGGTCACAAGGTCGAATATCATGGTCTTCTTTTTGTTTGGATTATATTCTCCAGTTTAATAGCTATGGGCTAAGGTTTAGAAGGTATTCATAAGGCCTCAACCTTCTGAGTGGCACAATGGTTGAGCTTCTTATTTGTGGGATGAAATCACTAGTTTCAAATCTTAGTGGTGGCACCTTTGTTGTTTTTTAAACAATGTATTAGCTGCACATATCATATTTTTTGTATATTAGCTTCATCGTGCATGCGTGGTGCATTATATCGTATCCTTACTTGTACATAGGGAGTCTCTAGTCTAAGCCACATCAAATCAAAACCTGAATAATATATATATGAAGTTGAGTAACCCTTCAAATTACATACAATCAAGTGTCATATTACAATTTGTCAGTAGAAGAATGCATAATCCAATTGGGTGGTACCAAGTCACAACTTCTGATTCAATAAAATATTTTAATTGTTTGGAATTTTATTTCTTGTTGATTTGAGTGCTAATTTAATCAAATATTAGGGAGGAATTTGCATTTGGAAGTGTTTGGTGCTTATTTTTTTTTAATAGTTGCATGATTTTTCAATCTCTATGCAATTGTGACATCAATTTAGAAACTATTATAGATTTGTTTAGGGGTTTTTGCTAAATGGATTCCCTAGGGTATGTTACTCACCTCAATACAAAAAATAATAGCACTTGGTTAGTTTAAATGGTAGGAATTATTCATAAGAATGAACCATTCATATTGATATCATGCATAATTTTTCTCCTTTCTCATAATGGATGTTTGCTCTAGCTCTAATGACCCTTTAGTATAGTGATTGGTATTTTTTGAGCTGCAAGAGCAGTAGGTATTGGATGATCAACACAAGGTACACCTTATTCTTATGGACCTTCCTAACCATTGGGGTTGATCTAGAGACCAGTCTATTGCTTCATGATTCAGTTGCCTTCTCTTGAGATTAAGGGACATATTATGGTAACCATAGTGTATGTTGAAGGTCTTCTCATAGGAAGCTCAACATCTTGGTATAGGAGGTAGAGTTATGGCTTCATGTTTAGGAGAGGTTCATCCAGTTCATGTACCTTTGATAGTAGGATCCAGTGGCCCATACAAACATTCATTATGGAGGGGAGATGTATCATATCTAATATATTCTCTCCTTGACCCCTTAGTTCAGATTATGGGGGGTATTTAAATATTTATAATATGAGCTTATTAACCAAGGCCAAAAGGGTTGAAGTACCTATAAGTTCTCTTGATGTAAATCTATGATAAAGTGCTATGTAAGCCTATGAGTATTATTTTATATAAGCCTCTAAACATGTTCATAGAAGCCTTTGGGCCTCTATTTCACTCTTAGTGGTAGTGGTTAATCCACCTTTATTGATAATCTCACTAAAAGGGTAATTTATTATTATTTTATTGTAAGGCTAACTTCAAGGTTAAGTTAATATCGACTTGAGGCTAACCTCTCATTGGGATTTTGGTATCACTATAAATACTCCTCAATAAGGATCCGTTTGTATCATAATTGTGAATAAAATGTGATATATTGGGGTGCCCATGGACACCCACCTTCTAATTCTTGTTGTATACCTTTGCTTTTATTTATCATTTACTAATGCTATCTTCTAATCACCCTTTTCTTCTTTTCGACATATGACTACGGTGAATGCATGTTTTGGAAGGTTTATACAAAATATTTCTTAAAATACAACTTGCTTCTGAGACATCTAGGCTTTCTCTTGGATAGTTATCAAAGTTGAGTTTAATCAAATATTTGGGAGGAGCGTTCTAAATTTATCTATCATTTTCAATCCCTTGATTTTAGACACAATTAACTAATAGGTATATTATCAACCACTCATTTAATATTTTGTTTTTCCTCATCTCTATCATTAATAACTTGAGACAATCCATTTTTATTATCGTCTCAAGCAAAATAAATCTAATTTTCTTGGTCAAAGTCTCAATCTATAACGTAGAATTTCTAAATTTTTCTTTATTCCATTCCACTGGATTTCCCATGTAATCATATTTGAAAAGAGTTTTCATATAGTAACCACACTTTGGAAATCCTTAGAAAATGCCATAGATTTTAGTTTTGTACTCTTCCTAGTAAAATCCATCTCATATATAATACAGTTAGATATAAAATTACCATATATTATAGGAGTAATCATAGGTTTGAAGTATCAAATGAAATTAGATCAACTGGTTAAATGCATTGACTTTCGAGACAAAGACCAAGGTTCAAATCTTGCCGAATAATATATGAGTAATTGCCATAAAAGTTGTGATACCATAATGTGGTCTAGTGACATACCATGGTAATATGATAATGATATAGTATGGGTGGGTCCCAATTCAATTCCATTTAACCAATTTAAAAATGAAAGAAAATAAATCATTGGGTATTGGAAAATTTTTAGCCACTTCCTTTCTTTTTTACAATGACTACAACGTGATGGCCCTATTATTCCTCTTCTCTTCAAACATTCACTTGTTAGAACCCTATCCTTCATTGTTATCTAGAGGAGCACTTGGGATTTTTGATTGGTTTTATTAACCAAAATTTCTTTATGAGTATGTGATATTTATAAACCCTCCACCTCCTCTATTAAAAAGTCATAACAATTTTTAATTGTGCATACTATTTTGCTATGTTTATCCTATTGTAACTTATCTTTCCTTTCCACTTGTGTTGGTCTTATCCCCTTTAAGAACTCCTCTAATTTTTTTTATTCATTTATCAAATGTCTAAGATGACATATACATATTTTTAAACTCATTTAGGGAAGCCTCCTAATCATTCCTTGCAAGTCAAATAATTATTAACTCAGTAGCTCCTTATCTAGTTTAAAATTTGATGATGACCTCATTGTTGATCCTTCAAAGTTGGGTTCTTGCCTTGGAGCCACCAATATTCCCAAAATCCTACCCTTTTCCTATTACCAGCTTCTAAGATAAATCTATCAAAATGAAATCGCTATAGTTTATTAGTCCATTCCAAAGGGTTGACCCATTAGGGAATTTGCTACCATAAATAACTGTTATGGATTGTGTTCATCAAAGTATTTTAATCTAATCATTTTACTTCAATGTTTCTATTTTTTTTCATACAATATCCACAATGGCTTTACAAGGATAGGCTTATTAGATAAATTTGAACTCTTTAACCCTTTACCCCCTAAATATCTAGGCTTGCAAACTAGACTTCAAGCCACCAAAGATAACTTTCTTTGGATTCTTACCCCTTGACAAATAAATTTTATCATAATTCTATCCATATGTTGGGAAATACTGTTGTGACCCTTACTAAGGATTTATGATTGGAAATAAAGGATAGAGTGGCTGTTGTGATCATCTATTGAGAGTGTGTTGATTTCCTCTCATCTACTCAAAACTTGAATTCATTCCAAATGGCCTTCAACTTTATATATCTCAAAGTTTCTACTCAAAGTCTCAATAATTAAATAAAGAGATAAGGAGACAAAGGATCTCCTTGTCTCAATTATTTGGAGTCTAGAGTATATGCTTTAGAAAATTTGTTAATTAAAATAAAATATGGAGTGGAATAACAACTAAAAATCCACCTACAAAAAGACCCTTCAAAATTAAACCTCTTTAATACATTGGAGAGGAGATTGACAAACTCTATCATAAGCTTTGGACATATCAATTTTATAAGCATGCCTTTCCTAATATTTATAAAATGTAGGTGTATCAATTCAAAAACTTGAATAATATTGTTCTAAACATGGATCTTCTTCACAAAGCCATTTCATTTTTTGGAGATGAATTGCAAAAGCATTTTCTTCAACTTGTTTGCAATTACCTTTGACATAATATTGTAAATAGTAATATATAAAATGGGTTTTTAACTATTAAAATGATTATGCTAATCTCTTTTTAGAATTAAGGCTATAATAACATCTTTTAAGGCCTTTAGATTTTGCTTGATGGTCAACTCTTTGCTATTACTTTCTATACATATTTCTCTAAAAAACATTAAAAGTTTTCAAATAAATTCATTGGTAAGCCATGTGACCTTGCAATGCTATCACCTTTTGAATAAAACGTCCTTCCTCCCTATGTATGCTCCATGGAATAGATTTCACCATTATTTTTGATATATAGATCTATCTAGATTATGCTTAAGTTACCAAAATGCTACAACATCTATCTACATATTTCTTCCACTTCTTCTAGGTGTAGCCCTTATAGAGTTATGATTGGAATGAATTAACTCTAGATTTATCCTACAAGTGGATCCCTTCCTTCTTTAGGACCTTATCTTACTTTTTTGTAGAATAATTTCTTCTTCTTTGAGATGATCATTTAGATATTGATCAAATACTTCTTTTGCAAGGTTATCATTGCATCTCCAATTTGTGTTTGGATTAAAATTATTCTTAAAAATTGACCTATTTAATTCTTTAATTTTTTTTTAGGTCTTTTAACTTCATGACATATTGGAAAATTTTAGATCCTAAACATTCCTATACAAATAAAAAATACACTACCAAAGACTGGAACTCTAGATGTTCCATCCAAATAATTTTTCAAACAAGGAGTGAATTTGATATTATTTTCATCTATAATGTGTAAAATTGATGATATGATCCTCCCTAGTTATTCACCACACATTACATCACTATATATTGATTATAAGTGATCTAAGCTCCCAAGAATTTGTACCTCTCTGTAATGATCTCCACTAACATCCTCCTATTATTTCATGTGAACAACCCTTGATTTCGATGGTTGTTCCACAATTCATTAGAATATAAAATCTTGAATGGATTTAACGTCACTAAAAAAATGAATAATCTAATACAACATTTAATAGGAAATAATTACTCTCTTCAAACAATCAAATAGCATTAGCTCAATCGGTTAGATTCCTCAACATTCAAGGAGAAGAGCTAGGTTCAGATCTTGCCAAGTGATACATGGATAATATCCAAGCTCTTATAATACCACTAAGTGGTGATGATATAAGATAGGTGGGATCCATTTTAATCACATATAACCAATTAAAAGAAAAACAAATATATAAAAAAACTAATCTCTTTAAAGCAAATGATGATGTATGAAGCATTAGTATGCCTATTGATCGAGGAATTATCCAACTTCTTATGTGCACTGCAAATCCGTAAATAGATTTAGAAGAAGGGATATCATGTCCCCTCCAACCTCGGAGTTTAGGCTGGCTCCCCACTATATTTGCTAATCTAAACTAATCCAATATAAGTACTAACAAAACACAAAAATTAATTGCATAAATATAAATACCTACAAGGTAAGGGTGCAAGAGATTAAAGTAAATTGCATGAAAATAAAATACGATTGTAGCCATTGTGAGCATGTGTGATCAATCAATGCATGCATAATTCAACTAAAAAAGGTTTTCTCTCACACTTATGAAAATAAAATTAAAAAGTAAAGGGAACAAGGTAAAAGGGTATTGCCACAATTGCCATGCATTTCATAATATAAAAGAGTAGTGCCACAATTGAAAAGAAAAAGTCTTATAATTTCTTATTATTCTCAAAATTAGAGCAAATTACAATGTAGGTCTCATATTTGAATTTATTAAGGCTAAAGATGTTTTCAATGGAGCCTATGGATCCTACTTATATAAGTAATTCACGTAAGTTACATGGGGTGAGAAATTTCTACTCCTAGAAATTTTACAAATTTGAGGACATCTTTAGCAAAATGATGCACCTTCAAATGTTACATGCCTCTAAATTATTCACTAACTAGCCTAGAATTCTTATTAATGAGTTATGGCATCACAAAAGGACAAAAGATCATTTTCCAAGAGATCTTCCTTGACTTTTGTGTACACTTGTGTCTCTTGGACCATTGATGAGCATTTCACTACTTCTGCAACAACGATTCACTCTTGTGTAGACTAGCGATTCACTCCGATTGATCCAATTGCACTCCTAGACCAAATCACATATTTGGAATCGACCGTGCAAAACTAGGTCCTTGGAGACTTTAATTGTTCAATTTTTTAGTTTTATAAGCTTCTTAAGTATCTAGAATCCCAAGGTAGTAACCAAGTTACTACTTTTCTAATTACTTCATGGGGCACTATTAAGACTCCATCCTAACATTATTATGTAATGGCTCCCTTTCTAACATGGGGACCCCATCCTCATGTTATTATGTATTGTTTTGTAATGTGCATGTGGCACTTGAGTCACTTAGATAAGTGGGACCATTTAATGTAACCGTTATCAAGAATATAATTGTTTTTGTAGTAGAAGATTCTATCTTTGGTCTCCACTTGCATGTGAAGTCAACCCTTGAGCGTTAGGAATAGGGTTTTGAAGAATCTTCAAAAAGGCAAGGGGGCATAGATGGATGCATCTCTTTTTTCATATTGTATCAAAGTTTTTTTAGGAGGTTGCCCCCTTAGAGAGGTTAACAATTCTGTTATGGTTAATATAGTTGTTGCATTTCCTTTTCGTAATGCAATATTTCTATGCATTTCATGAGTTTTTTATTTATTGCAATATTTATGTGGATGAGCTTAATTTAATTGGAAGGTTCCTAACAAGTGGTATCAGAGCACTTTCTAGGTCCACGTCCTATTACGATTGCAACATTTCCTGTCCTACCTTTTTGACCTATTAGGTATAATTTTCCTTCATTTTTATTATATGATAACTTTACATAAAAATTGAGTTAAATTTTTTCTATTCTAGTTTAATAGGTTAGAAACCCTTTGTTGGGGGTTTTAAAATATCATGGAGGAGCTATCATTATTGGCTAAGTTAGATTACCCATAAAGCATCTAGTGAAGTGAGGGGCGATCGAACTCTAATACCTAGACCTCAAACAACATCCATATATGGACTTGATCTCCTATATACCTTCGGGTATATATGGATATCCCCTATGTTCAGGAGGGAAATTTAGCCATAAGAATATTTTTGACTGTGTATCTATCCATAGTGCACCAAGCACAACACTAGAATATTTTACCCTCTTGTACTAGCAGAGAGGTGGATAGTGCACTCAAACGTATGTGTGGAATCCTCCTTGAGTAGTGGCCTAAAATATTGGTTCAAGAATTATCATTCATTTTTGTGATATAATAGAGGTCTATCGATAATACACACCTCTTGGCCTAAAGTTACCCTGTTTCTATTATATATCACATCCTAACATCAACCATCAAACCTCAATATCCTTAACCACAAAATTGATCATATTGAGGAGACTATATGTATCACATAATTGATTATATTGTAATAGATGAAGGTAATTCTTGGGAACCAGTAACACAAGACATAGTCTACCAGGGTAGTTGTCAATAACAATCGAGAAAAGTGTCAGAAAGGGTAGTTGTCAGTAACAATCAAAATAGAGTCTGCTAAGATAGTTGTTAGTAATAGTTGGGAACAATATCATATTGGGTAGTTGTCAACATGTTAGTAATGAATAAGACATAATCTATCAGAGTAGTTGTTAGATGAACAATAATAGATAAGGCAGTTATTGAGAATAGAGAATAAAGCAATATTTTAGGTGGAACAAGTATTTAGGAAAAAAATAGATGTTACTTGACTAAAAAATAAAGTTTGGGGTGTGGAAAATATCATTATGGGACCTATCCCATTGTAATTGTCTTTTTGAGTTGATTGTTTTTATATATAGAACCCAAACACTTTTTTGGAACCGTTACTAAAATTAATAAATACCAAAATAGCAATTCTATTTTTAGTAAGCACCCCTAGAAGGTCTAAAATCAGTGTATGGCTATAGGCACTAGAGGACAACAAATGAATAAAAAAATTCACACAAGTGACTCAATGGGAGGAGCATTTAGGAAAATAACTCTTTGATGGTCTAAACCAGTTACAGGTTGAAATCAGAACTTTACAAGAATCCATATCCTATGTGATAGGGGAACAAAAGGAGATGAAAGGAATAAATAAAAATTTCATAGGATTGGAAGTTGTTTAAGCAATAACACCCACACATATGGACGATATGGTCCTTTTGATCATAAGGGTGAGGGTTGAGTAACCTAGAACGAGAAACACATGATAATAATGCATACAAACTACCCAAATTAGACTTTCAAAAATTTTATGGGAAGGATCTAGATGGATGGTTGTGTCAAGCATAACAATATTTCAGTTTTCATAATGTCCAACAACATATACAACTTATAGTTGCATTTTTTAATTTTAAATCAGATGCCATGCAATGGTATTAATGGGTCAAAAAAGTGCACCTTAATCTTACTTAGGATGAATTTGAGAAACAACTACTCACTCATTTTGGCCTTAGTGAGTATGAGGACTTTACATGAGCCCTTACTAAACTCAAATAAAATTCAACTATTTGAGACTATTAAGCTCAGCTTAAAAAATTGGCCAATTGTACCACTGGCTTGAATGAAGAATTCTTTCGTATATATTTTGTGAGTGGTTTGGAGGATGACATTAAAGTTGAAGTTAAAATGTCTAAGTTGCAAATATTACAACAAACAATAAGGTTGGCTATATTTGTAAGAGATAAATATTATAATCTGAGTGGTGGTAGCAATGCATGTTAGTGTTTCTTCATCAAGATCTGTACCATAGAACAAAAGCATATTTGCTTTACCTTTCCTTTGAAAAGTTTATCTCCTTTCAATGTAAGTTACAGAAGTTACAAAAGCATATTTTCTTTGCCTATCCTTTTAAGTGCTTGTAGCTATAATGTTATTGGGTCGGCCTGGGGCATGTTGTTAAAATGTTAGCAAGTGACATCCACATCTTAATACCAATCAACTTACAAATGGATGAAAAAAATCAAAGATCATTGCAATAATTCAAAGCATCATTTATGCTTCAAAACAATGAACTTACAACCACACAATTAACGCCATGTGATTGAAATCAATTTTTTCAATCTCGCTTTCTTTTTCTAACATTTTCCTTTACAGGTACAATGGCTCCAACTCCCAATGGAAACAAGGGAGAAAAATATTTTGGAAAAAAGAGTATCCTAAAATATTTTAGCCATATCTCAAAATCCAATGAGGCATCAAAATCCAATGAGGCACCAAAACCTGCACAGATACAAGGTACATACCCGTTTTACCTACTTAATAGTAATTTTAATAAGTAATTTCAAAAAATGATATAGAACATCTTTGAATGTAGAATACCCAATTGATCCTAATATGCCTCCACTAGAAGATATTCTTTAGGATGAGATACATCATGAAAATTTGATCAACAATGACATGCAACAACTTGAACAAAATCTTGAAACTAGCACACAAATCCAAAATGAAAATGATCATTCTAACCAAATGCACACTTCTGGGGAATCTTTGACTAAGAAACCTAAATGTAGAAAGTTAACAAGGTGGACTATTGGAAGGTCATTTCAGATTGAATGGTCATCAAAATATTTATTTATTGAACCAGTGCAGCCAAAAAATAGTAATGATACACCAACATAATGTAGATGCATTATTTGTAGTTGGAAACTAGGGAAAGATCATAAGATGCAACTTAAGTTGGATACAATAGAAAAACATTGTGGGAAATTTTATATGATAGTAAAAGAAACTGATGGAACAACTAAGAAAATAATTAGGTGGAAGGATGCATCAGAATGCGTACATGTCAGATATGTAGAAGACTATGACAAAGAGATGAAACAAAAATAAACACTAGCTCAGAATGGTGGAACGATTCCTACACAGTTTTAAAAAATTCATAAAACCACTTTAGTTTCAAAAAGCTTGCAGTTTGTTGTCATATTTACTATTCTTAAAAAAGGTAGACCTATGTCAAAATTTATTGATTTTAAGCATCTCTTTCAACTAGTTGATGTACAAAACCTCCCTAGTACCCATTGGTCAGATCGAAGTGGTTGGGAAATGGTAAAATGTCTATCTTTGGTTGAGAAGGAGGATCTGAAAGAGAAAGTTAAAAATTCTAATTTCATTTCACTTTCTATTGATGAGGTAATTATTGTTGACAACACATCTTGGATTTGCATGCATGTTTACACCTTTCAAAATCATGTAAGGCAACCTCATTTTCTAGCAATACATAAGATGGTGGAAAATTGTAATGCTAAAAATATTTACAATGTTGTTGTTACTAGCTTAAAGGATATTGTTGGAATGGATGATGCAACAATAGCTAATAAATTAATATGTGTTGGAGTTGATGGTGTTGCTATAATGCAAGGTAACATAAATGGTCTTTGTGTTCGACTTCAAACATCATTTACCCCATATTTGATCCCAATTCATTGCATGGCTCATAGAATGAATCTTGCATACAAAATTGTGAGCACATTTGAAAATGTTGCAAGAGTCGAAGAACTCATCCATGAAGTACATGCTTATTTTTTGTGCAGTCCAAAAAGGTTTGCAGAGTTTCAATTGTTTGCACTAGGACTTACAGAAGGTAAAAAATTGTTGAAAGATGTAGATACTAGGTGGATTTCATTGTTTCAACCTACAACAAGAGTTTTCAAAGAATATAAATCCTTAGTAGGCTTTATGTATGATAATCAGAGGGTAGTTGATAAAGCAAAATATTTGCTATATCGTATGAGAGACCTGGAAATGCTACTCACTTTATGTGGTATTCTTCCAATGTTGCATGAAATGAATACATTGATAAAACTTGCACAACAAAGATCCATTTATATTGTTGATTTCATCAGGATTAGAAAATAAATTTGTATGCGTATTGATATGTTATACTTGTCAAGTGAAAATTTTATGGATCCTTTGTTTGATGATTGGAGAACTTTAACAAATGTCAATGAACAAAATAGTTTGTTGAAGTTCAACATCAATGATCATCTTTGTATTAATGTTCATGAAAAAGAGATACCTTTATATTATTTTGATAAGTGATTGGATATAGTTACTGAATATGTTGAATAGATGCCAATCACATACAATATATTTGATGAAGTTTTACTGAATACAAGGATTAAATTGAGAAAAATAGCAAAAACATTGACAAAAGAAATCAGAAACCATTTTCAAAGAGATGAGTTGCTTGAAGCGATGGGTGTGGTTAACCCTATGTTTTGGGATTCAGGAATAGACTATAATAGTAAAAATGACTTGTTTATAAAATATATGGGTACACTTATCCAACATTTTGCTAAACATGTGGAAGTCAATGGTACTGAGATCAATGGTATTCTGAATAAAGAACTTTTGACCAATCAATCCTCATATTTTGGAATGACAATGGTTGATCAAATTTCACATTTGACTAATCCTAGTGAACCAGGTTCTATTATACGTTTGTGGAAAAAGTTGTACCCTAGTAGTGTTTTACAACATATGATGAGCAAATATTTTTGCTTATATGAATTGTGTCAAACAATGGTTTTGGGATCAGTGGAAGATGAAAGGGTTTTTAGTGCATTATCTTTTGTGAAATCTAAAGTTCGTAATAGACTGGATAAAAATTTAGAAAACTGCTTGAGAATATATGTCTCATCTTATGAGGTGGACAAGTTTCCTTATGAGAGAGCTCTAGCATATTGGAAATCTATAGCAGATAGAAGAGGTATCATGAATATTGATGATGATGAGGAAAATGATAACTGTAGTGATCAGATTATTGAGACACAAAGATCAACTATGCATACAAGTGATTTAGGACAAGATGGGAATTGTTTGTTTCAACTTCCTCCAATGTAATATTTGCATTATTTTTGCAACAAATATCTTTAGGATAATGATTTTTATTGGATAGATGAATTTTACACATATTGCATGATATTTATATAATCTTGATGTTGCGAATCAGGATTATGAATTTTTGTTTGGATTGATGAGTTTTGCAAATAATGTCATACATGTACATTGTTTAGGATTATGAATTTTTCATTGGATTGATGAGTTTTTCAAATAATGTCATACCCTTTGTTCAAAATTATTAATTTTTCCTTGGATTGATGTGTTTTTCAAATAATATGCCATACTTGTAATAAAATTTTTAATTTTATATCATACCCTTTGTTCACAAAATTATATGTTTTATATTATAGCCTTGCTTTGCTTTATTGAGTATTTTAAACATTGGATGGCTTATTGATAATAAAGTGAAACTTAAACTTCTTAATGACACATTTGTTTATGCTGAATTGAAAGAATCCTTTAGCACTACATTAAACATATAAGAAATTGGATCTTATTCAATCAACACCTTTTTAGAAAACAACAAGCAAATGAATAATTTAACTCTCAACACCTATTTCCATAGTTGCAATAGCAAGAAATTGTAAATATCTACAAATATTTAATAAAACAAAACAATGATACAAAAATATCACACATTTAGAAAAAGTTTTTTATTTATTTCGAATAAATTTTCATTACAAAACAAGTGAACTGTGCATCCACTTTCATACTATTCGTTTCCAGGGCCCGATTCAGGTGTTCGCCCAATTGAAGGATCTGATTGCTTTTCCTCATGACCTTGCCTAGATGCTGCCTCTAATGTAGCTTGAGGTAGACTTTCTTCATGGCCCCCTATTCTAGAAGTTTCTCCTTGTAGGGCACCAACTCTCCTCAGGTTCGCCTCACCAATCTTCAAACTATCTATCAATGCCCTCTCCTCTTTAGTTGGATCTTCTTTTGGAGGTATTTCTTTCTCATGTTCCTTGAGAAAAATGTCTAGATCCATATTATGTTTAATGATTATTCTTCTGAGGGCATTATTCTCTCTGATGGTGTTATAAAATCATTCTTTGAATTCGATAGCATTTAGTAGACTCTGCTTTGTCATGGCCAAAAACACCTTCATGCTTTCCACCTGATTCTTGACATTCTCAAAATTGGACTACAAAGCAAAAAATTTAAAATATGTTAGTCAATAAAGGTCTAAATGTGTTAAAAAATAAATTAATTTAAAAAATATTGATGACTTACCTCTACAACTACTTGGGCAGCCTTTGCCACTTTAACTTTTTTCCTATCAATTGTCCATTTATTGAAATACGCTTGAGCTTCAACATTCAGATTCTCCAACCTATTCAAAAGGAGATCTAAAATTTCATCATCATAAACATTAGTGGCCTTTACATTTCCTGAAGTTGCTTGATGTAATAAAGCATCAAGCTTTTCAGGGTGTTGTTGAACCAAAGAAAACATATTCTATCTTTTTGAAAAAAATTGTATCGGGCATTAATTTCTTTGATTAGAACTTTTACCTGATACTCCCACTCTTTGAGTTCTTAAATATCCGAAAGCACACTATCCTTTATTGTGGCTTCCAAATTTTCTGCTAATAAAATTGATTCTAAAAATTTAATTTTTCATCCTCAGTAAGAGGAGCATGTTGACTAGTTTGATGGGGGAGAGGAGTTGTGAGTAGTGGTTGCTCTTCCTCTAGTTTGCAATGCTTCAATTTGAAGCACATCAAAAGCTTTAAAACTCTTAGGAAATAAACCTTGTAAAAGATAATCCTGATCTAGGGGAGGATTATCCAACTTAGGAAACTCATGCATAATATTGGAAACATTCCCCATTGAAAAAGTGGAAAAGTTTGAAATGGTTTGTGTATGGCCTCCTGAACTCCTTGCAACATATAATTGTTTTCCATGCATTTGATGACCCCTCATCAACTATCATCGTTGTGGAGGTGGTGGTGGCATCGTATACTGTGTTGGCTATTGTGATAGACCTAAGGCCCCATTAAAAAATAGAATAAATATTTTAAAAAAATATTGTAATAAAAATATTGGGAAAGATAACTTTAATTATGCATATCGTATGTTGATCTGATCTCTTGGCCTGATTCGATCGATTGTTCAGAAGGTTTTATGCATTATGGTTGATGTAGAGGTGGTGGTGGTGGAGGTGGCATCATTCTCTATCTACGATGAGATTGAGTTGACCCTACAAAAAATTATAATAATATTTATTATAAAAATTATTATAATAATATTTATTATCAAATGAATAATTAACTATAATTGCCCATACCAGATGTTGTTGTGGCCTCTTCGGATTGGGTTGGTTGTGAAGTATGTTTGGGATGTTGCCTTGAATACATTTAAAAAATATTAGTTAATGGCAACTAAAATTAATTAAAGAGAAATAAATTACAGAACCCAATTCTAGAAAAAGAAACTTTACTTGTAATGGGTTGGCTAACTTCCTCAACATCGATGAGCTCTTGATGTGCAATAGAAGAGGTAGCTACACGAACAAGAGGAGATGCAGAAGACCTAATGCGTTTCATAGATCTTGTTAGTGGAGGTTGTGGTGACTCTGTCTCAGAATCTCCACTAGCCTCTGGGAGCATTCCTCTAATTGCAACCTCTCTTCTGTTGGAAGATGATGTCGCTCTTTTCTGCATTCAAGTGAATTTAAAAATTAAAAACATAAACACTATAATATAACAAAAATAAATTTATTGCAAATTTGAATGTAAAAAAATTTACCTGCACCTCTTCGGCGGTTAAGCCAACTGACTTCAATTTTGGATGGAGTGAGGTGGGGATGGGGGTATTGTTTACATTATAATATGCTTCATAAAATAAAGTAATCAAATAATTGGTAGTAGCAACAATGGCAGGATGGGTAGCAGTATTTGTGCATGCATGGTGAAGATCATTTGTGATTCTACTAGAAATATATGAGGACCAATCGTATCTGTTCTTTCCAAGACAACACAATATATGCCAAAGCCTAGAAAGGAATGTTTGATGTTCTCCCCTACAAAATAATACGTGCTTGGAAGAACTCAACAATTGCACGAAGGAAGTTATGGGTAATAGATAAAAAATTGAGGCCCCTTCTGGATGGATTTGATTGCACTACAAAAATATTATAACACAATTAATAATTATATTTGGAGATTATACAAGGAAGAGGAAACTTGCAATTTCAAAGACTTACCTTGTAACACAATCGATGAGAGATTGTAGTGAGTCTCTGTTGGAAATTTGAGTTATTTTATGTTGTCATTGATATCACATGGATCATTGGTGTCATATGGATCACATTTGAGTTTTGGTGGTAAAAACACTTCATAAATAATCATTTATGATATTTTGGAGAGCATGGATATATACAATTTTTTTGTGAAAACCAAGGCAGGTAAAATAAAAGGTTTTATTTAAAACCATGAATGGCAGATTTGAAATGGGTTTTTATTAAAACCCAGGTTGGCTTTTTGTTTCATCGAAAAATATGCCCCAGTGATGGGGATATTTAATTTTAAATATTTAGTTTAAATTATTTAAAATTAAAATTAAAATTTTAAAATTAAAAATAAAATTATAGCACCGACGTCTAAAGAAAGGAGGAAAGGCATATATTAAAAATAATAGTGTCGACGTCTAAATAAATGAGGAAAGGCATATATATATGCCACCAAAAGTTTTGATAAATCCTTGTCCTTGATTTTTGAATGCATTCGAATTGATAACGTAATGCGAGAAGAGCCTGTGTGTTGAAGCGTGTGTAAAGAGGCGTGTGAAGGGTTTATGAAATTTGGGTCCGTTGAAGAATCATTCGCAGAGGATAACCAAATGCATAGGAACATTTGACCTAGTGGTTTGTGCGTTGTGTAAGAAGCAGGAGGTCCTACGATCGAGTCTCGCCAGGGATGCTTGCTGTGTTGAAACACTCGAAGTGTTTTTGAGTTTTCGAAGGGCGCATAATATTGAGGTATTTGTTTTGGTTCGTGCCCCTTTGAAAATGTGAGGGCTTGTGGCCCAACGACGGCTTAGGCACGGTTAAGGCGCTAAGTGAGGAGGCATCAAGGGATCAAATCCCGTCAGGGACAGAGGCAAGTTAATATTTTTTAATATTTTATTTTTCTAAAGTTGCCCTAGGAGAAATAAGGGTTATGATGCACCTTAAGAAAAAGAGAGATTTCTAGTGATTTTATTTTTGGAAGTATATCATATTATATATCGTTGGAAATCTTATTTCGAGGGCTATTTGATTAACTTGCTTAGAGGGAGAAATAAGATGTGTGTAAAGAGATATTTCTAATTTTGTAAAGAGGTTCAAAAGTAAAGGTTGCTTTGTTCTTTTTCAAAGAGGATTAATTCTTTCATGAGGGGACATGATGTATTTTATTGAGTAGGAGTAATAAGGTGTTATTTGGATATTATTGTTGTGTTATTAATCATGATCCCTAACCCTTATTGAAATTTGAAAAATAAAGTTTGTTGAGTGTGGCATATTTAGTGGACAACTAATAAGGCATCAAAAAGGTATGAGCAATATTCTCCATTGACTTTGTTTATGTTGGTTGATTTTTGAAATATCATTGGAGAGAGAAGTATTGATTATGGTTTCCTTTTTGAAAGTGGTTGGTTCAATGCTTCAAGGTTTTCTGGTTTTCTGGTTTGAGAGTTGTGTTTAAACCTTGTTTTATAAGCATTGTTGTTGAAGCCATTAGTTGTGTGAAAAACTTGAGATAGGGTTTGAGAAGAACATGAGTATCATTGTTATGTGAAGAATGTTTTATAAGAATTATTGTTGAAGCCCATTGATTGTACAAAGAACTTGAACTTGAGTTAGAGGAGAACATGAGTATCATTGTTATGTGAGATTTATGGTTAAGCATTGTTGGAAACATTTTGAGTTGGTTGATACATGCTTGGACTAGGAATTGTGAGAAAGAGTTGTTCCTTGTTGTGATTGGTTGAGTAGAGTTGTTTGAGCCTAGTCAAGTGAATGAGTGAAGTGGTTGTTCAAGTTCCATGAAACAAACTATTCTATATTCTGATTTGAGTTGAGATCATTGTGGATCATTATTTTCATCCATTGTAGAGTGCATTGCCATTCATTGTTGAGTTCATCATTGAGCCTTGACTTCATATATTTGTGGATGAAATTTGAATGCTACTTGAGCATGATTGATTGAGCATTTAAGAAGGCTTTTGGGATAGATTTATGGATAGATTTGTGGTAGCTTTTGTGCATGATTGATTGAGCCTTTGATAAGGCTTTTGGATAGATTTCTAGAAAAATTTATGGTAGCTTTTGTGCATGATTGATTGAGCCTTTGATAAGGCTTTTGGATAGATTTTTGGACAAGTTTGTGGATATATTTTAAGCAAGTTCTTGGTGAGATTGCTAGAGCATATTTTGAGTAAGTTCTTGGTGAGCTTGATGAAGCAGATCAGTGGATTGCTTACCTTGAGCAGATCAAGATTGCCTAGCTGAGTAGATAAATGGATTGCCTAGTTGAGCAGATCAGTGGATTTCCTAGCTAAGCAAATCAATGGATTTCCGACTTGAGTAGATCAGGATTTCCTAGTTGAGCAGATCAGTGGATTACCTACCTGAGCAGATCAAGATTACCTTGCTAAGTAGATCAATGGATTTCCTAGCTGAGCAGATCAGTGGATTGCCTACCTGAGCATATCAGTGTATTGCATTGCTGAGCAGATCAGTGGATTTCCTACTTGAGCAGATCAGTGGATTGCCTAACTGAGCAAATCAATGGATTGCCTTGTTGAGCAGATCAGTGGATAGCCTAACTTTGATCAGATCAAAGTAATCATTTGTATTGGTATAAGGATCCCTATTTCTTTGTGAAATATTATAAGGAGATTATCTTGTGGAGTACCCCACATTGGGGGAACCACGTTAAATATTGTGTCTCAATTATGTGTGGTGATTTGTGCTCTTGCTTACTATTTCTATCTATGTCATTAATGCACATTGCTATATTTAGATATTGCAATTAAGGACACTAATTGATATTGGTTTGGAAAGAAAATAAAAAGTGGGCACTATAATATTCACCCCCCTCTAAATATAAGCTTGTGTTCTTCAATTGGTATCAGATCCGGTTCCTTCGAAAAGGCTAACAGCTTGAGGGCAGATTCTACAAGAACACATATGGCTTCACAGAATGGATCATCTACAAATAAGGCTCCATTGTTTGATGGTAACAATTATGCTTTCTAGAGCATGAGAATGAAAAACTACTTGATATCACAAGGATATGAGGTATGACAGATGGTTGAAAAAGAGTATAAGGTTGAAGGTGATCCCGAGGTAGATAAGACTATCAAAAAATTGGTTGAGATCAATGCAAGGGCAATGAATTATATTTTGAGTGGGCTACATGAGACAAATTTTGCAAAGGTAATGGTATGTAATTCAGCTAATGAAATGTGGACCAAGTTGCATAATACCTATGAAGGAGATTCCAAGGTAAAGTTGGCAAAACTACAAACTCATAGAAAAATATTTGAGGAATTGAAAATGGAATATTTTGAAGATATAGCAAAGTTTTTACTTCGAGTTGATGAGATTACTAACACCATGAGAGGTCTAGGATTTGAGATGAAAGAATAAAAAGTTACTCAAAAGGTTTTGAGATCACTTCCCATGAAGTATGATGCAAAGGTTTCAACAATAGAAGAAATAATGGATATCAACAAGATAACAATGGAAGAACTACAAGGAACTCTCACAACTTATGAGATGAGGATAAGTAAGCATCAGGTTCCAATAAAAGAAATTGCATTCAAGGCTTCAAAGAAAAAGAAAGGGAAAATTCCAGAGACATATAGAGATTCAGATAATGATGAGGAATATAACTTCATCAAAAGGAAAAAGGACTCAAGGAATTACAAAGATATGAAGAAATTCAAATGCTACAAGTGTGGTGATTTTGGTCACTATGCAAACAAGTGTCCACATGAAGAAAATAGTGATGATGAAAAACAGGGTCACAGAAGAAAAGAAGATGGAAAGCATAAGCATGACAAAGAAAACTTTCTACATTGAAGAAGCAAGTGATAGCTCAGATCATAGTGATAGAGACAAGTCAGATGATGAAAGGAAGAACATCTATTCCTAGGAATAGAAGGTGAAAGAGAACAATGCTTTGCGTGTGGTCAAAGAGATCACATATCAGGATATTACAATGGATTCAGTGATAGTGAAGATGACATGACACATCAAGGAAACAGACATGGTCAAAGAAATCATAAAAGTTTGTTTTCTATAGAAGATTATAATGATATTAGTGACAGTGAAGATGAAGAAGGGTTTTTCTATGGGATAAAAGAAGTAGAAGAAGAACATTCACTCCAAGCAGAAGAAGTTAAACAAGAGAATATTGTAAGAAAGACAGATGTCTCAGTTGATATAAAGGAAGAATTCAATGATATCCATGAGCAACTACAAGAGGTTAAGGAGAATCTAAAAGAATTGAGATGTTCCATACTTGAGAAGTTTGATCCATAACATGACTCAAAAGGTCAAGATATTTTCACTAAGAAGGAAACTTGTATTTTAGAGACAATAAAGATGGATGCCAATTTGCTATTTGACACAAATGAAGAAAAAGAAGAGGAAAGTTCCAAAGCACCAAAGGTCTCATATTTCAGGTTTGGGGAATCATACTCAAAAGGAAAGGAAGCTCTAAAAGATCAAAGCAAGGAAGCACCTAAGTTTTATGAAGAAAGTTCCAAAGTTACTATGACTCCAAACATTCAGTTTGGATCTTGTTTTGAGATAGGTGAATCAAGTTCAAAAGGAAAAGAAATTCTTGAAAAGGAAAGTAAGGAAGAAATTAAGGAAGAGGATTTAGATACTACAAAGAAGGTTCAAGGATATAATGCACAAGTCAAAAATGATCATAAGGATAATGGTCAAGAAATGTATGAGGAACCAAGGCATGGACAAAGGGCTTTTCAAGGACTTTTTTTTCTTGTAATGGATTTGGACACAGGGCTATACACTGCAGGGTTTATGGATCAAAGAAGTTTGATTTTGCTAGAAGGAAATTCAAACGAACAAGGTATGGTTTTCAGGGACATTGCTTCTCATGCAACATGATTGGTCATAGAGCTTCTCAGTGCAAATAAAATGACCAACATGGTTTTGGATTTAGAGCTACACAATTTAGAAGTCATGGTCATAATTATTATGAAAACAGAACTTCACAATACAGGGTTCAGGAAAGGAAAGGATATGGATATTATTTCAAGAAAGAATTTAGGATATGGGCACCATACAAAGGCTACAATATCAAGTGTTTTAATTGCAATAACTTTGGACATATTGCAAAATTATGTAGGAATAAATTCCAAACAAGTTTAAGACAAGAAGGTCAAGCAGTTTCAAGGCAAGAAGGTCAAACAGGTTCAAGACAAGAAGATCAAGTAATTCATCAAGAGAAGGATATCAAAAAAATATGGAAGGAAGTTGATAGAGGAAAGAAACAATGTAAGATGGGAGTAAAAGTACTCCCACCCCAAAATTAATCACCTCAATATAGAAGGTGGTGATGGGGCTATGCTTAAGAGTCATATCTTTTAGCCCCATAGGCGTCCCTTTTGCCATTGATGTCAAAGGGGGAGAGATTTGAGTTAGATTTGAGTTAGGGGGAGAAACCTCCAAAGAGAGCATTGAGTTAGGGGAGCAACCTCCAAAGAGAGTATTGAGTTAGGGGGAGCAACCTCCATTGAGAGTATTGAGTCAGGGGGAGTAGCTTTGATTCTCAGAGATGGTTTTTGCAGTGATTGTGGTGATTTGGATTAGAGGTGTTGCCATCAATGACAAAGGGAGATATTATTGGAAATTTGAGTTATTTTATGTTGTCATTGATGTCAAATGGATCATTAATTTCATATGGATCACATTTGAGTTTTGGTGGTAACAACTCTTTATAAATAATCATTTATGATATTTTGGAGAGCATGGATATATACAGGGTTTTTGTGAAAACCAAGGCAAAAAAAATAAAAGGTTTTATTTAAAACCATGAATTGTAGATTTGAAATGGGTTTTTCTTAAAACCCAGGTTGTATTTTCGTTTCATCTAAAAAGGTGCCCCGGTGATGGAGATATTTAATTTTAAATATTTAGTTTAAATTTTAATTTTTTTAAAATTAAAATTATAGCGCCGATGTCTAAAGAAAGGAGGAAATATATATATATATATATATATGCCACCAAAAGTTTTGATAAATCCTTGTCCTCAATTTTTGAATGCATTCAAATTGATAACGTAATGCGAGAAGAGCATGTGTGTTGAAGCATGTGTAAAGAGGCATGTGAAGGGTTTACGAAATTCAGGTTCGTTGAAGAATCATTCATGGAGGATAACCAAATGCATAGGTACCTTTAGCCTAGTGGTTTGTGCACTGTGTAAGAAGCAAGAGGTCCTACGATCGAGTCTCGTCAGGGATGCTTGCTGTGTTGAAACGCTTGAAGCGTTTTTGAGTTTTCAAAGGGCACATAATATTGAGGTATTTGTTTTGGTTCGTGCCCCTTTGAACACATGAGGGTGTGTGGCCCAATGGTGGCTTGGCCATGGTTAAGGCACTGAGCGAGGAGGCATCAAGGGATCGAATCCCATCAGGGACAGAGACAAGTTAATATTTTTTAATATTTTATTTTTCTAAAGTTGCCCTAGGAGAAATAAGGGTTATGATGCACCTTAAGAAAAAGAGATATTTTTGGTGATTTTATTTTTGGAAGTATATCATATTATATATCGTTGGAAATCTTATTTCGAGGGCTATTTGATTAACTTGCTTAGAGGGAGAAATAAGGTGTGTGTAAAGAGATATTTTTGATTTTGTAAAGAGGTTCAAAAGTAAAGGTTGCTTTGTTATTTTTCAAAGAGGATTAATTATTTCATGAGAGGACATGATGTATTTTATTGAGTAGAAGGAATAAGGTGTTATTTGGATATTATTGTTGTATTATTAATCATGATACCTAACCCTTATTGAAAGTTGAAAAAGAAAGTTTGTTGAGTGTGGCATATTTAGTGGACAACTAATAAGGCATCAAAAAGGTATGAGCAATATTCTCCATTGATTTTGTTTATGGTGGTTGATTTATGAAATATCATTGGAGAGAAAAGGATTGATTATGGTTTCCTTTTTGAAAGTGGTTGGTTGAATGCTTCAAGATTTTCTAGTTTGAGAGTTGTGTTTAAACCTTGTTTTATAAGCATTGTTGTTGAAGCCATTAGTTGTGTGAAAAACCTGAGATAGGGTTTGAGAAGAACATGAGTATCATTGTTATGTGAAGAATGTTTTATAAGCATTATTGTTGAAGCCCATTGATTGTACAAAGAACTTGAACTTGAGTTAGAGGAGAACATGAGTATCATTGTTATGTGAGATTTGTGGTTAAGCATTTTTGGAAACATTTTGAGTTTGTTGATACATGCTTGGACTAGGAATTGTGAGAAAGAGTTGTTCCTTGTTGTGATTGGTTGAGTAGAGTTGTTTGAGCCTAGTCAAGTGAATGAGTGAAGTGGTTGTTCAAGTTCCATAAAACAAATTATTCTATATTATGATTTGAGTTGAGATCATTGTGGATCATTGTTGTCATCCATCGTAGAGTGCATTGCCATTCATTATTGAGTTCATCATTCAGCCTTGCTGTAGCGACCCCAGGAACACACACATCGCCCATTTTTAACACTACTTGCAATGTTGTTAAAAAAACCTAAGATGAAATGGAAAGATAAAAAAGCATATAATACGAAATAACAAAGATATATCTCTTTATTGATATTGAAGCTCGATTACATGTCGGTCCCTCTTAGGATACCCATTTCGATACAATAAGTTACAAATAGGTAAAGAGTGCCCCTTTTGCGAAGAGGTGGTGCACTTATAAAAAGCTTCTCGGTTCTGCACACGAAAATGTATGAGGGCTTACAGATGCCTCCTTCTCTAGGTCTATTTCCTAAAGGGATCCCTTTTTCTCTTGTATGTTGTAAACTTCATCCGATGAACCTGTGGCCCTGCAAGCAATGAAACAACAACACACATTTAGGTGTCCGAGATTGCCTCCCCGGATGAGGTTGTTAGTAATAAAAGAATGTAACGAAAATATGATGAAACTATGCCATGAAAGCATGTAAATCTACACTAATGATATGAAAACATAAAGAAATAGAATAAAAGATGCTATGTCTAAAATCTAAGCTAAACCCACGGTCCACTGTACAAGACAACGACTGCTAAGGTGAACCTTGCTCTCTTTACCCCAAAGCTATGGGTCAAAGCCTGTACCTGATGTCGAAATAATAGGTGTTATGATATTTGATCCGTTAGTGCTTCGTCGTACACGTGATCTCAAAGAGAACTCTCCAAGTCTCGAAAGCTCTCCTCAAAAATATATCTCGATGATAGCTGATTAAAAGATGTCTTGGTGCTCTTAGGCTTGCACCTTTTATAGTGTGAAACCCTAGGTCTATGTCCAAGCCCTAGAAATAAATTTCTCATGCGTAGTGCAAGTTAGCATGAGAAGCTTTTGTCCATTGTCTTTGTTTGAAGGCCAGTTAACTGAAATCTAACTACCCACTTGAGTCTTCTATGTGAACTGGTTGTTAGCATGAGAATATTTTGTCCTTTTTTTATGCTTGGAGGTCAGTTAACTAAAGTTTAAATGCAAACTCAAGTTTCCTATGTGAACTAGTCATGGAAAGGAATGCAAAGTTACTCCCGCTCACCTTTATTAGATGCATACTACCAATTATGCCTATGATTAGGACTGTTTGTCGACAAACTATTTCTTATGGCTTAGTCGCTGTCGTCTGTAGTGGCTAAGATCTAGCTACTGTCGTCTGCAACAGCTAAGGTCTGGCCGCTCTAGGATTGAACGACTAGGATCTGGTCTCTCTTGGCTTGAGCGGCTAGACTTGGAAGGATTGAAAAGACCCCAAATGAGTGGTGAGAACCACTGTTGATGCTTGGAAAGTCAAATATTATGTCTTATGATATTATGAGTGTGTCTATGTGAGAAGCTCCCCTAAGCATGATACGATTTAGGTGTCTATAGATGCCCCTTTTTGCAATGCGCTATGTGGAAAACACAACGCTGAGCAAAAACGTAGACTAATCTATTTGTAGGGTGTATGGTGATTAATGGTCTGATCAACGTCGGATGGCCCAATCAGGAAAGATGGAGTGCATCCCTTGAATCATTGCCTCAACATTCGGAGGACTTAGCTCAATGGCTTTTGCATGTTAAATTGCACTCGTTCCTCAAACTCAATCAGGTAGCTTCAACTTCTACAACAATTTTGACCGGTAGGAGAGCTACAATTGAAGATGTCATGTCTGCTTACGTTCCCAACAAACAAGGGAAATTTATGATTGTTGTATGCAATGATTCATAGGACGAACATGATTTTGTTATGATCGAGTGATATTTTGTTGATTTTGATTATGATTAAGTTGAAGTTTTGAACTACTTCCTCACACAATGAATTGGTGAAGAAATGACAATGAATGAAGCGACAAGTCACTTGACCAATATGACTAATCTGGTTCCTTTCTAGCATTTGTTGCTTTTAATGGGCAATACCACATCCAAGTGTGATTCCAATTGTTTATGATAATCATCCATCCTTATCCCGAGGAGCGGTCCGACTATCAATAGCCTTCTTAGGGAGTTAGGATGAGTGATTCTATTTATGTTTAGATTGTATCACTTTGACTTAATGTTTTTGGTGTCATAGGGGAATTAGGATGATCTTTTCGCACCCGTGGAGCAGTCCGACCATCTTGGTATTCTTCGGTATTGAAGGGTGGCAAATCATAATTCCAAAATGAGTGGTTTTTTGCCCCAAGTGACCTTATGGTTATCTACTCATCTCACCGAAATACATGGAGTGTGAATTGCTGTAATCGTCGAGTTGATAGAGTAAGTAACTAGGTACAAGGCCTACCTGAGATTGTGCTTTTATGTGGTTTTTTTGTTATTTTGAACATTCTGATGATCTAAAACCATGAAAGTGTGTTTATTTGCTATTTTTATGGGATCCCTCAAGGAGAAAATACCTTATTTTGCTCTGTGGATCTGGCCATTGTCAGGTCCAGTGGCCTCTGAGTTTCTGCCCATGGTCGTTGCTGCCTTGAGAGGCCAAGAAGTCCAGGCCGCTGATGTCAGCAGCGACCAAGGCCTAATTAAGGAAATATAAAATTTGCTTTCGTAGGGTTTGACCTATCACTTTCACTATTGAAGATTCATTTTGGGAGCTCTGGTGTGACATCGACGATTGTGACTTTGAACTTTACTGGTCCTGAGGACATGGCTGCGTAGGGTGAGACATCAGCTGCTGTAGGAGTCGGAGCTTCTCGAGTATTTCTCTCTTCAAAACCCTAGCTCTATTTTCTTTGTCTGCGTAAAACTGAACCTCACTAAGTAATGGGTAAACTAAACCTCACTAAACCTGTTAGCAATGAACAAACTTCATAATTAGGCTTAGCTTCCACTTTGCTATGGTGGGTTAGTCCCCAATTTTGTTTTTTTTGTTAATGGCTTTAGCCTAGGGTTTTTGAATTTTTTCGTTATTCACCTGCTGCTGCCATTTTGGGCATTTTGAACTTAGCCTAGTTTTGATGCCTGGGTGGGAATATTTGCTTTCCATTTTGTTTGTTTTCCCTCCCTCTGTTGATTTGTTTAAGTTATTTTGTTATTTTGATTTTTTTTTTAATTTCTGGCCAAGGGTTCACGGGTTTGCCATGCCGCCCCTTGGCCACTGTCGTTTAGAGCGATCGGCTCTGAGCCGCTGTCGCTTAGAGCGGCCAAGCTTGAATCCCAATGGTAAAAAAATTGACCGTTGGGTCTTGGTTGCTGCTGCCTCCAGCGGCCAGGTTTTGGCTGCTGTAGGCAACATCGACTAAACCCTAAGCCTTGTTTTCTTGCATTTTGTTGAATTTTTTGACATTTTTGATTTTTTTTTTTGGTTAGGAATTTTGATTACGTGCAATCTTATCCTTTTTTTTTTTAGACTTAGAATAGTCCATACTCTTTTGCACCTTTTTTATGTTTATTGTGAATTATGCATTAGATGAACTGTAGTTATGTTTTATTTTTCTTCTGCTTTTCTTAGATCCTTATTGCTCGGGCTCGGGACCCAAAGGTCCTCCTTGACTTACTTCCTAGCTTTGATGATATGGACTGGGTATGGTTCAAAGCTTGCGGGTTGTAGTATGTCATCAGACTACCTTATATCATGGTAGATCAGGTTTACCTTACGGCTTTGGCCCATCGCTGGGACCCGCGCACTAATACCTTCCACCTCCCGACCAGCGAGATGACCATCACGTTAGAGGATGTATATAGGATCTTTCAGATTCCATTCGATGGGGTGGCCATTTTCTCTTCGACCACTAATGATCAGGTGGTTGTCTTCACTCGGGTGTTTAGAGGGCACTCTATGGATGCTCTTAAGGACACCAAGTCTAGAGGAGTTTCCATTAGTCGCTGGCATTGGGAGGGTGTCTTTACAGTGAGGCATGTCGTATTGCTGATGGTGATAAGCAATGTTCTTATGCCGGACTGCTCGAGTTTGAGGTTCCCGTGGAACCTTCTGGTGATGGTGCAGGATCTATTGGATAGCGAGGAGCCTATCATATATGCATGGGGTAGATCACTATTGGCTTAGTGTTATGATGAGTTGTACCACATCCATCGATGAAGACATGTCAGCATTACCTATAGCTTGCTCCTACAGGTTTGGGGATGATAGCATATTAAGGTAGATTGCCCTAAGGGGTTCCTAGCTGAGATTACATCGGTTGATGCTCGGACACAGTGCTATGCTGCTAGATGGGCTCGAGATCATGAGAAGCGTAAGAGCCACACTTTCATAGGGGAGCTGTCCCACTACACTAATGATTTCACTAGACTGTTGGCCAGAGATTGCATGTGGCAGCCTTACTATGAGTGCCCTACTTGGGACTATCCAACTAGCTTTACTGCCAGGACACGATGTGAGTGATTGCTTGTTGTCCATAAGATTGCCATATGGGAGTATTTCTTCTACTCACAGGTTCTTCGTTAGTACATATTACAATAAGATGTGCCCTTGGTACCGTTCTTATATAGGTGCCTCACAACAAAGAAGGACCTACCTCCACGATAGATTATCGAGCTTTCAGATGAGGAGGATGCCCCAGATGTTGATCCTATAGTGGCTGGAGGAGTTACAAAGGCCTACACTCAGTGGTGGGGTGATCTGATGTGGCAGTGTTGGTAGCCTAGGGCATGAGGATTATGGCAAGGGTGATGGCGTAGATTCGACAAGACGTAGAGTCCTATCTAGGATCGAGGTATGGTGCCAGCCAGCAAAGCATGTGGCAATGGAGGATCCTGATATTCTTGAGGAGTTAGAGCCCAAGGAGAGAGACTCTCCTCTAAGAGCACAGTTGCATGAGGTCGAGGCTGAGCTTTAGGCCACTAAGATCCAAGTACAGTGGCAAGATGCTACCATTGAGTAGCTCTCAGCACATATACAGGCTCTACAGGCTACTATTAGAGGTGGTGATGTCAGGATACAGTTTTTTGTTCCTCCTACACCACAGGAGGTTCTAGTGGTAGGTTTAGGAGCCGATGTGGGACAAATTTAGTCTTTGTTGGATGAGCATGAGGTGCAGATACAGGGACATGTGGATCATGTTATCCTTCTTAAGATGCAGCTCAGGAGGCACGGGATTGTCCCTAAGGATCCAATAGGTGCGGGTGGTTCGCAGGTCAATGGGTGCTCCACCTCGGGGTAGTCTTCCGCCCATCCTAGCTAGAGAACCCGAACTCGAACAAAGAGACCGATAGGCTCACATCATTAGACTCATGACACCGCCATAGGGGGAGGTGGCACTGGGTGAGGTGATGCAAGGGGCTCAGACCCGGTATTTGATTGATGCTTTACTTGGTACTTTATCCATTTTTGAGGTTGAATGACCTAGATGACTATAGCCCACGAGCATTTTTGTACATCCATTGGACTTGACACACATACTTTTATGATAGCTTTGCATTATGACTTATTATGTGTATCGTTTATTGCTCATATTTTTGTTATTTTATTTTATGATATGATGTGATGATGGTATTATGATGATTTGATGTATATGTTAGATGATAGATGATATTTGAAGATGCTTAGATGGATGTGTAGATGCTTATATGACTTGATGATATAATGCGATGTATTTTGATGATGAATGATGAATTTATGATTGTCTGTAAATGGATGTTGCCTATATGTTTTATGATGTGGTTTATGGATGATTAATGACTTGTTTTTGTGAATGTGATGTTGTTGCTAAATGCATGTTTTAAGTTTACTTTAATTGTATGCATCTAACTTATGTGGTGGAATGGTATAAATGAACCTGTATGCTCTAATCACTTAAACCATACGGAATGCATATGACATTGTCAATCTTAATGGGTGATACCACAGAAAGTAAGAAAATAATTATGAATTTAAATAATCACTCTTATCATAAGAATTTATTAAGTATTCATATATGAGATGTAATGGTGTGTAATATTTTTTCTTAATAAGTTTCTATAAATTAAAAGATATAAAGCAGTCAGTGGTCGTCTATATACTATTTCTAATATATATGCGGTATGTGTCCTACTATGTTGATACCCCCTAATTTATAGAATCTAATAAAGAAAATGATTGTGTGAGTGATGTTATGATTTGTTGCTATGTAAGAATTTTTGGGCTTTTCGAAGATTCAAACACTCTAGTTACCCTATCAACACTTGTCTACTTACCACTTAGACTTTTGAAAAGTAAGTCTTTTACCATGGACCTGGTTTTTCATGATCTTTGTGTGTGCATGTGATTGTATATTTTGAGGTAGAACTCAAGAATTTCCTCCGATGTCAGACAGGATTCTTTCAACCCATTTCTAAGATCAGGGATCCTCAAGTGTTCATCTCATCCTTATGTTGGACTTAGTTGGACTATACCACTAGGCAATATTGGGTTACCTAAGCTAGCTCATCCACATTCAAACATTGGTCTACACAAATGCATGAAGCAATTGTAATAAACATATCATCATGTGTAAGGATTTCTCCTTCCAGTTTTGTACGATGCTGAGAATTCCAGGGATTCAAGTTTTATTCCCTTCTTTGGCTTCTTTTTGTCTTTGGGTTTTTGCTTATATGTAGTGATAAAAATCACTTTTTATTTTGATTGATTTTTTTCTTTGAGCGGGGATTTTTTTAGTGATGATAATCACTGTTTATTTTTCTCATATGTAGTGATGAAAATCACTATTTATTTTTGATTGATTTTTTTGAGCTTGATTTTTTTGATTTGTGTATCAGATTACTGCTTTGAAATCTGGACTGTTTGCTTGGCCTTTTGAATATGTACTTTGCTTTGGGATTTTGCTTATTTTGATGTAAGCAAGGGATTTAGATAGGGTAAAGCTTGTCATTTTGCTAATTCTCAGCACCTTTAAACCAGTTGCACAGGGGGATAAGCAAGAAAATCCTTTTCACTTAAGGTAACCTAGACCGCTTTGCAAATTTCATCTTTTCCTTGTACCAGCTAGGATTTTAGTGTTTCAATTAGTGACGAGATCTTGAATATCCAAGGCATTATCATAGCTAGACCTTACCTTCGACTAATCAAAGTGGTTTTCCACAAAATTTTATAAGACCACTAGTTGTGGTTGATTAACCTAAAAACCTTAGTATATTATATATAGCAAAAAATAATGGTTGTGTTGAAAAACACAATTACACACATGTGTTAATGGAGGTATGGATTTGAGTGATTTGTGCGACAAAATGTGGTATCACTTTTAAGGCTCTCATGACATATGAAATTGTAGTGGATATGAAAATGCAATGCAATGATGTGGATGCAAGATGTGAGATGCAATTGTTTTTGTATTTTTTATTTTTATGTTGTTTTTGTATTTTTGCTTAATTTGACCAAAGGGCTTTAAGATGCCTTTGGAGATTTTGTTTGATTTTGACCAAGCGAATTGGGTACCCTTGGAGCTTTTTAATTGATGTTTGACCAAGTGGTTTGAATTACCCTTGGAGCCTTTGATTGATTGGATTTGACCAAGCGGTATGAATTACCCTTGGAGCCTTTTTGAATTGATTTTGACCAAGCGATATGAACTACCCTTGGAGCCTTTGATTGATTGGATTTGACCAAGCGGTATGAATTACCCTTGGAGCATTTTTGAATTTATTTTGACCAAGCGGTATGAACTACCCTTGGAGCCTTTGATTGATTGGATTTGACCAAGCGGTTTGAATTACCCTTGGAGCCTTTTGAATTTATGTTTGACCAAGCGGTTTTGAATACCCTTGGAGCCTTTTTATGTTTGGATTTGACCAAGTGGTTTGAATTACCCTTGGAGCCTTTTTGAATTGATTTTGACCAAGCGGGATGAATTACCCTTGGAGCCTTTGATTGTATTTTGAAATTTTATGTTTTTATGATTTGTTTTTGTTTTTGACATATTTGAATGTTTTTGAATTTTATGAAATATTTGAATGTTTTTGTGTTTTATGTGTAAAATACCTTTAATTGAATGATATTGAGAGGTTCAGGCTCTTCAACACCATCTAATGATATAAGACGATATGCTCCAGGTCCAAATCTCTCTGAAATCATGTATGGACCTATCCAGTTTACCGTGAACTTATCTTGCAGATGCGGCGGAGATTCGAATTATGCTGGTTTTCTTTGATCACAAGATCTCCAACCTTGAATTCCCTTAAATGGACTTTACTATTGTAAGCTCACGCAAGATGATCTTGGTAAATATGAAGATGCTCTAAAGCATTGACTCGAAATTCATCAAGAAGCATCAACTGATCAATGCGGCCTTGTCGCGTAACATCATCATCTATGAATTCCTTTAATGTTATGCGTAGATTCAGAATTTCTAACTCTAGTGGCATTATGGCCTCAGTGCCATATACTAGTGAAAATGGTATTGCCCCAGTGGGCATTCGTATACTAGTTCTAAATGCCCATAGTGCAAGAGGTAACTGCATGTGCCAATCCTTGTGATTGTCTTGCACCGTATTCCTCAAAATGGAGACTATTGTTTTGTTCGAGGCTTCTACTTGCCCGTTTTCTTGCGGATAATAAGACGTTGAAAAAATGTGCTGAATATGATATTTATTCACTAAAGCACGCACATTTTTGTTCTTGAAAGATGGCCCATTATCCGATATTATCTTAGAAGGGACCCCAAAATGATGGGGGTGAGATTTTCCCAATCAAGTCTAGTCCCCATTATGAGAATAGCTATGCTGCCTGGATGGGATGAAAACCTTGCGATGGTAAGTGCGTTATATTCGCATGACATTGGCACTTACTACATTTCTTGACATACTCGCAATAGTACTTTTCCATGGTGGGCCAATATTTCATTCTCAAGATGCACTTAACGATGGCCATGCCACTGAAATGCCCTCCACATGTTTCGTCATGAGCTTGCAAAATTTCCCAAGATGCTTCCTGGGGCTCAAGACAACAGAGTAATATTCCATCATATACTCATCTGTAGAGGATTTATCATAGAAAGATGTATCTTGTTGCTCTATTTTTGAATGTTTATCTTTCAGTATGCGACAAACCTTGAGGTACTATTCCAAGCTTTAGGAAGTCCCGTAGTTGGGAAAGCCAATCCTGATAAGCCACAACTTCTATAGAAATGATGACTTGCCCTTCCTGTGTTTTTGAGCTGGTGAACATGGATTGAGGAACAAATCTATGGTGTATGGTTGCACCACACTCCATAGGTCCTCCTTGGGAGATCAAAGACCCCCAAGGTGCTATTTGCAAGAAACCTCTGGCTGTGAAGGACCAATCCCGATTTGGCTCGATGTTGATCATGTTGATTGATTCTTGATTGTCAAAAGCTTCATGGTGTATTGCTGAGTGTGAAAGCACTTTTACATGAACGGTTGTAAAATCAACAGATGAATTTTGAGGTATTAAGGATCCCAAAGAGGCCATAGTGTCTACAAATCTATTCTACGTACGAGGGATTGCCTCGATGTCGTACCATTCTGACCGGGCTAGGTAGGTGTCAACAAGTTCCTTGTAAGTATTTAGGAGTGGGCACCTGCATTGGAATAGTCCTTTGACCTGGTTTACTATGAGCAAGGATTCACCTAAGATACTCAATATTTTAATGCCCATTTCTATGGCTGTTTGGAGTCCCAGGATCAATGCTTCATATTGTGTATTATTTTTTATGCACGGGAAGTCTAGTTTAAATGATAAGCGCAATGGAGCGCCTTGTGGTGTGATAAAGACAATCCATGATTCGCCTCCTTGTTCACACTTCAAACCGTCGAAGAACAATAACATGTCTCTTTCTTTCTTAGGTTCTTCGAGCTCTGGTAGATCTGATAATGCAAAGACCACATCATCAGAGAATTCTATAGTGAGAGGCTTGTTATCCTGAAGAGGCGCCTCTGCTAGTTGATCTACTATGACTTGTCCCTTGATGGAATTTTGACTTACAAACTCTAGATCAAATTCTGTCAATAGCATGATCCACTTTGCGGTACATGTATTGTGATGTCTTACTCATCATGTACTGCAAAGAATTTTGTTTTGATATGATGTAGGTCGTATGGCTCAACGTGTAGTGTCACAACTTTCGAGTTGCAAAGACCACTGCTAAACACAAATTTTCGATATACACATATTCTAGCTCATAACTCACCAAGGTGCGACTAATGTAATATATGGCTTGCTCTTTGTCTTGTTTGTTTTTTTGTGCTAACATGGTGTCCAATGCGAAATTAATAGCCGATATATATAGTAAAAATGGTATGTCTGGCCTTGGTGGAGCCAATATTGGTGGCGTTGCTAGATAAGTTTTGATCTTTGCAAAGGCTTGATGGCATTCTTCATCCCAATGAAAGGGAACTTCCTTGCGTAGCAACTGATTCATAGGTCATCATTTGTCTGATAATTACGCGATGAATATTTTTATGGATGCTATCTTGCCTTGTAGGCTCCGTAACTCCCTAATGTTGGTAGGTGCAGCCATTTCTAGTATAGCATTTACCTTTGCAGGATCTACTTCAATGCCTCTCTTGGATATGATGAATCCCAAAAGCTTGCCAGAAGTTACACCAAATACACACTTCTTAGGATTCAATCAGATGTTATGTTCTATGAGGTGATCAAATATTTGTCTAAGGACTTTGGCATGCTCTTGCCGCAATAGGGACTTGGCTAGTAAGTCATCCATGTAATCTTCTAATATTTTATGCATATAGTCATGGAATATGTATGTCATGGCTCGTTGATATGTGGCACTAGCATTTTTGAGACTGAATGGCATCACTTTGTAATAGAATGTTCCCCATGGAGTAATGAAAGCAATTTTATGTTGATCTTTGGGCTTAATTCAAATTTGGTTGTATCCAAAAAAACCATCCATTAGGGAGAGCATTTCATGACCTGCGGTTGCATCTACAAGAGCATCTATGTTTGGCAATGGGAATGAATCCTTTGGTGTTGCCCTATTTAAATCTTTGAAATTCATGCAGATACGGACTCTTTCGTTAGGTTTCCCCATGGGTACCATGTTTGACACCCACTCAGGATAGTCGATGGAAACTATGAACACTGCATCCAGTAGTTTTTGCAATTCGTTCTTCACCATCAAAGTGATGGTTGGATGCTTCTTCCTCATTTTTTGCTTGACTGGCTTCTTAATGGGATCCAATGAAAGGTTGTGAATGACTAACTTTGGATCTATGGCATGTCTTTGTACGTCAAAGAAAAAATATTTGGCATCTCCTTGAGGATCACAATTATGATGGCTTGTTCCTCTGGAGATAGACTTTCTCCAAACTTGACTTTCCTTGGTTGGGTGGGATCATCGTTGATGTCCACATTGAAAGTCACTTCTATAGCCATATGTGACCTATCCTCTAGCTGATGAGGCATGGGTATCAAATGAATGTCATCAGCGAGATTTACAGGACCTACTAATTCAAGTTCCAAACCAACATGGAAGATGTAATATGAACAACCTAATGCAAAATGGAACGACTGTAACATATCTTCATTGGGGAAGAGGTCTTCAAGCTCTATGGGCGAATCAGCACGATCCCAATAAATAGCCTCTACATCAAGATGTAATGATTTGGTAGGATCTGCTAGATTATGAAGTGAAGTGGCCAAATCAATGGAGATCATGTTGATGGATGGGATAAAGTCTCCAGGACCACATGGGGGAAATCTTGTCTCAGGGGTTTATCTTCTATACTCGTGATGAGGTTTTGGAGGAATGGAAATTTTTGGATCTAGCCCATGAGCAAGGTGGACAATAGGATCATTGGGCTCTAATCGCTCTCTGAATGTAGGTGAAGGGGGATTGACCATACAATGAGTGGTAGCTAGGTCAACAGGTCTCCCCAAAAATCAGAGATGAGGGTCTATGGCACAGAGTGCCGCATCTCTCTCTACTAGCTCGTTGACTTACCATAAGTGGTGAGGTCCAAGATAATCCATCTCGATCTCATCCTCAAAGTCATCATCACTTATCCAAAAATCGTTAGCATTGGTATGCAATCTTAAGATAAGGGGCTCATGTCTTGGCCCCAAGTAGACCATCTCTATTTCATCTTCATATTATTTGTCACTTATAAAGAATCCATTTGCGTTTGTCTCTTGCCCCAAAGTTAGGGGTTGATGGCTTAGGCCTAAGTAGGCTCTTTTTGTTGAGTCTTCTGATTCATAGTCACTTTCCTCTGATGTATACCCAATATCATCATGGATGGACCATGTGAATCTTTGTAAATAGCGAGGCCCCTAATAGGCTAAGCCAAGTTGTGCCTCATCATCACTTGATTCATATCTATTCTCCTCATCCCACAAGTTGTACCCTATTGGGGTGGAATCAATTGAGATGTTTGGATGATAAGTTTTTGGAGGCGATATGTTTACCATGGCCACTTGTCTTCAAATTTCCTATTCTTAGGGGATGATAAGGAATGAAATCAATGTCTTCTGCTAACCCTAAGCTTAGTCTTTCCAATACCGTTGCAAGCGAGTCATATCGACCTCTGCTATAATAGCCTAAGCCAAGTCTGTCATAGGGAAGCTGATATTGTAGCTTGTATGGCCGTCTACACCCCTGCTCATATATGCCAAGGCCATAACCATGCCAATGGCAGTGCTCAAAGTAGCTTAGAGAAAAATTAGGGTTAGAGAGGTAACGAACATTGACCATGAATAATTTGTCACTATCCTCTTCTATATCTGAAGACTTATGAGCGTAGTCTAGGTCGACATAGACAAAATTGGTTTGGTTGGGGGGAATTCCAAGTGGAACCATTGTTCCTACTAGCGACCTCAAGTCCTTAGGCCTTCCCATGTCTTGTGCAAACTCAATTATAGGCATAGATATGATGTTCTACACAAGGTACTCCCCTATGCCTATGCTTTCAAAATGTATTGATGCATGCGAAGTTGATGACCCTACGGATGATACTAGCAAAACAGGGTGATAATCACTATCTTTATCTTGATCTTGAATATCTTCCTCTTCCATAGGACTTGGAATTTCAACAATGGCTACAGTTGGGACTTCCTTGGGCATTTCTTCCTTAAATAAGGGTGCCTTTAGCTTCTGATTATCTTTTGGTTTTGATGTTGATGGTACTTTAGAAGCATTGACTGTTTTGAGTGCACCAGGAGGTGTTGATGTACATGGGTCTTTTATTACCCCTTTGTCTTCGTTATCCATTTATGTGGTTGGGGATCAAGGTGCCATGTATAGGTGAGTAGAAGGGATTACAAATTCTCCCAAAATGTGCACCTGATTGACATATTTAAAATGCTCCTCATCGACCAGAACCACATAGACTTTGTTCTCGTGCACATACTTGACACATTGGTGCAAGATCAAAGGCACACACTTCATGGCCCTTATCCAAGGATGCCCTAAGAGGATGTTGTACTACATAGCTCCTTCCAAGACATGACACATCATAGGGATGGTCTTGTGCCCCACCTTGATGGGTAGGACTATCGTTCCCACAATATTACATAAAGCATCATTAAAAGCTCTCAATGTGTAAGCTCTTGGAATGATATTGGACTTGGAGATTTTGAGGTGCTCTATTGCAGTTGTTGTAATGATGTTTATCGATGAACCTGTATCGACCAAGACCCTCTTGAAAGGTAAGTCATTAATTGCCGCTACAATGTTTAGCGAAGGGTCTGGTAAGGTAGCAGGAACTGTCTTAATCTCATGATCATAGAATCGTATTACAGGTTCCTAGTATTATTGTACTTGTCCCATAAAGTGAGTGAATGCATTTGCATCTTGTGGTTGGAGCTCAATTGTTCTTAAGATCTCCATTAGAGTCTCCCTATGCTTTGGGTATTGTTGTATGAGCTCATAGATGGATAACTTAGCTGGAGTCATCTGTAGGTTTTGCTCCAATCTACTTTGAATAGTTACCACAGGTCACGTTGGTGGTTGCGGTTGACCATATCACCTAGTCCTTGTTGCTATGTTAACAATATCAACCATCCCAACGCATCCGTGGGTAGGTATGTCAGCTTGAACCTGATTTACTTAGGCCCCTTACTCTCGAGGGACCTCATGATTGGGCAATGGGTTTCTGTATATGACCATGTCTATGTTATCGGGAGCCAATGGGTTGTCAACTTTGAGTTCTCCTTCCTCAATCATGTTTTGTACTTGATGCTTAAATCCAATGCAAGCCTCAATGTCATGCCCCGGTATCCTATGATAAGGGCAAAATTGATCTTCCCTATATCCTTTTGGCTTAGGATGGTTGGGATCTATAAGAGGTATATCAGGAAATCTGATCCTCTTGGCCTCACTCAACTGATTAAAGATTGATTGCATTGATTCTATCAAAGGCATGAAATAACGAGGTGGCTTGCATTCTCGATTTCTTCCCTGATTGTTCTTTTGGCCGACGAGGGATGTGCTTGATAGTTCTGGGGTTGTTGTGCACCCCCATCCTTGGGTGTAGCCAATACAAATTGTTTCGGAGTTTAATGGTTCCCTCATCTACTTTTATTTCTTCGAAGATCTTGGTCTGTGTCAAAGCTTCCTCAAATGAAGAATACTGTTGAAGTTGTAGCAAGAGGGAGATGTGTTTAGAGCAAATTTTGGTGAACATGCGAATGATATCTTCTGTGGGAACATAGAATGATAATTTTGCCATGATTTTTCTCCATCTATTCCCATAATCCATTACTGGCTCATCATCACAATATTTCAAGTTGGCCATGTCTGAAAGGTTCACCTTCTTCTTAGCACCAAAGGAGAAACATTTTAGGAATGCATTTACTAGTTGCTCAAAGTTGGTTATGCTGTGCTTAGGTAGTTGGTTGAACCATTGAGTGGTAGCACCTGAAAATGTCATTATGAATGTTCTTAGCATGAGAGCGTCATCGTCTTCAAGATGAAAATAAGCATTGATAAAATTGGTGACATGCTCTTGTACATCCTCTTCACCCTTAAACTTTTCTAACCTAGGTATCTCAAAGTGCTTAGGATATGGAGGGCTAGGGATTTATGGGCATAATGGTTGGTTGTGTATTTTGCTCAATGTTGGTGAGTTCCCAGATGCCTCTTGTTTCTCAAAGGTTTTAATTTTTTCAACAAGCTATTGAAATACCTTTGATGCACAGATTTACTCCTCTTGTAAGCCTATTTGCATTGGCAATGAAGGTAACTATCTATCCATTTGATTTTTTCTATTTTCCTCCCTTCTACAAGGGGACTCAGGATTGTGATCCTAATTTTTTATGTTTGCCCTTCCCCCATTAGTTGGATTTCGTTCATATTTGGTGGGGGATCTCATTGTGGGCTATCTTGTCTAGTGCGCCTCTCCTTAGGTGAGTCAACACGTCTTATTATTTGGTGGTCACCACCATTTGCCTGTAAATTATTAAGAGCTAGCCGCTCAGCTTGCTCTCTTAAACATTGATCATGTTGGCACAAGAGTCTTTCTCTTTGTTTCTCTTGATCGAGAGAATCCACTAGCTCTCTCTCCTTATGTAATACATTTTCTAACCACCTCATTTAGTTAGTTTGTGCTGTTACAAATGACTCATGTTTGTCTGACTCTGTTCTTGTTGTCTTGACTCGTAGATTCCTTGAGGAGGTTTTTGCTATATCTGTACTCTTGCTAGCTAATGTGACTTGTTAAGTGTACTGTTGAGTATCCCTATTATCAGACTCCATGTGTCTATTGCAGGTTCGCTTTGAGGTACCCCCAGATTGGGAGGTGTTTTTAGAAGTCACAGTTCATGAGCTTCTAGATGCATAGTTCTCAATAGCTATAGTTCTTTGATTTGGTCATGTAGGAAACCGATCCAACCCGTCTAGTTGTCTTGTTTTCCATGGCTGGTCCTGTGGGGTGCCATTCACTCCTATGAGGTTATAGTATATGAGAATATTTCCTTTTGTGTGAAGTTTTTCTTCTATTTTATTCCCATGGCTAGATGTAGCTCTAGTTTCCTGCCCTTTAGTGGGTAGACCTATTTCATATGTTTATTGTGAGTCTTGAGGTGTTGCAATTCTTGTTTGCCTTCTTGATGAAGAGGACTTGGTGGTAACATGCTTTCTCCATGTGGATGGAGATGTGGTAGTCTCATCATCCCTATGTGAAGAATGAGTTTTAGAACCTTCTTTATGTCCATGTGAGGAGGAAGCCCTTGAAGCTTCCTCACGTCTTTGAGATTTTTCTGCGTGTTTAAAGGAGGCCCTTGAGGTCTCCTCATGTTTCCTTGATGAGGATGGCTGAGCCTCTTTTTGTTTATGTGACTTTGTTCCATGATGTGGTTCCTTACTTGGGGTTTCTCGAGGAGATCCCCCAAGGGTTGAGTTATCACCCCTTAGGTTCGTGGAGCTACATCTCACGGTCTTACGGGTAGGTTGTTCAATGTTACTATGACTTCGCCTATGGGTATGAGTTGCTTCTGTCTCTCCCTCGGTATCAGATCGAGGGTGCTTACTTCTTGTTTTGACCATGTTGTCTTATGAATTGATATTTTGAGTTGCAATTTAGGAATAACCACACAATACCAAGCAAATGTTTATCTTGATTACCGATTTGAGTGTGCCCTAAACTGTTTGGTGTGTTTTGATGTGTTGTTATTTTGATTTCTTGCTCTTGTTCTTGGATTAAGAATGAGAAGACTCATCCATAGTGACAATAAAGTACACTCATGCCAAACATGATTTTCTCAAAAGAAGCTAGGGTACACCATTGAAGACCCAATGGAGGGTTCGCCTAGCTCTTCCACTTTGAACCAATGATCGTTCCAATAGTGGGAGACAGTTTGAGCACAAGTAACTTAGTATCACTATAAATAAGTTTCTCAATCCATTTCTAGGAAGCTCTAGGAGGTAAACCAATGGAAGGAGATGAATTCCAACGTCACTGGACTAAATTGAAGGTTGGTGATGAAATCCAACTCCCCAATGTTTAAATGAGACATGCATGTGTGGTGTTCATTTTAAGCTTGTGTAACATAAAGTGCATCATATAGCAGCGATGAATATTTATTATATGCCTAAGTGCAAAAATACATTTCAATATTCAGTAATATGCATGAGATACTATGATTTGTATGAGCACACTTTATTTCGTGCAACTATGGTCTCTAGTAGGGCCTCAAAGCAAGCAAACAACATACAATGCGTAGCACGTTGGATTCTAGGGTGAAATTTTTAGGCATAAGTCACTGTTCCTAGCAACGCCTAGTGAAAAATTTAAAAGATCTAAGATATATGAAATGCTTAATTCTTTCTTCTTTTATTCTTTCAATTTCCAAACATAAATGTGCATTAAGTTCTCTATTTTGGACATAGAAAAGCAAACATAAAGCTGTAAAATATCAGATAAGCTATACCAACCTTTGATCCAACTCAGAGAGTTAGTGTTTTGACCTCTACTGCACTCCACTTCTGGCCATTGTTGACCAGAGCAGCTGGTTCTTGTCCACTGTAGCTCAAATCGGCTAAGCTCTATTGGCCATTGTAGCTCAGAGAGGCTATTTTTGGTCGTTGTAGCTTAGAGCGGCTAGATCTGTACACAAAATTAAGTTAGTATTCTAGCAAAAAATGAAAAATTAGTGGTGGTCCCACCGTGATTGCCATCTGTAGTGACCCCGAGAACGCATGCACCGCCCCTTTTTAACCCTACTTGCAATGTTATTAAAAAAACTAAGATGAAATGGAAAGACAAGAAGAAAAAGCATATAACATGAAATAACAAAGATAGATCTCTTTATTGATATTGAAGCTCGGTTACATGTCGGTCCCTCTTAGGGATACCCATTTCGATACAATAAATTACAAATAGGCAAAGAGTGCCCCTTCCATGAAGATGTGGTGCGCTTATAAAAAGCTTCTCGATTTTGCACACATAAATGTATGAGGGCTTACATGTGCCTCCTTCTCTAGGTATGTTTCCTAGAGGGATTCCTTTTGCTCTCGTATGTTGCAAACTTCGTCCGATGAACCTGTGGCCCTGCAAGCAATGAAACAACAACACATGTTTAGGTGTCCGAGATTGCCTCCCCGAATGAGGTTGTTAGTAATAAAATAATGTAACGTAAATATGATGAAACTATGCCATGAAATCATGTAAATCTATGCTAGTGATATGAAAACATAAAAAAAATAGAATAAAAGATGATGTCTAAAACCTAAGCTAAACCCGCAGGCCACTATCCAAGACAACGACCGCTAAGGTGAACCTTGCTTTCTTTACCCCAAAGCTATGGGTCAAAGCTTATACCTAATGTTGAAATAATAGGTGTTATGCTCTTCAATCAGTCGGTGCTTCATCGTACACGTGATCTCAAAGAGAACTCTCCAAGTCTCGAAAGATCTCCTCGAAAAGATGTCTCGATGATAGTTGATTAAAATATGTCTTGATGCTCTTAGGCTTGTGTAAATGTGCGAACTAGAAAACTTTATTCAGAGTGCAGTTTAAATAATAGTTACAATGCCGGGAATAGCACACCGGCGTAAACTGAACTGTTACAGGAGTTGTAACAGTGAGCTAAATAATGAAATAGAGACAAAATATGTTAAGTACGCTAACATCCCCCTTTATTACATTATTTGGGTAATGTAATAACTAATAGCTATACTAACATCCCCTTACATTATTTTGCAATACAAAGTGAGTTGCGAAACAATTCAAATTTGACACGTCCAAGTGCCTTAGTGAAAATGTCCGCAACTTGAGCATCGGTGGGAATGTGTTGAAGCTGAATTCGGTGCTTTGGAACTTCCTCTCGAATGAAATGACATTGTGTGTCAATGTGCTTTGTTTTTTCATGATGGACTGGATTCTTGACGAGGTTCAGAACACCCCGATTGTCGCAAAACAAGTGTATTGGAGATTTTGATGGATGGCCCATACTTGTTAGAATGCGACGTAACCATATCACTTCGCACACAGCTTCACGTGCGGCGCGATATTCTGCCTCTGTTGAAGAAATAGCAACCACCTGTTGCTTCTTGCTGTGCCAAGAGACAGGACCGGATCCCAGATGAAAAATGTATCCAGAAGTTGACTTGCGATCATCAAATGATCCGGCATAGTCGGAGTCCGTGTATCCTTGCAAGAAGAATTTGTTGTTCCTCTTGTATTCTAGGCCATATTCTATAGTACCACGGACATAGTGAAGAACACGTTTTGCTGCTTTCCAATGAATAGTCTTAGGCTCCTGCATGAACCTCGAAAGATAGTTTATAGCAAATACGAGATCTGGCCTAGTATTGGTCAGATATATGAGACTCCCAATCAACTGTCGATAGAGAGTGCCATCTACACGGGTGAGTCATCATATCGCGATAACTGAAGTCCATTCTCCATAGGAGTTGCCATTGGCTTGCGATCGATCATGCGATATTTATCCAGCAATGTCTTGGCATACTTTTTCCGAGACACTTTGATGGTGTGCTCCTTCTGGCTGAATTCCAGACCAAGAAAGTAATGGAGAAGTCCGAGATCTGTCATCTCAAAAGATTTGCACAAGTTTCTTTTGACGAGTAGAGATCATATCTTCCGAACTCCCCGTAATGAGCGAGATCATCCACATAGAGTACAAGCAACACTATCTCGGAACCCTGTTTCTTGAAATAGAGGTTTGCATCCGACGGACATCTCTTAAATCCATGCTTGCATTAGGTGATTGTCCATTTTTATATACCAAGCTCGAGGAGCTTGTTTCAGACCATACAAGGATTTAACCAATTTGCAAACTTTCTGCTGTTGGCCTTCCACTTCAAATCCTTCGAGCTGAGTCATATAGACTTCTTCTTGGAGATCACCATTAAGAAAGGCACTTTTGACATCCATTTGGTGAACTTTCCACCCATATTGTGCTGCCATAGCACACATAACCCGAATTGTGGTCATCCGAGCAGTAGGTGCAAAAGTTTCTTCATAGTCGATGCCTTCCTTTTGAGCATAGCCCTTTGCAACAAGACGGGCCTTATGCTTATCAATTGTTCCATCCGCCTTGTACTTGACTTTGTATACCCATTTGCAGCCAATAGGTTTCTTTCCATGCGGGAGATCAACAAGCTTCCAAGTTTTATTCTTCATCGGAGACTCATACTCTGTATCCATAGCGGCCTTCCACCGAGGCTCACTAAGAGCATCTTGCACCGATGCGGGTTCAAGACTATCTATGGTAGACATGAATGCCCTGTCATCATCAATATCCATATCCTCAACTTCTCTACTTGGAGTCACGGAAAGTTCCTCAAAAGATTGACAAAGATCATCAACCTCACCGGTTTCTCCGGCTTCTCTTTCCTTTTGAGCCATACTGCGTGTACGAGGTCTATCCAAATTCAAATTGGGAGGAGTGGATAAATTTGCATCTCTCGATTGTATTTGTACACCATTTAGGATTCGCTCGGTGGTGGTGAAGAAGATGTAGAAGGACCTCCTGTCCGTGTTGACGAAGGAATCTCCTCTTCCTTTGGTTCCACAATATCCTGGTGTATTGTAGATGTGCTCTGTGATGTGAAAGCTTCATCAAAGACAACATCTCTGCTTGATATGAATTTTCTTGGTCAAAGGATCTATCAACCGATATCCTTTAGAGTGCTCAGAATATCCAAGAAAAATACATCTCAGTGTTTTCTCATCTAGCTTCTTCCTTTTTTCTTTCGGTATGTGCATGAAAGCTTGACACCCAAAAATACGTAGATGAGATATGGAGGGTTTTCGACCACTCCATGCTTCCTGTGGAGTCATTCCTTTTAGGGCCTTTGTGGGTGCCCTATTCAAAAGATACACTACAGTGGTGACAGCTTCTGCCCAATATTGTTGCCCAAGAGTTGCACCTGTGAGCATACAACGAACCATTTCCATGATAGAACGGTTCCTTCTCTCGAGCAACTCCATTCTCGTTGAGGAGTATAGGCGGTTGTTAGCCTGTCTCTTGATCCCATGTTTATCTAGGAATGCAGAAAATTCATTAGAGGTAAACTCTCCCCCTCGATCTGAGCGGAGGGTTTTAATAGAAGCCCCTGACTCCTTCTCAACGGATTTCTTGAACTGTTGGAAGAATGCGAAAGCTTCAGATTTCAGTTTGAGAAAGAAAACCCACATCTTTCGTGAGTAGTCATCTACGAATAACCGAAAGTACCTCTTCCCTCCAACACTGTTGGGTGTGAAAGGACCGCATAGATCGGTGTGAATTAGCTCCAGAGGTTTTCGTGCTCTTGTAGAGCTCTTCTCAAATGGTACTCTATGTTGCTTTCCTACCAAGCGATCAGAGCACACTGGCAATGTGGCAGAAAGGGAAGGAAGACCCTTTACCATCTCATACTTGCTGAGCTCAAGTAAGTAGCCCGAACTAAGATGCCCATATCTCTTGTGCCATAGGGAAGTTGCCTCCTTGGTAGAGACAGATCATGGCAACATGTGGAGTAGAGATAGCATCTAGTGCAAATAAGCCATGCTTATATGAAGCCGTTGCAATCTGCTTACCCTTCCCGGTAATTGTACAACACTTCTTTCCATTCTCAACACGAAAGTTGACAACCATATTTCTGTCCGGGATTTGTGTCACCGACAACAAATTGTTGGCTAATCCCGAACATAGAGGACCTTGTCAATCTGACACTTGCCATCGGGAAGAGTGACCGAAACCGTACCCTCTCCCCGAACCCCGTAGGTTTTATCATCGGCAATGGTGACAGGTTTGCCCTCCTTGGCCACAAATGATTCAAACCACGATCCGTCGCCGATCATATGTTTACTAGCTCCGGAATCGACATACCAAATAGGATCCCTCTGAGTGGAATCTGTGGTAGTCATGAGCACCTTGTGTGCCCATTCAGAATCTGAGTCAGATTCTTCAACAGCAACATTCGCTCGGGGTTGCTTGTTTTTATTTTGTGGTTTGTTTTGGCCTTTTTGCTTGTTCTTATGCCAACACCTGTTGGTGTCATGGTTGTCTTTCTCACAGATCTTGCACCACCTCTTCTTCTGTGGAGGTTGCTTGCCTTTTCCTTTCGTATCCTGTTGAGAATTTCCTCCTTTCTGAAAGTTGCCTCCTTTTTGCCCATTACCTTTCTTCCTAGAACCCTGCTTGTTGGTGTATAGGGTCTGTATTGGAAGAATCATCCTTGTGAAGTTGGCGTGCCTCCTGTTGTTGAAGCAGATTGACCAACTCGATGTAGGTAATTTGTCGTTGGGACACCTGGATGGAGGTTATCAACATGTCAAATGAAGAAGGTAAAGCTCTCATCACAAGTGAAATGAGAAGCTTTTCATCCACAGTATCTCCTAGAGAACTCAATTTCTCTTTCAACTCAGACACTCTGCACAGAAAGAGTTCAACTGTTTCACCCTGTCTCAAACTCAGGTTATGAAGTTGTTGTTGAAGATGAAGAATGGTGGATTCATTCTTCCCCTCATAGATGGTTCTAAGGGCATCCCATGCCTCTTTACCACTTGCTTTATCGGCTATATGAGGTTGCACTTCATCCGAAACAGACAAACAAAATGAGCACCTTTGCTCTACTTGTCTTTCTTGTCAAAAGCAATCCGATCTGTCGAAGGACCTGTGGATCTCTGCTTGTTGGTGAAGGCCTTGTTGCTACTCCAGTAACAATATCCCACAAATCTTCCATTTGGAGAATAGCCTTCATCTTATGTTTCCATGGTGTATAATTTGGACCTTTCAATAACTGATGCGGATCAGTCATCAATTTTGCAACAACGGCCATAGTGAAGGTTCCTTATATCACCAAATTGGTCCCCCTTTCGATATACCTTTTGCTAGGCCAATATACCGTACAAAATACCCGCCCTTACGTGAGGGAAACTATAGGTATTTAGAAAGATCAACAAAAATCACCCGCCCTTACGTGAGGGAGACTATAGGTGAATTTTAGAGATCATACGATACGTGGAACATAAGCGGTACTGAAAGGGAATCGCCTTGTTGATGGCACCTACCATAGAAGATTCTTCTCATGCGTGGGGCGTAACTTCCCTTAAACACTATGAAGAATACTTCGTCAGGATTTACGCCTAAACACAAGTGCGATAAAGGGTAGTGGATGGAGTAAAAAATGCAAAAATGGCGTACTTATTCCTCCCCGACGATTTATAGAGAACAAGCTCAAACGTCGTTATAGCAGCTATATTAGGCGGCGGATACAGTAGCCAAATCACGACAGCTTTACTCGTAAGTGCTGGCGGAGGTATCGCAAATACCGAGCACTGCAGTGCAAATAAATTGCACAGATGGGTTTTATATTCCGGGGACTTTAGGGAGTGTTTGATTTTAATTTTTAATGTTATAGTGCAAAAATGAAATATGCAACATACAACAAAAAAAATGCCCACTAGAATAACCCACTAGGTGTCGGTCACAGCCGAAAATGCACCTTTTACAATGCCAAATTGCTATTTTTCATAAAAATTACTCTCAATCCCCCTTTGATTTTTTTGAAAAAAATCCCCCCTTAAAAGGCTTTCTTTAACAAAGCATTTTTATAATTATTATTAATTTTAAAATTAAAATAAATAATTTTAATTTCTATAGTTTTAAACTTTAGAAAAAATAAATTAAAATTAAATTTAATTTATTAAAGTTTAAAAACTATATTAAAAAAAAATTAAAATTAAAAATTTTAATTAAAAATAATAATAATAAAAAAATAACTTTGACAAAAAAAAATTATACCTTGGGGGAGTCGGCGGGATTCGAACCCCCGACCTGTAGGCTCCCTGAGCCTTACCGCACGGCTCACGACCACGTGAGCCAGCGGGCTGATCCGGAAAGATCAGCAAGTCACCTCCCTTTTCAACACCCTCTGCAGCAGCCTCCGGCTCGGCTTCCTCTCTGCAAGTCGCAGCGAGAGATTGTTTTTTTTTTTTTCCGGCCCGGGGGGCTTGCGTCTAACCGCCCTTTTCCGCTCTCTGCCCGTTGTTTTTTTTTTTTTTTTTTTTATTATAAAAATCCAGGGCCAGCCCCGCGCGCAGGGATTCGGGCTAGAGGGCCCTCGGCCCTTCTGCGCAATCACCTGCGTCTCACGGACGCAGTCCCGCGGGGGGTTGCGCGGACGCGATCCCGCGGGGCGCAAACACTCGCGTCTCACGGACGCGATCCCGCGGGGGGGTTGCGGGACGCGGTCCCGCGGGGCGCAAACACTCGCGTCTCACGGACGCGAGTCCCGAGGGGGGTTTATACCCCCTCCGATTTCCCGCGCGGGCGGGAATTTGAATTCCCGCTCCGCGGGCGGGCGGGCGGGGGGCCTCCTCGGGGAGCGCGCGTGCGCAGATTGCGCGTCGCGCGTGGGTGGGGAGGGGGGGGGCGGGCGCGCGTAGATCGCGCGTCGCGCGAGGGTGGGGAGGGGGTGAGGGGGGGGCGGGGCCACCTCGGGGAGCGCGCGCGTCTGTTGACGCGTGACGCGACCTCCCTCCAACGCGCAACGTTTGCGCTGCGCGGGGGGGTTCTCCCCTCCTCGACTGCCGCGCGCGGCTCCTCTGTCGGACGTGGCCGCGTCGTGGCCTGCAGAGCGCGGGCTCGCGCTCGATCGTCGCGAACTGGACGCGCGTTCGGCTCCTCCCCGCTCTGCGCGAGGTCCTGCACGTCCCTTTTTTTTTTTTTTTTTTTTTTTTTTTTTTTTAACGCACGGTCCGAATCAAAAAAAAATCGCGCTCTGCTCCTCACCTCGCCCCTGGCTCTGATGCCATGTAAATGTGCGAACTAGAAAATATTATTCAGAGTGCAGTTTAAATAATAGTTACAATGCCGGGAATAGCACACCGGCGTAAACTGAACTGTTACAGGAGTTGTAACAGTGAGCTAAATAATGAAATAGAGACAAAATATGTTAAGTACGCTAACAGCTTGCACCTTTTATAGTGTGAAACCCTAGGTCTATGTACAAGCCCTAGAAATGAATTTCTCATGCATAGTGCAAGTTAGCATGAGAAGCTTTTGTTCATTGTCTATGTTTGAAGGCCAGTTAACTGAAATATAACTTCCCACTTGAGTCTTCTATGCAAACTGGTTGTTAGCATGAGAAGCTTTTATCCTTTGTTTATGCTTGGAGGTCAGTTAACTAAAGTTTAAATGCAAACTCAAGTCTCCTATGTGAAATGGTCATGAAAATAAATGCAAAGTTACTCCCACTCACCTTTATTGCATGCAGACTACCACATCTGCATGTGATTAGGCCTATTTTTTGGCAAACTATTTCTTATGGCTTAGCCATTGTCGTCTGCAGCGGCTAAGATCTGGCCACTGTCATCTAGAATGGCTAAGGTCTAGTCGATCTAGGCTTGAGCGTCTAGTATCTGGCCACTCTTAGCTTGAGCGGCTAGACTTGGATGGCTTGAAAAGGCCCCAAATGAGTGGTGATAACCACTGTTGATGCTTGGAAAGTCCAATATTATGTCTTATGATCTTATGAGTGTGTCTATGTGAGCAGCTCCCTGAAGCATGACATGATTTAAGTGTCTACACTTGCATTCATAGATTTGTGGATAAAATTTTAGTGCTACTTGAGCATGATTGATTGAGCCTTTGAGAAGGCTTTTGTGATAGATTTCTAAATAGATTTGTGGCAGCTTTTGTGCATGATTTATTGAGCCTTTGAGAAGGCTTTTGGATAGATTTATGGATAGATTTGTGGCAACTTTTGTGCATGATTGATTGAGCCTTTGAGAAGGCTTTTGGATATATTTGTGGATATATTTTGAGCAAGTTCTTGGTGAGCTTGCTAGAGAAAATTTTGAGTAAGTTCTTGGTGAGCTTGATGAAGCAGATCAGTGGATTGCTTACCTAAGCAGATCAAGATTGCCTTGCTGAGTAGATCAGTGGATTGCCTAGCTGAGTAGATTAGTGGATTGCCTAGCTAAGTAGATTAGTGGATTGCCTAGATAGGTAGATTAGTAGATTTCCTAGCTGAGCAGATTAGTGGATTGCCTACCTGAGTAGATCAATGGATTGCCTACCTAAGCAGATCAATGGATTACCTACCTAAGCATATTAGGATTTCCTAGCTGAGAAGATCAGTGGATTGCCTACCTGAGCAGATCAATATTGCCTTGCTAAGTAGATCAGTGGATTTCCTAGCTGAGCATATCAGTGTATTGCCTACCTGAGCAAATTAGTGGATTGCCTTACTGAGTAGATCAATGGTTTGCCTACCTGAGCAAATCAGTGGATTGCCTAACTAAGTAGATTAGTGGATTGCCTTGCTGAGCAGATCAGTGGATAGCCTAGCTTTGAGCAGATCAAAGTAATCATTTGTATTGGGCTAAGGATCCTTATTTCTTTGTGAAATATTATAAGGATATTATCTTGTGGAGTACCCCACTTTTGGGGAACCACGTTAAATCATGTGTCTCAATTGTGTGTGGTGATTTGTGCTCTTGATTACTATTGCTATTTATGTCATTAATGCACATTGCTATATTTGGATATTGTAATTAAGGACACTAATTGATATTAGTTTGGAAAGAAAGTAAAAAGTGGGTGCTATATTGATCATCCCCCCTCTCAGTATAAGCTTGTGTTCTTCAGTATCTAGATATTTTTTTTCCTCTTCTATCAAAGTGAATTTTGATGAGACGAGTTCAAAATTTTTATAGGGAAGGGCTGTCAATCGATGGGCATCAAATAGTTTCACAGAGAAAGATAGGGGTTTGTTGTCAATCATCATTGTAATGATCGACCCATCATTATCATAGGACTGAACAATTGTATTCAAAAATAAATGTTCATGTCAAATTGGGGCATTAGTGCTAGCCCTAGAAGCCCAGGTTTTTTCATTCATATTGAATCATAATTGGGAGCATTGAGCAAGCAAATGAGGTTTTTGAAAGTTGTTGAATGGATGATGATGCAACTATTACTGCAAGCCTTGGAAGGGTTTTAGAAGGCTTCGAATGGTTTTAAAGGGTTTTTGAAGGTTTTTTGAGGTTTTTTAGTAATGCAAAAAGAAATGAATGTTCATGCCTTTATATAAGCGTTCACATGCGCAGTGTGAAATGGGATGTTGACACATGCTATTGTTAACCATGAGATTTACATGTGGCATGCATCTAAGCATAGTGCACCATGCAACCAGGCATCTCAAAGCATGGTGTTGCTAGGCTCTCATCTTGTGGCTTGTCGCATGGTGTCACTAGTCCCTCCCAAGGCATCTCAAGGCTTATATCGGTAGTCTCTCCTTAGTTGTCTTGTATCTGGTGTCATTAGGCTCTTGTCTTGTGGTTTGTTGCATGGTGTCGATAGGCTCTCTTAAGTCATATCATACCTAGTGTTGATAGGCTTTCCTTAGTCATATTATACCTTGTGTTGATAGGCTATCCTTAGTTATATCATACCTTGTGTCAATAGGCTCTCCTGTGTCATATTGTATCTAGTGTCGATAGGCTCTATTGATTCATCTCATACCTGGTGTTGATAGGCTTTCCTGAGTCATGTCATTCCTAGTGTTTATAGGCTCTCCTAAGTTGTCTTGTGCCTAGTATCTATAGGCTCTCTTGAGTCATCTCATGCCTGGTGTTGATAGGCTCTCCTTAGTCATCTCGTGCTTGGTGTCTATAGGCTCTCCTATGTCATCTCATATTGGTAGGATCTCATCGGGTGTCTCAAAACATGAGACCGATAGTCTATCATCTTTCATCATGCATTTGTCGATTACCATTGATAGTCTTTTACTGTTCATTTAATTTTTTTGGTGAATTCACCAACTTTTTATATTTTCCCATAAAAAAAGGTAATTCGCCATGTCTTCTACATGAATTTGAATCCTATTCACCTTGGTTTTGAAACTGATTCACCCCATTATTATATATATATTTTTGGACCTACCCCTTATGCATAACTCTAATTTGAAGTCATAATTGCCAATGGAGGAACTTTTCCTTGTAAGGGAAAGTGTCAAAATGTCAAGGTACAAATAGGGGAATATAATGTTAATTATGATATGTTTGCCCTACCCCTAGGTGGGTGTGATGTGGTATTGGGAGCACAATGTCTTAGAATGTTGAGACCAACATTGTTGGATTTTTTTTAGCTTGGATGAAATTCAACTAGTAAGGAACTGAGTATACTTCACTAAAGGAAACAAGAGCAGAGAACAACAAATAATAGAATCCAATAGCACATATAAAAAACAAAAGAATTAGTTTACAATGAAACATATGTGAATTGCTTATAAAAGATAAAAATATTACATTGATACTAAGGCTATATAAATAGCCTTATGCAAACATAAATAAACCTACCTAACAGGCCTGGTCGGCACCTACATCATCTATGTTGGATGGGTGCCTTTAAGACAGGCTTGACTTTGTGCACTGGGAGTAAATTAGCCATAAGTGCACATGGGAGTAAAATAGTCAACATAGATGGCTAACATGAAGTAAATATTAATCTAATATTCTAACACCCCCCATAAGATTTACTTCATTTATTCTTAGCCCAAGTTCAATTTTGAAGTACTAAAATTTCTAGATGCTAAGGGGCTTGATGAATATATCAACCAACTGCTCATTTGTTGGCTTATAGATCAGTTCTACTTGTACATTCTAAATTTGCTCCTTGATATAATGATGGTGCACCTCAATGTGTTTGGTGTGAGGATCGAACACTTGATTCTTTACAATCTTAAAGACACTTTGGTTGCCACAATAGATTGTGGTTGGTTTATTTGTTGAAGACCAAGATCGCACATGAATTATCGAAGCCAAATAGCTTTCCTAGTTGCTTCCATAGCTGCTTTGTACTCTACTTCTATGGATGAGAGTGCAACTATGGGTTATTTCTTACTACTCCATGAAACTAATGTTGAACCAATATGGAAGCAATATCTTGATGTGGATTTTTTGTTGTCTAGACAACCAGCCCGATCAGAGTCTGAGTATCCTTCAAGATTGAAGTTTGCATTGTGCACAAATTTTAAACGATATGGTAGAGTGCCCTGTAAGTACCTCATACCTTTCTTTTCTATTGTCCAGTGACTTTATTTAGGATAATTCATGAACCTAAATAGCATACCTACTAAAAACTACACCAAAAAAGGTTTTTAAGGGCGACTAAAATAAGGTGGTTTTTTACGACAGTGAAAAACCACCCTAATAGATCCTAAGAGGGTAGTTTAAAACTGCCCTCTTAGAGTCATCCTAAGAGGGTGGTTAAAACTGCCCTCTTAGGGTCTCACCTAAAAATATATATATAAAGAGCCTAAGAGGGTGGTTTAAAACCACCCTCTTAGGGTCTCACCTAAAAACAAAAAATATAAAGGATGCAGGAAAATGACTTGGTGTGAAAGTACTTTGCTCACACATTCCTCTTCCTTTCCCCTTTCCCATTTCCTCTTGGCTTCCTACCTCTGTAAAACTTCAAGAAATTAGGTCTACACATTGCTCAATTAATTTTGTCATTTGTGGCTTCAACTAAATTTGGAGGTTTCTATGGTTTTTGCAGCACTTCTACACAGTAAATCAGGTCTCTTATTTTTTTTCCTTTTTAATTTTTGTTTGGGTTCAAGCTATTGGAATCCTTTCAGTGCTAAATTTGTAGAAGATATTTGCATTCCATCTACCTAGAAGTATTTTGAAAAAAATTTGGGGTTTCATGATTTCGCGGAGATAGTTTTAATCTTTGCTTGCTGTAAATTTGTTTACCCTATTACGATTTTGAGGAAATGTGTTGAATTGAATATGTAGAGGTAATTTACCTAGGATTTTCGTGGCTTTAGATTCCTTGCAAATATGGTCAATCCTTCTCAATTTATTGTGGATTTGGATGTAGTTTTGCTTAGGTTTTCATGGCTATAGGTTCCCCATAAATAAATAGTTTATGCCCTCTGGGTTGTTAATTTTTTTTAGAATATTACCAAGCCTTGCATTGTGCTAGCGTGGGAGGTAATTTTGCTTAGGATTTTGTGGCTTTGTATTCCTTGGAGTCAAATAGTTTATAAGCTTACTAATGCTTGCCCTGTTAATTTTTAGATGAAATTTATTAAGGTTTTTGTGCATTTTTGGCCACTTTTTTAATCCTTGCATTGTTAAATATCCAAAGGAAAATTTACTAGGATTTTGGTGGCTTTTGATTTTCTAGATTTTTAAAGTCTTGGACTGTGCATGGTTTGACAATGATGTTTATCAATATATTTTCTTCTTATTTTCTAATAAATGTTAGCTTAGGGTTTTATTGTGGTAGGAAGTATTCCATTTGATTATCGACCTCTAGTATGGTGTGACTTTGAGTAATGTTGAAAATGTATTATTCAATGAGTGTAAAATTCTTTTAAGCATGTCGTCAGATACCATGCCTTGGTGGATATTTTGCAAATTTTTACACTTTATTGCTGAGTCAAGGATCAAATCCTACACTATATTTGTGTATATTTGTTAGGTAAATCTTCAGACTTTGATAAACATCAATGGTTAATGACCCATTTTAGCACTCGCTGGAGGAGACAAAGATTTGGATTTGTTGTAGAAGATTAGCAACATTGCACAAACTACCAATAATGATGCAAGTGTCCTGATTTATCCATATTAGTTTTGATCCAATATTATACCAGCACAAGGAGCTAAAAATAATTATTAAAACCTGCACTTGTGTTTTTTTGCATAGGTCATCTAAAATATCTACTATAATTAATGATTAAGGTCAGAATTATTCTGCTTTGAATCAATCAAAACATTTTTGGAATCATGCTACTTACCTAGGTTTATTTCATGGATTATAAATATGAAAGGTTGGATGATATGGGTTGTAGTCATTAGGTACATGCACACCATGCTTGGACTAGCTTTTAACTAACTTACATAGACGGAAATTTTAATTTTAATTTATATATTTATCTATTTATTATATCTTTTAGGAAACATGCTACATAAGACAGTTGTAACATACACAACTTCTAAATAGCATAGTTATATAAGCAGGAAGAGATGTGTAAACTGAATATGTTGTTTATTTGAAACCTCTCTTTTCTAAAAATTAACAATATATACATGTGTTGAAAATGACTAAATCTGGATACATAATGTTGGCCAGATAATCTTAAGACCTGCTTCTATCTCTAATATTTTCAAAGCATACTATTGGAATAACTAAATATGATCTTCCGATTTAACCACAAATTTTAGCTATTCATAGGCATGATAGCTGTAGACATAGTCCCTTGACCTGGAAACAATAGGGTCTATCTATATAATATATGTTGATTCTAGTTTCTAAAAATTTGGATCTGTTTATTATTGAAGATCCTGCAGAGGTCTTTTATGAATTCTCACTATAGTAATATATTAGCTTATATTAACATAGGTTGATAATTAAGGGATGATTTTGTAGGTGAAAAAATACTAATTTAAATTAAATTCTCTTCATTTGTTTAGAACAATTTTGTATTATTGATTGCATATTTTCCATTGAAAATATGCTACACATATCAATGAGAAACATACATACCAACCAGACGAAATAAGAGAACATATGACACTTTACTTGTGTTCTAATGACTACATGTTGCTACGAACACTTTATTTGTTAAGTCATTTTGAGTTAGGTAGGAAATTTTGTGATATTTTTTAGTTTAAAAAAGGATCAACATGCATCATACATGTTGTGTTTTACATCTACAAATTGGATAGGGAGTACATTCCTAGTGGTCATATGTTGTTGCCCTCTTCTAAAGCAATGCTTGATTGTTAAGCAATAAGAGATAAGAAATTTTATATGCTAAGGGTGACTTGAACCTGAAGTAGGGAAAAGTGGTGCACCTAATGAAGAGAAACAATATGTGTATCTATCCCATATTGCACATGAGCATCAAACGGAAGCATGCATATGAAAATGAAGCAATACCAAGCAATAAAGAATGAAATGAAACAAGTGTCTTATTTATTAATTGGGTGGATCAGATCCAAGGTTACACAGAAGTCCCCTTGAGGGCTCAAAAGGTGATACAATTGTTACAATTTTTGGGGTGCCCAAGGATCAATTCCTCCAAGGAATCAGGGTGCACATCCAGTGCTTTTCCTCATACCCACAATCGAGGTGGGCGGGCCAATGCCACCGCTGCTTGTATCTTCAATATCTGATGTCTGATATTCCTTCCCAATGCCTTCTAAGAACCTGCACCTGCACACAAGGAAGCCAAAGGGGTCAAATAGCAAGGGTGTATGGTGGAAAACATGCAATCCCCATAGGGGCAAAATAACGCATATATTAAAACTAAATCAAATCAACTCAGAATGACTTGAAAATTTGTGGAGATGTCAAAGAGGATGTTTTGAGAGGATATCACCAAAAAAATATCTGAAATTGCATCCGTAGACCCCTCGATTTTGCGTCGCTCACCTGTAACCTGCGAAAACCAAGACAAGCAAATCCCGAACCTAAACATATCCAAAACTCATGAAATTTGGAAAGAATGCATAAATGGACATTTCAAGACAACCCATATGGTTATATTTTCAAATTGAGGCCCATATCCACCTGCATACAACTGGGGTGCCCGGATGGGCCCTACGGACCTACAAAAACTTAAAAATGCTATAACTCGGTCAATTTAACTCCAAATTGCATGAAATTTAAACCACAGCATCATATGAGGGTCTAGAATAATATAATTAAAAAAATTAATAAAATTGTGCAAGGATTTGTCCTCATCCTGGGGGGTGGTGGTGACTGCAACTAATTGGGGGGCACCCTGGGAGGGGATACCCACCAATTCTGCCCACCTTTTGCTACCAATATCACTAGGGAATGTTCCTAAACACTATAGGGGGTGTTGTCATCGAATTTGGTGAAGAAATTCACCCGGATGGAAAAGTTATGCTCAAAAGGCCCTCTTGAAGTCACCCGGTAACCTCCTTCGCTAAGAGGAGATTTCGAGGGCAAGAAAGCACAATAAGTTGAGGGGAAATCTTGGAAGCACTCCATTGCATATCCTAGAACTCCTCTCCTTATATGTTTTTTTGTGGACATTGTATCCATTTTATAGCCCAAAGGGGCTCATGTGCAAAAAGGCATGCGAGGGCATGCATGGCGAGGAGGTGCCACTTGTCAAACGGGAGGCATGCAATGGGTGTGGAAGAGAATCTCCAATTTGGGCCTCCATTAAGAAGTGTGTCATAAGGATTCAGTGCCCTCTGACCCGCATGCTCCATATGGCATGCTAAATGGCAGTTTCTGGGCACCAAATGTCCCAGATTTGACTTTTTTTGGGTCAAACCTGCTCACCGTCCCACCCTGGGATGATGGCTCACCACCATCCCAGGGTGGGACGGTGGGAATCTACCACCATCCCAGGGTGGGACGGTGGTGAATTTTGGGCCAAAACCTCCCAAAATTGGGCCAATAGCCTCCAAAAACCCTTTCGAGTGGCTAGAACCACTGTGAGCCTCCTGAGGGCTGCCCAAGGGGCCATATGATGTCAATTTGATCATTGTTTGTGGATGCTTAATCGGGTTTACCACATTTTAGTGTCTACAGATGCCCCTTTTTGAGATGCGTTGTGTGCAGCACAACGCTGAGCAAAAATAGATGACCAAAATGTTGAATGATTAAGGTTACTCGATAACCTAACCAACTTTAGATGCCCCAATCATGAAAAGGGCATGTGTTCTTGAATCCTCGCTTCTGACTCGGTAAAGACATTGGTCTTGGTTTCTCTTCAGCTTCCAGGTATGCTCAAGGGACTTATAACCCTAGGCGTTAGAGAAAACCAAGTATTTTGGTAACTTTTGAGGTTACCAATAGGCAGGTTCATCTGCACTGTTATGTGCTTAATTGAGATATTTGCTTGTTTTCTGCCCCAAGCAAGGGCATGATTGTCTTTGTCAAAGATTCATTGGATGAATGCAACTTGCATGATTGAGTGTTTAATTGTTGATTTTTTATTATGAATTTGTTAAGCATGACTACCCCCTCAAGCGATGAGTCGATGAGGGAATGACCAGTGAGAAAAGCAACGAGTCGCTTGACCCAGATGACGTTTGTTAAGGTTGCCTTCAGTTGTTCTCATTGAAAAATGGCACAGTTTTGAAAGGATTTGGATGATGCTATGGAGATTTCATGGAAGAAAAGAGTTGAAAACCTCCTTCCCGTGGGGTGGTCTAGCCATAATGGCCTTCTTGGGGAGTGAAGTAGTAACTTGTCCATGCATCCATGAGAAGTTTGCATTCCATCTTGACCCTGAATGAATTCCATCATATGTGACTTGTTTTGGTGGGTGTTGAACCCTTTTCTTTGGCTTTTGTGTTGTTTTTGTTGTTTTTTTTTGGTTTTTGATTAATATATATGTATGTATACTTGACCAATGGGCTTATTGGATGCCATTGGGGCATTTTGAGTTGACCAAAGGGTTTATGGATACCTTTGGGGCTTGTTGGGTGACCAAAGGGTTTATGGAGACCTTTGGGGCTTTTTGAGTTGACCAAAGGGTTTATGGATACCTTTGGGGCTTGTTGGGTGACCAAAGGGTTTATGGATACCTTTGGGGCTTTTTGGTTGACCAAAGGGTTTATGGATACCTTTGGGGCTTTTTGAGGCTCTTTCGACTCTTTTTGGATTTTTGGATGTTTAGCATTGTGAGGTATAAGGACCCACTTTATTGCAGCCTACGGGCAACATGATGTATCTTTTTGTCCCATACGTATACACATATATATGAACTTTTTATGTGGTTTATCATCATGTGTTTATTGTTTTATGAAATGTATGCAAATGTATGCAATTTGATTTATGAGATGATGATGGATGCCTATGTATGCATATTTTGTAATGTGATTTGATTTGATTTTATACATGCATGGATGTATAGTGAGATGGATGATTTATTGATTTAGAGGATGCAATGTGTAGACTATATGCCATATTATGCTAGCACCATAGATGATGTATATTGCACCAACTCATATGTAAATGTTAACATGAGACTTATATAATGGATTTGTGAATAATGTAACTGAAATGAATGAGGTGAAGTGATATGAATGACATGTTATTTAGGGAATGCCCATTAGGTTTTCATGAGACTCAAACACTCTAGTCAACTCATCAAAAGTTGTATACTAACCATGCAGGACTTTTTGACAAGGTATGAATCTGCTAGGATGACCAAGGTACTTCATATCCCTGTGTGTGCAAGTGAGTTCATTCTTGTGAGATGCATAAGGATACCGCCAGTGCCAAGCAGGCTCTCAACCAAACCTATATTGAGGATCACCAAATGAATGCCACCATCCTAGGTTTTGTACTAAGTATGACTAGACCACTAGGCAATCTAGGTTACCAAAGCTAGCTCATCCACATGCAAACATTGGTCTACACATACGCCCAAAAGCTAATATGGCAGACATATCATCATGCGGGAGGCTACCACCATTGACGGATAGGCTATCCACCAAACCCGTAATGAGGATCACCTGATGGTTTTCCAAATGCTGAGAGTTCCAAGGATTCAAGTTCGACTCCCTACTTTCTTGAATTTTATTGGGATACTTGCTCTCATATGGAGTGATAAGAATCACTGTTTATTTTTCTCTTTTTAGTGATAATAATCATTGTTTATTTTGAGTTTTTTCTTTTTCTCTTGAGCAAGGGATTTGAATTTTGAGTGATGGGGATCACTGTTTCTTATGCTTTTTGATGTATGCACTTTTTTATTTTTGTATTTTTGTACTTTGAATTTTTGCTTTGTGGGGGTTTGCAAATTTAGACTATTGCAAACATGTGAAAATGTGGGATTTTGATGACAAAAAAAGGGGGAAAAACCACTTATTGTTGTGGGGGGAATTGGGTAGGGGAGAACTTGTCCTTTTGCCAACTCTCAGCATTCTTGAACCATTCACATAGGGGATGAGCAGGATGACCTTTTCGCTTAAGGTAACCTAGACCACTTCATGGATTTCATCTGTCTTTGTGCAAAACTTGGATTGTTAATGTTTAATTGTGTTTGGGATATGATGTACACAAGGCATAATCTATGCAAGACTCTACCTCCTAAAAATCAAACTAGCCTTCTACAAAATCTGAGTAGAGACTGGATATGGTTGAGTGACCGAAAACCCTACTGATATTTTAAAACAAATGGCTAAGTGAAGGGAATAGACACGACTATGGAAATGTGAAAAATGTGGGTGAAAATGATAATTGCGGCATTGAACTATGAGTACTTTCACAACATTGATTTTGAGCGGTAAGTAGTGTACCATCATGGTGCTAGACATGTATGAGCAACTCTAAAATGTAAAGTGCTAATGATGAATATGCCTAAATGCAAGCGATGATAAAATGCAATGGGATGCAATGTGATGTGATGCAATATTTTTGAAATTTTGATAATGTTTTTGAATTTTTGATTGATATGTATACACATGTGACCAATGGGCTTATTTGGGGGCCATTGGGGCATTTGGGGGGACCAAAGGGCTTATGGATGCCTTTGGGGCTTTTAGGTTTGACCTAGATGATTGTAGATAGTCTAGGAGTATTTTTATTTGACCTAGATGGTGAGAACTTGCTAGGAGCCTTTTGGGTGACCTAGATGGGTGATGACACTTAAAAAGTGTCTATGATTGCCTAGGGGTATTTGGCTATGACCAAAGGGCTTATGGATGCCTTTGGGGATTTTAGGGTTGACCTAGATGATCGTAGATAGTCTAGGAGCATTTTTATTTGACCTAGATGGTGAGAACCTGCTAGGAGCCTTTTGGGTGACCTAGATGGGTGGCGACACTTAAAAAGTGTCTACGACTACCTAGGGGTATTTGGTTGTGACCAAAGGGCTTATGGATGCCTTTGGGGATTTTAGGGTTGACCTAGATGATCGTAGATAGTCTAGGAGCATTTTTATTTGACCTAGATGGTGAGAACCTGCTAGGAGCCTTTTGGGTGACCTAGATGGTAGCGGCACTTAAAAAGTGTCTACGACTACCTAGGGGCATTTGGCTATGACCAAAGGGCTTATGGATGCCTTTGGGGCTTTTAGGGTTGACCTAGATGATCGTAGATAGTCTAGGAGCATTTTTATTTGACCTAGATGGTGAGAACTTGCTAGGAGCCTTTTGGGTGACCTAGATGGGTGACGACACTTAAAAAGTGTCTACGACTACCTAGGGGCATTTGGTTGTGACCAAAGGGCTTATGGATGCCTTTGGGGCTTTTAGGGTTGACCTAGATGATCGTAGATAGTCTAGGAGCATTTTTATTTGACCTAGATGGTGAGAACTTTTTAGGAGCCTTTTGGGTGACCTAGATGGTCAATGGCACTTAGAAAGTGTCTACGACTACCTAGGGGCATTTGGTTGTGACCAAAGGGCTTATGGATGCCTTTGGGGATTTTAGGGTTGACCTAGATGATCGTAGATAGTCTAGGAGCATTTTTATTTGACCTAGATGGTGAGAACCTGCTAGGAGCCTTTTGGGGTGACCTAGATGGGTAGCGACACTTAAAAAGTGTCTACGACTGCCTAGGGGTAGGTTGGATAAGGTTATGGGCTTTGGGGCTTTTGGTTGACCTAGATGGTTCTAGATAGTCTAGGAGCATTTTAGGTTGACCAAGTGGGATGTAGGTACCCTTGGAGCATTTTGGGGTGACCTAGACGTTCATAGACCCTAGGAGCATTCTAGGTTGACCAAGCGGGATGTAGGCACCCTTGGAGCATTTTGGGGTGACCTAGATGGTTCTAGACCACCTAGGAGCCTTTTAGGTTGACCAAGCGGGATGTAGGCACCCTTGGAGCATTTTGGGGTGACCTAGACGGTTCTAGACCACCTAGGAGCATTTTAGGTTGACCAAGCGATATGTAGATACCCTTGGAGCCTTTTGTAACTTTGCTTACTTTGTGTTCTTAGGAGGAAGGTGCAATACCTTGTATACCCCCAACATTTACTGTGATTGATGTGATGTTATTGACTTGGCCAGGAGGAGCAATAGGAATTGACCCCCCTATTTTGGCAAGGAATCCTGGGTAATGCTAATGTCTTGAGGGGGTAGAATGAGTGACCCACTCATGGATAAAGCTCCCTCATCAATAAGATCTTGGACCTTGCATCTAAAAACATGACAAGTGCTAATGTCATGCCCTCTCATTCGATGATAGAGGTAAGAATGATCCTCCCTATATAGTTTAGATCTGGGTCTATTTGGGTTGAATAGGGGTATATCTGGTAAGACAATTGCCTCTGTATCTTGTAGGTTGTGAAAAATGGTCGACATGGGCTCAGATAATGGAGTCCAGGTACGACATTGATGCCTTAAACAAGGTGAACATGGCTGACTCATTTTATGAGGTGATGAGGTTGTATGTGTCTCAATCACCTGTTTAGGTTGCTCTTCTTGACTACCATCTATAGGTAACAGATGTTGCACTATGTCAATTTGTTGGTTGTTGATTTGAAGATCATTCTTGTCAAACATATCTTGTACTAGGTTTTTGAATTTAAAGCACTTATGCACATCATGCCCCTTCTGCCTATGGTATTTGCAGTATAGGTCTTTGTGATATCCGTAGGGCTTAGGTGCATAGGGGTCGACAAGTCGACTCTCAAGTAAAGTAATTACCTTTGCCACGTAGAGTCGCTCAAATAGAGAGTCCCTGGACTCATTAATGGGCATAAATTGTTGCTTAGGGTGACGTTGTTGGTTTAGCCCTTGATTTGTTTGAGACTTAACATTGGACTGTGCAGGAGTGGGTTGGTCCTGACAATCAAGGGGTTGAGGTTTTGGATGACTCAACCGTAACTCAATGCTTGTGAGCCGATCCATGATCTGTTGTAAATCATTCTGTTGGTGACTCACTTGTAACTCCACATCGGCTAGCCTATCCAAGATATGTTGTGGTACTAGTGGAGGCGATGACTGGATGGCTATTGAGGGAGTTGGATGGCAACTTATATGTGGTGGAGGTGAACTAGGTGTGGGAGCTAGGAGATAATTGATCGAGGGTGGATCAAAAGTCCCTAATGTCTGAGCAGATGTGGATGCTTCATGATGATTGGAGCTAGTGATTATATCCACATGTTCTTGTTCTTGATTTAGCTCATGCTCATGTTCCAACTCATAGTTTTCAACTGTGGTAGTTGGGTTACCCCCACTTTGGTCTAGGGAGTACACCTGTTCTTGGTTTTGTGGAGATGTTGAGTGAGATGGAGTAGGTGTGACCGAATCCATCGATGGTATCTCCTCTTTTATGGATGGAATGTTGGATGGTGTCACAATTTGCATAGATGGATTCAGAGGGATTTGGTTCTCTGTCATCATATTGATCATTCCCACAAACTCATGAGAAGATGCATTTGCATCTAAACGAGTCATGGCTACCTCATCAACTTGTCCAAGGTGATCTGCTTGGCCCCCTTGCTCGAGGGGTGCATCAAAAATGCTATCAATGGGTGGCAACTTGGTAGGGGGACTACCTAGATCCTTTATCGACTCGGTGATAGGTGTGAATGCAACATTGGGTACTATGCACTCATCGAGTTCTAGGTAGGTGAATTGAATTGTGTCCTCAACTATGGTGGATGAAGATGGTATGATAGGATTTGATTCATCCATATCAATAGTGGGCTCTTCCTCCTTTTTGGTAGGAGTGAAAAGATCTTCTTTAGGTGTATTGATGATAGCTATGGGAGCTTCTGTAGCTGGCTCTTCTGATTCTTCCTTGCTTGAAGAGATAGAGGATGGTACTAGCGGTGGTGAAGGTAGCTTCATGACTAACCATGGGGTTGAATCTGGACTCTGAATAAGGTCATTGGATTTAGTGTCCAAATGCTTGGGTGACACTATAGGCCTTTGTGGATGATCCACCTGCTTATAATACTTGAAGGGGTCTGGGTCAACATGGACCACATGGACCTTACCTTCATCAATGTATTTAATGCATTGATGCACTATAGATGGAACACATTCCATGTCTCTTATCCATGGCCTTCCAAGCAGTATGTTGTACTGTCTTGCACCCTCCAAGATGTAGAACAATGTAGGCATAGTATTTTGTCCAACTTCAACAAGTAGGATTATTGTGCCCATAGTGGAGGATAAAGCATCATTGAATGCTTGTAATGTGAACTTGGATGGTGCAATGCGTGAGGATGGAAGGTTGAGATGCTTTAGTGAAGTTGTGGTAATAATGTTTATCGAGGAACCTGTGTCAACCAATACTCACTTATAGGGGACCCTATTGATGCTTGCAATTATGTGTAGAGCAGGATCTGGTGAATTGGTAGGTACGGGTTTGACCTCATGATTTTGAAAGGATATAGTAGGATTCTTGTACATTTGTATGTATTCCATAAAGTTGGTGAAAGCATCATAGTCATGATGTTGTACCTCCATGGAATCCAAGACCCTCATGAAAGGTTCCCAATATTTGGAGGACTGTAGTAGAAGCTCGCTCATGGTCACTTTGGCTGATGGTGCATGCGAACTTCGCACAAGCCTACTCTGGGTTGCTAACACTTGTTGGATGGGAGTTCTAGGTGGTGAAGACCACGATGTAGAGGGAGTGTAGACCTCCCTGCTAGGCCCCTTGGAAGGCTGATTATATCTGGTTTGGGATTGGAATCGGTGTTGGCTAACCAAATAATCCACTTGATCATGTGGATAATCCATTGATGTTCTCTTGGTAGAGGTACTTTGGTGGTCGGGTCTTCTAAGTGAGGAGTGGACCTCACGATGACTTTCAGGGTGTCGTGCAAGAATGATGAGATCCTCAGGAGAATAGCAAAGGTGACTACTATCAGGGCTCCATGCAGGAGTGATGAGATCCTCATACCTATAATGATGGTGCTCAGGGCCTCTCCTAAATTTTTCTACTTCACTAGCTCGTGATCGAGCTCGGCCATGCATAGTTGTCATAATGTGTTGACTAGGCAAACCTTGAAGGAAACCCACACTAAAGAAAATTTTGACTTCCAAAAAAGGTTATAAGTGTTATATATCAAAATGATCAGTGCGATGAGCTGATCATAATGGGCTAGGTCTCCAAAATTTGATTTTTGGATCAAAAATTTGTATTTTTGGAATATTTGGCCAACCAGGGCCCGTGGGGAAATGCCCACTTTTAGGAATTTTTGGGAAATTTTGAACCGTGAAGAGTTAGGACTCAAAATTTCTAGGAGAGGTGCCCTAGGGGCTAACTAAGACAACAAAACAAATTTGGCACTTTTCGGAGTTGTCTAGCCCACTTTATGACTATTTTAGTGCAGTTTTTCGCTATTTTTGGGGTCAAAAATAGAGTAAACATAAAACCAAAATAACTTTTTCGTTATAGCTCCGTTTTGCACGATTCTTGAAGTATTGGATGCAGAATAAAAAATTAGGGTTAGGGTTTTGTCCCAAATAACAAAGAAACACACAAAGCAGATAATATGATTATCTTTTTACTGATTAAATGTGTGTCCTAAACTGGTTTCAGTGTGTTTAGATTTGTTGTTGTTCTTTGCTCTTGTTGTGGAATTAGAATGAGGGAACTCAACCAAAGTGGTGACTAGGGACACTAGTGCCAAACATGATTTCTCAAAAGAGTCTAGGGTACACCGCTTAAATCCCAGTGGGGGTTTGCCTAGCTCTTCCACTCTGAAACAATGTTTCCAATAGTGGGAGGCAGTTTGAACATTAGTGACCTATTCCATATTGAGAGAGTGCCCTATTATATCTAAGATATATATGGGCAAGCTGGTGGAAGGAGGTGAAATCCAACGTCACCAGTCTGAATTGGGGGTTGGTGATGAAATCCAACCTTACCAATATTATAGTGAAACGTGCAAGTGTGTGTGGTTCCTTTTAAGCCCAAAGAAAGTAAGCAAAGAAGCATTCAATGATCATTCACTAAATGCATGCAATAGGTGTGTTTTAATTTCAAAAATCTAGGATAAAAGGAACCTACAAATGTCACTTATAGATGCAAGCCCTAAATGCTAGCTTACCCATTGGGTAAGCCACAAGCAATCAAGCCACAAAGATGCATTGCTACTTCAAATTTCTTTCGGTTTTTCTTCTTCCTTTTGCTATGTGATGTTATAAGAAAAGAAAAAATGTAACTTTTAACCTTTCTATGCAAGAAAATGAAGCAAGAAAACTGATTTTTGATAGTCTCTAAAAATGTAGCAGAAAAATAGAGGGTTTAGGCACTTACTTTGTCCATTTTGAGCTCTCCAAATTCTGAATTTTTGGGCAAAAATCTCTCTGTTTCACCACCGCTCCAGGGTGGGATGATTAGAAGCCTCACCACCATCCCAGGGTGGGATGGTGAAGCCACCATCCCAGGGTGTGCCAGATAAAGGCTCTGCCACCGTTCCAGGGTGGGGAGGGGAGCACCTACAACACAAAAAGGGCAAAAATTACAAAATTGAGGTCATATTTTCACCCAAATCATAAGGGACAAGGGTCCCACCATGATCACCACTGAAGTAGGGAAAATTGGTGCACCTAATTAAGAGAAAAAATATGTGTATCTATCCCATATTGCACATGAGCATCAAACGGAAGCATGCATATGAAAATGAAGCAATACCAAGCAATAAAGAATGAAATGAAACGAGTGTCTTCTTTATTAATTGGGTGGATCAGATCCAAGGTTACATAGAAGTCCCCTTGAGGGCTCAAAATGTGATACAATTGTTACAAATTTTGGGGTGCCCAAGGATCAATTCCTCCAAGGAATCAGGGTGCACATCCAGTGCTTTTCCTCATACCCACAATCGAGGTGGGCGGGCCAATGCCATCGCTGCTTGTATCTTCAATCTCTGATGTCTGATATTCCTTCCCAATGCCTTCTAAGAACCTGCACCTGCACACAAGGAAGCCAAAGGGGTCAAATAGCAAGGGTGTATGGTGGAAAACATGCAATCCCCATAGGGGCAAAATAATGCATATATTAAAACTAAATCAAATCAACTCAGAATGACTTGAAAATTTGTGGAGATGTCAAAGAGGATGTTTTGAGAGGATATCACTAAAAATAGATCTGAAATTGCATCCGTAGACCCCTCTATTTTGCGCCGCTCGCCTACAACCTACGAAAACCAAGACAAGCAAATACTGAACCTAAACATATCCAAAACTCATGAAATTTGGAAAAAATGCATAAATAGACATTTCAAGACAACCCATATGGTTATATTTTCAAATTGAGGCCCATATCCACCTGCATACAACTGGGGTGCCCGGATGGGCCCTACGGACCTACAAAAACTTAAAAATGCTATAACTCGGTCAATTTAACTCCAAATTGCATGAAATTTAAACCACAACATAATATGAGAGTCTAGAATAATATAATTAAAAAATAGTAATAAAATTGTGCAAGGATTTGTCCTCATCCCGGGGGGGCGGTGGTGACTACAACTAATTGGGGGGCACCCTGGGAGGGGATACCCACCAATTCTGCCCACATTTTGCTACCAATATCACTGGGGAATGATCCTAAACACTATAGGGGGTGTTTTCATCGAATTTGGTGAATAAATTCACCCGGATGGAAAAGTTATGCTCAAAAGACCCTCTTGAAGTCACCCGGTAACCTCCTTCGCAAAGAGGAGATTTTGAGGGCAAGAAGGCACAATAAGGTGAGGGGAAATATTGGCAGCACTCCATTGCATATCCTAGAACTCCTCTATATGTTTTTTTGTGGATATTGGATCCATTTTATAGCCCAAAGGGGCTCATGTGCAAAAAGGCATGCGAGGGCATGCATGGCAGGAGGTGCCACTTGTCAAAAAGGAGGCATGCAATGGGTGTGGAAGAGAATATCCAATTTGGGCCTCCATTAAGAAGTGTGTCATAAGGATTCAGTGCCCTCTGACCCGCATGCTCCATATGGCATGCTAAATGGCAGTTTCTGGGTGCCAAATGTCCCAGATTTGACTTTTTTGGGTCAAACCTGCTCACCGTCCCACCCTGGGATGATGGCTCACCACCATCCCAGGGTGGGATGGTGGGAATCTACCACCATCCTAGGGTGGGACGGTGGTGAATTTTGGGCCAAAACCTCCCAAAATTGGGCCAGTAGCCTCCAAAAACCCTTTCGGAGTGGCTAGAACCACTGTGAGCCTCCTAAGGGCTGCCCAAGGGGCCATATGATGTCAATTTGATCATTGTTTGTGGATGCTTAATCGGGTTTACCACATTTTAGTGTCTATATAACCTACTATTATTGTCTTGAAAAACCTCCAAGGTGAAAGACACATGAATTAAGTCAAGAAATGAATCATTATAGAAGGAATGCTAAGTGAAATCACACTTTTTGAAAAAGAAACCACTGCAGGTTGAGAAAATCCATCTAGTGAACCACAAAAATAGAAGTCCTAGTCCAGGAGTCAAAGCATATTGCAAGTGGCAAGCAATCTAGGTATTGCAGCTCATTTACAATATTTAAGGTTACCATAAGGAACCTTGGTATTGAAGAACACAAGCTTATACTGAGAGGGGGGGTGAACTATATAAGACCTCTTCTTACTTTTTCCTTTATAATTCAATACAGTAAAGCAATATATCCTGTAGACACCAAAATCCAGCCACTTGCAAGTCATCTATACCTTCCTGTCAGCCACATGTCGGTCATCCACCTTCCCGCCTTTTTGCCCACCTTCCGCCATTATTTGGCCCAAATCCACACTTTCCCGCCATTATTTGGCCCAATTTCACCTTTCCCGCCATTTTTCATCCCCAAATTTATTTAAATTAATATTTATATATATATATATTTTAATATTTTAATATATATATTTAAATAATAGTTTAAGTGATTTAATCTGAGCCGTCCATCCTTCATTTAATCTCATCCGTCCATCCATCTTAATCCATTCCACAACCAAGATTTATTCTCTACCCTTGGATCCGCTTTAATCTTAGCCACACGTTCAAAGTGTCGTTAAAACCCTAAAGTGTGCCCTAAGAGTGGATTATAAATCGAGTCACTTTGATGGCTCAAACCCTTCTATGTCTTTTCCTATCTTCTTCGCCTATGTCTTTTGCTACTTCTATCTCTGATTCTAATTCTTCTACGGTTATCTCCTCTCTTCTGCTACCCTTTTCGCCGCATCTATCGCCGTTTCGTCGCCGCTTTCGCCGCCATTCCTTCTGCAAGCACTCTGCGAGAATCTCCCATTCCTGTCGCAAGTGCCCACGGGCGTTTACCCCTTCACCAAGTGCCCACGGGCGTTTACCAAGTGCCCACGGGCGTTTAACAAGTGCCCACGGGCGTTTACCTTCAGCCACAGACTCAGACCGGCGTCTGTAATCCAGATCCAGAAGCACGCGGGCGTTCGGCGAGTGCACCAGGGTGCCTTCCGCAGCCTATTCTGACAACAACATTACTTCCAGGTGTCGCCTGGTCTAGCTGCGTTAACAGAGAACAGGTATAAATTAGTTTAAAGCAAGTAGCCGTATTTTATGTATTAATCTGTTATTGATTTCTTGCATTCCATTTTTATAAGGTTTTAGATTGTTTATGAGGGCTCACGCAGTGGAGCCCTCTCATTAATTTCTAACTCCTTGATAGTGTTAATGTGTGCAGGTTTTTGATGACGAGATCCGGTTTATTGATGGCAGCTGATTAAGCTGGAGTGGTCCAAGCAAGGGATACGACAAAGCCCACTCACTCTGTTGGGATTGAAGATACGTTCTTCGGAAGCGCCACCATTCGTGCCAGCTAGGGTTTCGGAGAACCCTAGCATAATTTGTAACTTTGTATCACAAATAAAGGGTTACAGGCCCAATTGTATTCAAAAAGGAGTTTTTAAACTCCATCGATTAATATAAATCGTTTGTTTTGTGCAACTATTCTGTACTCCGTTATTGTGGTTTTATCTTTTGTTTGGCGTGGTATTTTTAATCTACAAATGGCGATCACGGTGGGACCCCCTAGGGTTTCATATTTTTAAATACTTGCTTTACTAATCTGTTCTTGTTTTCTGTTTCATTTTGCAGGTTCCAGAAATCGCGAAATTTGTTGTTCCAGCGAACTAGGGTTTTTGAGCTTGCAAAAAACGCAGCAGACGCAGAGGGGCGTCTGGAAGTCCAATACGAAACGCAGATGTGCGTTTCAGCCTGTGCAGACTCCCGTGGGCGTTTGAAGTCAGTTTTACAAAAAAGCGTAGGCTTCCAAGTAAGTGCTGTACTTTTTACGTTTTTGGTTTTTATGCCATATTTTGTTTCTTTTTCAGATCATTACTTTAAAATGAACAAAAACTAAGTAATCTGGAAAAGAACAGTTATTTTTAAATTACATTTTTCTTTGCATTGCATTATTGATTGTTGCTTGCATTTAAAAAAAAAAAATTTTTTGCATACCTAGCTGCATGTTAGAATAGCTATAAATTATTTGTTTTAATTATCTAAGTAGGACTATTGATTGGATGTCAATAGTACTCCTGCCATTGGGTGATTCCAGGCAGAGAAGTGGACGAACCTTCCGGTTGCTCCTTTGATATCTGATATCATTGGTAGGCGGGGGTTTTAAACGGTGTACTCCACTTCTTCAGAGGAAATGACATGTTTTCAGTAGCCTCTTGCTTAGATCATTAGAACTTCTGATTTATAGCCTTGTATGTACACATTAGATAATTAAAACATTAAAAAAAAAAAAATTCATTGCATTTTCATATTGCATTTAAAACAGTGATATCTGGATTTCATCACCAGGTATTGCTTGAAGTTTAGTGACGGTGGAATTCATCTCCATCCATTAAACTTCTGCCTTAGACACCATAGGTCACCCCCGAGCAAACTTGCTTGGATTTCATCACCGAGTAAGAATCTCGTTGTCCTTTCCTAGCCATAGTTTTTACCTTTTTTTGTGAATAATTCAAGATTAGATCACATGCAAAACTCATAAACCGGACACTTAAAATTTACTACAGATTAAGATCAGAAAATAATTAATTAACCGCAGGTAAGACACATTGGTTGAAACCTAGGTTGTGATTGTTTTCTGATAATTTTTGTAGTGTAAATTTATCATTCTAGTTTTGCATTCTTCTTTTCTGAATTTGTTTAGATTTATTGCTTCATGGTTTTAACAAGGAATCAATCTAAAATGTTAAATCTAAATAATCAAATGGGTAATTCACAGAACATCCCCACCACCAACATAGCCACTTATCCTAGTGAATTTCAGGCAGGTTCGCTGCGCAGGTCTTTCACGTCCTTCTACCATCTATCACATGGCCATGCCCATGGAGGAAGACAATTTCTGTCATATTACCCACATTGATATGGCCCAAGTGCAAACTCACTTAAGAGATGGCTCTGGTTATGTCCTTGAGCCAATCCAAGATTCCCCTATGCAAGATTTTATTTTTCAGCAGGATATTGCATCAACCATACCTGCTGGTTTCACTCAGGTCTACACTAACCCTTTTTTTGAGGCTAATGTGGTATCTGTTCAGCCGGCTTCATCTCCAACATCTTCCCGGATGCTCAATTGTTCTCCTTTGGAGACAAATGTAGTGTCTTCCCGACCACCTTCTCCCCCATGTACCCGGGTGTACACCAATTCTCTTTATGAAGTTGGTGGAAACTCCTCCAACCATAACCAATTTCAACCCTCTTCTTCCCAAACCATTTATGGTTTCACCCTACCTGGGACACAGTCTACTGTTCCTTCCCAGGTATCGCCTACTTCTCCCACCTTCATTGCCCCTGCTATGCAGTCTCCTGTGACTACCATGGCAGCCTGCCCTCCACCTTCATCCAATCATCCCACCTCCCTTGGGTTAGAGATTAATAAGGTTAAGGAGTATCTCGACAAATTGATTTTGCAACAACAGCAACAAAATGCTCAACCACCTGTCGTAGTAAAACCTACACCCCAACCAATTTCTACCCAGCCGACTTTTATTAGCTCAGGCCCCACACGGGTACCCCAATCTTCGGTGGTGTCCATTCCTACCCCACCTTTCTCCCAACCTAGTCCAGTTCATCATCCACCAGCCACCAATGGTGGCCCCCAATCACCTTCTTTCCGGTATCATCCATACCAACAACATGTCCATTCTACACCGCCTAATCCAGGCAATTTCATCCCATCTCATCAATTTTCCACTCTTCCATTACATCATCATAATCATCAAACGAGTCAGAATTTTCATGAAGATTCTCGACTCCATGCTATGCAACAACAGATTGACAACCTTATGCTTAACGCGCCTGGCTCATTTAGTCGAAACCTACGCTAAGGTCATTGATCAATCAACCAATTCATCCTTCGGTACCTTCACCGCCATATCCGATCGATTTCACATTACCGAAGTTTGACAAATTTCGAGGAACCGAGGATCCTCATGAACATGTGAGCTCATTCATGCATGCTTGCTTTAGAATCCAAAATAATGATGCTCTTATGCTCAGAACTTTTCCTCAGACATTAGGAGGAGATGTTGTACAGTGGTATAATCATTTAGCTCACCATAGCATTTATGCTTACGAGCAATTGATTAATCTATTTTTAGAACGATTCTCCTTGAATGTACAAAAGAGAGTCTCATTAGCTGACTTATACAAGCTCAAGCAACATGACGATGAGACTGTTTATGACTTTGGAAACCGTTGGAGGGCTATCATTAATAAACTGCCATTCTCCCTACCAATGGAGGAGTTAACCAAAATGTTCACCCGAGTTGTCTAAAACCTATCTCTTGGTTACTCCAATTACAACAATACGGGGACTTTTGAAGAGGCTTTGGCCCAAGCAAGTATCATAGAAGACATTAAAGTCCAAGAGGGTGTTTTAAAACCCCGTAGAAAAGAATGGCAACAAAAGGGCCAACAACGAAATAATAATTATGGCCAAAACAAACAAGCACAGGCTAGTACGGCCTCAAATGTTAACCAAGTTAATCAAGTGGTGGCGAGCCAGCCCGTAATGGCTCAACAACAACAAGTAATGCAAAGTCAACCGCAACCAATTGCTTATCATGCGGTACCCGCCCCTACTCAACAAGCTCCCAATACTGGGCCAACCATGGAAACTCGACCTTGGCAAAACAATCGTCCCAAGCGACAATTCACACCTTTAGATGAACCATATGCGGTCATATTCAACAAGTTATATAGCACAAATCAATTAACGTTACCTGAGTTTAAACCTTTAGACCCATCTAGAAGGGGGAAGTATTACAAGGAGTACCTATTTTGTCCTTATCATAGGCAAAATGGGCACGATATCAATAATTGTACGGCTTTCAAACATGTGATCCAAGATCTTATTGAGATTGGAGCCATTAAATTGGATAGCCCCTTAGCCCAACAAAATCAAAATCTTGGTATATTTCAAACACCCCTTCCACATCGGGAGGAAGCTCCAACAACTTCATGGGGAGTAACTCAGGTAACTCCTCCTAATCAAGTCAACCATGTACAACAATACCAAGGTTTTGTGGGTACTATTAACGTAGTAACCCGGGGTCAAAGGGCGAACCAACCAAATCGGGCTGAACCACAGCCACCTGTACAAACCCCCAGTCCACCTCAGGTAACAGTGACCCAACGACGTGCTAGTACTTCTCAACAACCGCTAAATCATTCTACTCAACGCCAACGACCCATCATGTCATTGAGTAGCCGGTTAACTACCAGTTTAAAAATGGCTTATGCCAAGTTATCGATCTATGACCTCATTCAACAATCTCCCCCGCATAGAGAGGCATTAATGGAAATCTTAAAATCAATCGAGCTTCAAACTCAAGATACTAATGCCTTCAACAACTTTGTGGGAAGTATTCAAACATGCATGGAGCCCTCCATCACTTTCTATGATTTTGAAATCAAACCTATGTCAACAGAAAGTATAGATCCTCCACTACATATCATGGCCAAGATCGATAACAAGCCATTCAAGAGAGTCTTAATTGACACCGGTTCCTCAATCAATATCATTACAACATCGGCGTTGAGTCATCTAAAGTTGTCGCCATCCCTTATCACAAAGTCGACTTTTACTCTTAAAGCATTCAATGATGCTTTATCTTCCACGGTTGGCACGGTTATCTTGCCCATTGAGGTAGGGGCCCGAACTTTGCATACCTTGTTTCACATCTTGGAAGGGACCATGGCATACAATGTATTGCTTGGACGGCCTTGGCTTAGGGAGATGAGATGTGTCCCTTCTATCTTGCATCAATGTCTGAAGTATGTATATGAGGGACGGGGTTCATTGTGTACCTGTCGACACAGAACCCTTCAAACATTGCAACTATGTCTCAAATCCTTATGAGATTGTGTTGCCATCCACTCATCTTTTCTTGACCCCATCTATTTCTTCTATACCATCTTCTTCTAAAGCTCCCATTCTTGAGGAGCCACCCATCATATCGCAACCATCTTCCTCTTCCGCTATTCCATCTCATTCACCACTTTCTTCATCAACTAATCTTCCTTCTTCTTCATCAGTGACCACATGCACATGTGGCCATGACCAATCATCTCTTTCCACGTCATTACCCCCTTCTTCTACACCTTCTTCAACATCACCTATTATTCTTCCATCTTCCCAACCATCACCAGTTGATGTTTCACAAGTCAGTGAAGCATCAACCCAACCAAATCCTTCCAATTCTTCTATCCCACATTCTTCTATTCCATCATCAAGTCCATCTCCCTCCCAAGTCAAGGTCCATCTCATTGATGCAGGTATTGGTGAGTATGCCATCCAAGATGTCCACATCACACCGTTCAATGTGCAAAGAGTTAAAGATTTTGGTCGTCCACATGACCAACATTTATCCATTGGATCGGTTTATAACATGGGTTCTATGCCAAATTCCATTAATTTTGTATATGGGGGAATAGAGTCATCTTCTAGTCCTACCACCATACTAGAACCCAAGCATCCGAGTCCCTGCCAATATCGAAAGGATGGAGGGTTTTCCCTCTCGCTATTTCCACGAGACATAATTGGCGGCAATTTGGCCTAGGTCGATACGAGCAAGGGGTAACCGAACGCATCGATATGCCATATCAGAGACCCACTGAGCGTTTTGGTCTGGGCTACCAACCACTTCCATCCCTTTCTTCTTTTGAGCAAGCTTTTCAAAGCATTAATCTTAATTCAGAAGAAGAAATCCTCCACCCCGACGAATCCGAAGATGAAGTCTATGAAGAATTTGACGTCATGTCAAATGGTGATGAATCCGAAGAAGAGTCGGCGCCCATTGTTCCCCTCACTAAACAAGACGAGTTTTATCTCCAATTGTTTCCTCTCCAAGAGGCCATCTTTCGCTTGCTTCTTCCACAAGAACGAGGTGAACCACCACCCTCGCCACATCCATAAGCCATAATCCAAACCTGTATTATATGTATATACTAAAATAGTGGTTTTCACCACTACCAAAAACAAAAAAAAATCAGAAAATTCCAAAAAAAAAAAAAAATCAAAATATATAAAAAATACTTTATTGCTTTATGTATGTGTGTAATAGTGGTTTTCACCACTACAAAAAAAAAAAAAAAAACTCAAAATACAAAAAAAAAAAAAAAAAAACTGAAAAACTATGTTGTTTTGCACTTCAGGTCTTCCGAGGTCTTCACCGGTTTTCCCTTCCATTCCGCCTATTCTTTCTTTCATAAGTTGACAATGAATTTTGAAGACTTATTCACCTCGCTCCATAATCCATATGATCCGGATAAGCCAATCCCGATCAATCCAAGCCTGATTGACATGGATCGGATTTCATCCCCTCCATCTATTTCAGAGTTCATCCTTTCCGAGGAATTGTTAAGGGCTTCCGCCAACTACATTCCTCCTTCACCTCCACATTCACCTTCATCTTCTAAGCCGAGAGGTCTTCCAGCGCAGACATAGATGAGAGCAAGGCACAGGAGCTTGATGACATTTTAGATGACATAAATCTGATCCCTACTCCCCATCAGCTTGAGGAAGGTTCCCACATGTCTATTGAAGAAACTATCGATGTAGACCTTAGTACAGACCAAGATGGCACCCAAATTGTGAAACTGGCTAAAAGTCTATCATCAGAGGAACAAGAGCAAATGATTGCTCTACTCAAGCGGAAGAAGGAGATATTTGCATGGTCTTACAAAGACATGCCAGGCCTAGACCCTAATTTGGTTGTCCATAACCTCACCTTACAAAAAGATGCTAAACCTGTCAAACAGAAACTTAGGAAAATGCATCCTACTGTGGCCCTCCTAGTTAAATCGGAGATTCAGAAACTTTTGGATGTTAAATTTGTCGTCCCGATTGATTATCCTGAGTGGCTTTCTAACATGGTACCCGTTCGCAAGCCTAACGGGGGGATACGTGTTTGCACCGATTTTCGAGATCTAAATAAAGCGTGTCCTAAGGATGACTTTCCTCTTCCAAACATTGATACTCTTGTCGATACTTGCGCTGGTCATGAAATGCTTTCGTTCATGGATGGATTTTCGGGATACAACCGGATTCGAATAAACCACGAAGATCAACACAAAACAGCATTTACCACACCTTGGGGAACTTTTTGTTACGGGGTGATGCCCTTTGGCCTTAAGAACGCGGGTGCAACCTATCAACGAGCCATGACTTATATTTTCCACGATTATATGCATAAGATTATCGAAGATTATGTGGATGATTTATTGGCAAAATCTAAAACTCGACAAGAGCATTTTGATGTATTGGAAAAAGTTTTTGATAGGCTTCTAGAGCATAAAGTAAGGTTGAACCCTAAGAAATGTGTCTTTGGTGTTACCTCAGGCAAACTCCTAGGTTTTATTATCTCTAAACGAGGTATTGAGGTGGACCCAAACAAGGTCAAAGCCATTATGGAAATGTGTCCCCCAACTAATTTGAAGGAGTTGCGTAGTTTACAAGGAAAGATTAATTCAATCCGTCGCTTTATTGCACAACTTTCCGATAAATGTAGGCCATTTTGCCACCTACTACAAAAGGGGGTACAATTTTCATGGACGAGATGAATGTCGAGAAAGCCTTTGATGACATCAAGCGGTACTTAGCATCTCCGCCGAGTCTTAGCTCCGCCTCGTCCGGGGGTCCCTTTCAACCTTTATATCTCAGCAACGGACTTTGCCTTAGGGACAATGCTTGCACAAAAGAATGAACAAAATCGTGAGCAAGCTATCTATTATATTAGTCGAACATTGGTAAGCTATGAAACCCGATATGCTTATGTGGAAAAGTTGTGTTTAGCAGTGGTTTTTGCCACTAAGAAACTTCGTCATTATATGCTTAGCCATACAACATATGTCATAGCTAGAGAAAACCCTCTGCGTTATATGATGTCTCGCACTTATAATAACACTCGTACCGCTAAATGGATAATGTTGCTTACCGAATTCGATCTTGAATTCATTAGCCAAAAATACGTTAAAGGTCAAGTTATAGCCGATCAACTTGCGGAAGCTCCACTACCTAGTGATCATCCTTTGATTATTGAGCTCCGAGATGATTCGGTATTTGCTATCACTTGAACAAGAAGAGGACATCATTCCGGAGGAAGATGTTGACATCACGCTATTCTTTGATGGCTCTAAGTGCGCGAAAGGTCAAGGTGCTTGAGTTGTGTTTCATACACCTCAAGGGATTCCCATCCCTTTATCATTCAAACTAGACTTCCAATGCACCAATAATACAGCGAGTATGAAGCCTTAATTTTAGGTCTTCAATCAGCCATAGCTATGAGCATTAAGCGTATTCGGATATTTGGGGATTCTCAACTCGTGGTTAAACAAATTACAGGAGAATACCAAGCCAAAGAACCTACCATTAAGCTTTATCATGATGTAGCAATGAAGTTGCTCTCTAAGTTTGATTGGTATGAGATCACTAGTTTGCCTCGTTCGACTAATAGATTTGCGGATGCCATGGCCTCTCTTGGATCATTGATTCCAAAGGACTCCCTTGGAGAGGTACGACCCCTAATCATTTCCACAATCTCTAAGTCTGCAATTGTCCGTGCTTGAGTCTAAAGATGAAAAAGATGTTTGCTTTATCCATTCGGATCCATATGAGCCTTGGTCTAGTGAGATAGTAGCCTTCCTCAAGTTTGGAACACTTCCACCTGATTTGTCTCGAACTGCCCGTCGTTGCTTTAAGCAAAAGGCAGCTCGTTTTGTTCTTTTGGGGGATGTGTTGTATAAACGTGGATATGATGGAGTACTCCTCCGCTGTCTAGAAGCGAGGTGAAACACATAGAGCTATTGCTGAAGCCCATGATGGTACTTGTGGTGGTCATTTTAGTGGAATGGCCATTGCGAAGCGTATTTTACGTATGGGGTATTATTGGCCCACTATGGAACAAGATTGTTGCAAATATGTTAAACAATGTAAAAAGTGTCAAGAACACGCTAATTTAATCCATATACCATCACAAGCTTTACAGACCCATCCAAAGCCTTTGGCCCTTCTCACAATGGGGTCTCGATTTAATTGGCAAGATTTCACTGCCTCTTCGGGACAGCATACTTTCATCATTACAGACCCTTGAATACTTCACAAAGTGGGTTGAAGCTATTCCTCTAACCGGTACTGACAGGTCCTAGAATTGTGGAGTTTATACTTCACCATATCATTTGTCGTTTTGGTATTCCCTCTAAAATCATTTATGATAACGGCAAGTCTTTTAAGAATAAGGATGTTCGAGCTCTTTGCGAAAAGTATAATATCCAACATAGTTTCTCAACTCCTTACTACCCACAAGCCAATGGACAAGCTGAAGCTTCCAATAAGACCATAATTGCTATTCTTAAGAAACTTGTTAAAGAAAATCATAAAGATTGGCATACACAAATCCCCTTGGCATTATGGGCTTACGAGAACAAGCATCGAGAACTCCCATTGGGGCAACGCCATTTTCTTTGGTCTATGGAGCTGAAGCAATCATGCCTCTTGAGCTCGAGATCCCTTCCTTGCGAATTTCTTTGCAGGAATTTATCGATGATGATACTTGCTAGACAAGCACGTCTTGATCAACTCACACTCATAGATGAAAAACGAATCAATGCTTTAGAGCATTTGCGAGTTTATCAAGACCGATTGAAACGTGCTTACAATGCCAAAGTTCATCTAAGAGAATTTCAAGTAGGGGATCTTGTCCTTAAAGAAAATCAACAAAACACCAATGCATTGCCGCATCTTCGAGATAAATTCGCGGCTAATTGGTTAGGTCCATATATGGTCACTTGAAAGAGTGGGTAATGGAACTTATAGACTTGCCAGTTTAGAGGGAGAGGAAGAACCCGAACCACTTAATGTTATACACTTGAGGGCATTCTACGCATAGTTTGAATTTTATATGTACATATATACATGGCTTGTAAAAAAAAAAAAAAAACAAATAAAATAAAAAGAATTTGCATTTCATTGTTAGTTGCATACATCTCATTCAAAAACATTGCATTTCATGTGCATACATCTCATTGAAAACCATAACATTTCATTTTCAGCCATAGTTGCATATCATGTTAGAGACCATTCTATCTTTTGGATATAAAATTTGGTCAAGCAAAAGTCATGTTGCCTTAATCGGGGGCACCTTCATAAAATCCATCAAACCGAATTGTCATTCGTACATCCATTTTCCATTTGCACATATTTACATTGCCAAAATGTTTTCAGTCACTCAGCCATTTCTAGTGTTTTAAGCAAACTTCGAAATGCATGTCAAAATTCTCTAGGGCCATATCACAAATTACACTAAATAAAATCTTGAGTATTGGGAAATGATTTCAAAAGCGGTCTTGAACCTATCACATTTTCACATCTTAAAAACATCTTGTGTCAAAGAGAGATAACACCATCCTTGGGTTGTGCCTCGAAGTGAACAGGGGTAATCCTCGTTTGTCCTATCATGCAAACATAGTCCATAAAATAGTGGTTCTTACCACTATCACAAGCAAATAACAAAATATAAATATAAACGAGTAGTAAGGATAGGGTAAAATTCTCATCATACTTCGGTTGAGAATCCGATTCCCCAAAGCTCTAAGGAAATGAACATTTTTCACACACCACTGATCCCAAATAAGTTGTAAGGATCGTACTACTTGTCCTATCAGACGGATAGGTAGTCATCCCCAAGGCTTACAAATGTCAAAAACAACATGGACTATGGAGTTAACCTTCACCGGGGCTATAGACGCTTGGTCGGCGAGTGGAGTATACTCATTGCGTGGCGACATGTCTCTCCTCAAAGAGAGACCTCCGAATGCTCATACGGACAAACTAGCTTTGGGGTCTTCTCCATAACGGGGTTACCTAATTTGTGCAAGATGAGGTTAATGAACACACTTGCACACACACAGGTTTTGGATTGCCTAGAGTCACTACCATGCTTTCGATTTGGTTAATGAACTCACATGCACACACATTTGGTCCTAGTTGAATTAGGCGGTATTAGTAAGTTTGTTTGATACCACTAGCATGTTTGAGTCTTTGTAAAACAGTCTTCCTCCATATTTTCTTCCATATCAACCTCCATATCTTCTTCCATATTCATGTCATTCCATACGTCATTCATTCACAAGCCACCAAGTTCGGTGCCCTTGATTAAACAATTATGATAAGAGTTGGCTAAATCTAACTATCTAAAAGTATGAGTGCTTCTTAGTGCATATTTCATTTACTTAGTCTCGCATTAATCATCTATAACTTTGCATTCCATTCCATCACATATGCATTAAAACATATAAAAACATGCATCACAAAAACATAGGCATTCATACAAAAGAAAGTAAAACACTAAAAATAAAAGCCATGTATATATATGTATAAAGATCAAAACGTACAGTGAATGCCAAAAGGCTACAAAATACAATAGAGCACCAAGGCTCATAAAGAGTGCATCTAAGCACTAAGCTAACCATCAAAAGAGGACCCCTGTGACCTAGTAGGAGCCCTAGACCTAGTGGTGTGCCTAGACTCACTACGCCTAGAGAGAGAGGAGGATGGAGGATCAGGCAACACAATGTGATGCCTAAACAATGTGTCCTCCAGAGCCTCAATGTAACGAGTCCTAGACCTAAGTCTAGATATGTCTATCCCGTGTCGTCGCTCTCGCTCCGCTAGCTCTGCTTGGAGTCTCGTCACCCTGTCATCCTGGGGCACCCTAGTCGCTCCATCCAAGTCCGCTTGCATCTGGGCCATCCTCCCCTCCTGAACGGCTATCAGGGCATCCCGCTCTGCAACCTGTTGCTCCAGCCGAGCTATCCTCTCATCCCGGACCGCTAGCATAGCATCACGCTCTGCTATCTGCTGCTGTAGCTATGCCAGATCATCCTCGTGCCCGCTAGGGGGTACCTCTCTAGTCTCTCCAGCGGCCTCTCCTAGGCCCTCGCCATCATCCTCCTCGTCATCTCCGCTCCCCGGTGCCTGCCGCACCATCTTCCCCTTTCGCCTTCGACTGTCAGCTCGAAGGCGGGGACCCTCCTTGCGCTTGGGAACCTCTGCGGTTCCCTCGTCCTCTCCAGCTCCAACAGCCACTAATGGTGGCTCCCACCTCGGCTCTGCGGCCATCCATGCTGCATACTCAGTTGTTACCCCGACGTCGTCCACGTCAGGGATCTCCATGTCCTCATCGTCCTCTGTCGCCTCTCTCCATGGCTCGGCACACGGCAAATCCCCCTCTGATCTGTGCCTCCGGTAGCGCACTGGCTCACCGGGGACATCCTGTCTCAATCCGACCTGGCGGAGCACTCGAGACATCTGTATGTACTCCGCCTCGCTGTGGCCTCGACCCACTACCCATCTAGCTTGTCGCACCCGCCTCAGATGCTCTCCATCACCGATCCACCGTGCCTCCCGCCAGGGCCTCCAAATGACTTGGGCATCTGTCAAGTCCGCCCATAAACTCCTATACCATTGCCCCGATCTCACGGGGCGGCTCGGTTGTCTCTCCTCCGCCACTAGCCATCTCCTACCATAAGCCTGGCTCATGTCCTAGTAAGCACATGGAAACCCCTCCGGTCGAGCCACTCTGAAGTTCTCCCAGCCCCAACACTGGAGAACCAAACTACAGCCTAGGCCCTTCCGGCCCCGCCTTCGAACCTCATACAACTCCCGATACACCTGCACCAATAAAACGGGCGCCCAGGCATACACTACCCTATTAGTGAGCATCTCGCTCACTACACCCATCAGGTTCCATGGAAACCTGCACCCGATGCTGTTCGGGGCCACAATGTTGGCCAATACGAACATCATCAGAGCCTCCACCGCTACCAACTCCTTGGCCGTATACATGGCCAAGTAAGGAATCCCCCCTCTCTCCGTCCGGATCTCCCTCCAGTCATCCCCAAACAACTTGGCCATCTCCGTGGCCCTATCTCGTCCAACCTCCACCCGCGCCCCCTCCACGGGCACCTTGAGGATGCGGTATACATCCTCAAGCGTCACCGTCATCTCTCCAGTTGGGAGCTGGAACGTCCCCCGATCTGGATCCCACCTCTCGGCCAAAGCCGAGAGGTACCCCTCATCTGCCCGAACTACCTCCAACCGGGCTGCCTCCGCTAGCCCTACTGCTTCCAATGTCTCCCAGTCTTCCTGGGACAATGACCTCCTCATCCCCGGAATGATAGGGGAGAATCGGTGTCGTGCCTCTAACACCCTAAGCTGCAAAACAACAAAACAAAAATTGGTTACAAGTTTGTTTCAAAAAAAAAAAAAAAAAAAAACAAATAAAAGCACTTGCTTAAATAAACAAATACCTCAGCTGACTGCACTGGCGCGTCCGCTCCCATCTCCGCCATAGCTCCCGCGTGCTTCACTCTCCTACACAACCTTTCACTTCACTTCACTTCATTTCACTCCCTCAGACGCACTTCTCTCAAGCTTGAACGCACAAATGAGCGAAATTCTCGTTGAAACTGTTTAAATAGCTGGTTTTGGCGCCCTGAAACGCAGTGGGGCATTTCATGGCGCATTCAGACGCGGTGGGGCATTTCATGATGCATTCAAACACCGACGGGCATTTCTGCCACCTCCAAATGCATACCGGCGTTTGATGTCAGTATGGAATAAAAGAACAAAACTTACAAAATTGAAGCTTACCTCCTCCAAATTTCATCAAATTGCATCCATCCATTCTTCTTATCATAATAAAACATTTTGTGAAGGTTACAACAGTTTTGGAAACAAATTTTGTCATTTTGCTCAAAAAGCGCATCATTCATCATTGATTTACAAATTGGGTTAAAAATGTTCAAAACCTTCACAAAATTAACCACATTCATCAATTCTTCTGATCTATCGTTAATTTCATTCATTCTTCTTTCATCATGCATATTTTTGCCAAATTAAATTAAAGTAAACCTCGTATCTAGTGGTATATTCTATCACCTTGGCGATTGCAGCGATTTGCATCCATGCAATTCGGTAAGAGGATTAAACCACCATAAGGACACTTACCATTTATCATCATCAATTATTTCACCGTTTGAAAATTGGAAATCAATTCTGGGTATCCTACTTTTTAAGTGACCTCATACCAAGATCAATTTGCTCAACAGTTGTCATTGATGGCCTAGTTCATGGGGCCTTAAACGTGGACAAATCTTCAATATCATCATTATTTTGAGTCTTGCTAGAGATTAAGGCTACCTAGGTTGATTGGTTCCGACCCGAGGAATTATCCATACAGTCACTAGGAGCATCTCTGAAGTTCTGGACTCTTTCATATTGCATCTCTGCATATCAATGGCGCCAACAAGGCAATTTCATCAACAGTATGGATTCACCCACGGGAGTTGGGGCATCCGTTATCAATTTTTAACTTTCCTAATAGTAGAATTCATCTTACATGATCATGGAATTTAAAATTTGGCGAAAATCCCTTTATAACCGTTGGGGCGAGAAAACGGTTCATCTTTCACATCACTCATATCGTCTTCAATCATATTCTTTTCTGGTTTGTACACCAACCCCTTTTCTGTTGGGACATAAACAGATGGTTCATACACCAACCCCTTTTTCACCGTTGGGGCAAAAACGGTTCATTTTCTTTCGAATTTCTTCCAATTGGCTTGTGAGAACCATTCTCGCTCGCCAATTGAGGGGGTAAGCTGATAAATTTTAAACATTCTTTTATTCTTTGGTCTTCAAAGTTGTGCTTTAGTCTTGAGAGAGAGTTGCGTCTGATCCAGCTTTTCAGGTGTCCTAAGTTTTTGTGCTTGCATTGTGTCTTCACACAAAGCAGCTCAAAAAGGGGCATCTGTAGACACCAAAATCCAGCCACTTGCAAGTCATCTATACCTTCCTGTCAGCCACATGTCGGTCATCCACCTTCCCGCCATTATTTGGCCCAATTTCACCTTTTTTCACCATTATTTGGCCCAATTTCACCTTTCCCGCCATTTTTCATCCCCAAATTTATTTAAATTAATATTTATATATATATATAATATTTTAATATTTTAATATATATATTTAAATAATAGTTTAAGTGATTTAATCTGAGCCGTCCATCCTTCATTTAATCTCATCCGTCCATCCATCTTAATCCATTCCACAACCAAGATTTATTCTCTACCCTTGGATCCGCTTTAATCTTAGCCACACGTTCAAAGTGTCGTTAAAACCCTAAAGTGTGCCCTAAGAGTGGATTATAAATCGAGTCACTTTGATGGCTCAAACCCTACCTATCTTCTTCGCCTATGTCTTTTGCTACTTCTATCTCTGATTCTAATTCTTCTACTGTTATCTCCTCTCTTCTGCTACCCTTTTCGCCGCATCTATCACCGTTTCCATCGCCGCTTTCGCCGCCATTCCTTCTGCAGCACTCTGCAGAATCTCCCATTCCTGTCGCAAGTGCCCACGGGTGTTTACCCCTTCACCAAGTGCCCACGGGCGTTTACCAAGTGCCCACGGGCGTTTAACAAGTGCCCACGGGCGTTTACCTTCAGCCACAGACTCAGACCGGCGTACGTCAATCCGGATCCGAAGCACGCGGGCGTTCGGCGAGTGCACCAGGGCGCCTTCCGCAGCCTATTCTGACAACAACATTACTTCCAGGTGCCGCCTGGTCTAGCTGCGTTAACAGAGAACGGGTATAAATTAGTTTAAAGCAAGTAGCCGTATTTTATGTATTAATCTGTTATTGATTTCCTGCATTCCATTTTTATAGGGTTTTAGATTGTTTTCGAGGGCTCACGCAGTGGAGCCCTCTCATTAATTTCTAACTCCTTGATAGTGTTAATGTGTGCAGGTTTTTGATGACGAGATCCGGTTTATTGATGGCGGTGATTAAGCTGGAGTGGTCCAAGCAAGGGATACGACAAAGCCCACTCACTCTGTTGGGATTGAAGATACGTTCTTCGGAAGCGCCACCATTCGTGCCAGCTAGGGTTTCGGAGAACCCTAGCATAATTTGTAATTGTGTATCACAAATAAAGGGTTACAAGCCCAGTTGTATTCAAAAAGGAGTTTTTAAACTCCATCGATTAATATAAATCGTTTGTTTTTGTGCAACTATTCTGTACTCCGTTATTGTGGTTTTATCTTTTGTTTGGCGTGGTATTTTTAATCTACATATCCAAAGCAATATCAAAGCAATGCACAAAACCATCCACAAAGTGACACAACAATTTACGTGGTTCACCCAATGTGGGCTACTCCACGGATAAAATTTTTCTCTAAATTTTATCAATTCAACCTCTGGGAATACCTTTCCCGATTACAATGTTTATGGGCACCAACCCAAAGGAGATACCTTCCCCTTGCTCTGCTCTGACTGGTGATCCTCTAGAAGACCTCTGCCTCTACAGCCCTTAGCAAATGGAACTCTATCCACAGAAGACACCTGTCTTCCCTACTCTGGCTGGAGACCTCTGTCCTCAACTCTATCACCTCAAAGCTGGTCCTCGAATTTGCACTAAACGTAGTCCTTCGGTCTAGCACAAATGTCCTCTTTCTCTGGTCTGCACCAAACACAGTCCTTCGGTCTGGCACAAATCTGTCCTCAACTCTGCATCAATCTCTATCCTCAACTGGTCCTCAAATCTGGTTCATAGAAATGGTTCACCAGCTTGCACTAATGCTGGCTTGATCTTCAACCAAGTCTTCAAGACTTGTCTCAGATCTGCTTTGCAAGTTCTCACTTAGAACCTGTCCAAACTGTTCCACAAGCTTCAACAAAAGCTTGCTCAATGTTGTCCAACAAGCCCTCTCAATGACTTGTCCAAAACCTGCTCACACATCCCCACTGGAATCTGTCCAAAACCTCAGCAAGCTCACAAAGAAAACTTGCTTAGCATGAACTCACAAAGAGAATTGTTAGAGACTCAATGTGATTCATTAACCTCATAGAAACATAAAGAGAATTGTTAGAGACTCAATATGTTCTATACTTAACTCTCAATCTCAATCTCAAATCTCAAAAGAAAAAGATAGATGTAATATGCTTTTCCTAAGAACATGAAACACAAATATGTTCTGTGCAAACACAGCCGCAATCATAGCCGCCCTTGATCGAATTCCAACTTTTGCTCTTTCTTTGCAAATACAACAACACTTCAACACTCTGCGATCGAACTCCTCATTCTACGCATCAACTTGCCACTTATGCACTATCTACGCTGTTATGGCTGCATCTCACACACTTCGCTCGAATCGACTTGACTCGCTCTCTGTGCACCATGGACTTCACTTGCGCAAGTTCGATACATGCATTTGATACCTAAAACTCAAAAAATAGTCCTCCTTTTATAGCATTAATTCATGATCAAAAACTTAATCTTTAGTCGGCTATTGCCCTTCAACCATGTCGACTACAAACCCTACACTACGTCGGCCCGATTTTAACTTTGTCGGCTCAAAGTTAACTCTGTCCTTCAACCACCTCTGGTTCTGTAGCTATCCTTGCGAAACTACAACATGTCACGATATCGCGACACCTTTGCCTGTCGTACGCCTTCTTTTTCCTGCTATCGTGAAATCGTGACACTTTTGGCCTTTGTCTGCCTTGACAATGTTCTTGTCACGAAATCGTGACACTTCTGACTTTTGCTGACGTCATCTTCACTCCTGTCACGAAATCGTGACACTTTAGACTTCAAAGCCTTCTTCTTTGCTTTTGTCATGAAATCACGACACATTTGCTTCTGCTGACGTCATCTCCAACTTTGTCGCAAAATCATGACCCTTCTGTCTTCATGGCCTTCCTCTCAGCATTTGTCGTGAAATCATGACATTACTAACTCCGTACAGTCTCTTTCCTCTTAGAGTCGCGAAACTGTGACATGTCATGAAATCGTGACATCTTCCTGCGCTGGAGTCTGCACTTGCCTTCTGGTCGTGAAACTGCGACATGTCGCGAAATCGCGACATCTTCATCCTGCTGGCTTCTTCACTTCTACCTATCGTGAAATCATGACACTTTCTACATCTGTACATTTTTCTTTCATCCTGTCACGAAATCACGACGCTTTCAGCTTTCGAAAGCTTTTCCTCAACCTGTCATGAAATCGCGACGCTTTTGGCTTCCGTACGCTTTCTCTACTACCTGTCATGAAATCGTGACACTTCCTACAACTTAAAACTGCCATCTCAACCTGTCGCGAAATTGTGACACTTTCTTCATCCATATAACTTCTTTGTAGCCTGTCGTGAAATCGCGATGCTTCTCCTTTCAGAATCTTCCTTTTGCTGCATGTCATGAAATCGCGACACTTCTTTCTCTCAGCTTTTCAAACTTGTCACGAAATCCTGACTAGTCCTCCTTTGTTTCTTGTGCTTGTCCGAAGTCGCAATAGTCCTCACTTTGTCTTTCGTAGCTATGTCACGAAATCGCGACACTTTTCCTTTCGGACTCTCTCTCCTGCAACATGTCACGAAATCGTGACACTTTCTCGTCCGAACAACTTTCCTAGCAATGTGTCACGAAATCGTGACACTTTTCTTTCTCTGCCTTCCTACACTTTCCGAGTCACGAAAATGCGACATGTCACGAAATCGTGACACTTTCCATTTTGCTCGCTTCTCTCGCCAACATGTCACGAAATCATGACAGCTTTGCTCGCTTCGTCTCTTGCCTTCCAAGCATGTCGTGAAATCGTGACAGTTTTGCCCAAACTTTCTCTCTCCTCAAACATGTCACGAAATCGTGACAGCTTTTCCAAGCACTTTCTCTCTCCTCAAACATGTCATGAAATCGCGACAGCTTTTCCAGCCGCCTGCATACTTTTTCTAACTTGTCTTTTTCTTGATCTTTTGCAACTGGGCTACTCTGATCTTCTTGGAAACTCACTGTCCATGCTGAAACCTTCATCAAGACACATTCTTTGACATAAAAACAAATTGCTTCAAGAACTCCTTGACATCAATGACAACAACTACACTTGAGCAAAGGCAATGTACTCAAGGTACCCAAAATTGCCAACAATCTCCCCCTTTGTCATTGATGGCAAACCTTTACTAAAAGCACATCTTCAAGAGCCAAAACTGAAATCAATCTGAGCTGACAACTGAGAATATTTCTTTGAAGTTTTTCTCCCCCTGACTTGAAGCTTTCCTCTTCACTTGAAGCTCTCCCCCTTACTCATATCTCTCCCCCTTACTCAAATCTCTCCCCCTTTGTCATCAATGGCAAAGGGTCACCTTTGGGGCTTGGGACTAAGAATGAGCCTCTTAGCTTAGTCCCTCCCCCACCTCCTGATGAGGTGATTAAAATAGGGTTGGGAGTAAATCTCCCATGAGGCACTGATCATCATCAGTGTCTATGACTTCCTTGCCGGGCCTTCTCTTGAACTCTTTGTCAATACCAATTTTTCTATTCTTGTCACTGTTCTTGCTCTTGTTCTCATCCTTGTTCTTGTCCATGCCTTGATCCACGGACCTGTTCATACTACTTTTTTTGTTCCTGTATCTCGAAAGATCAGCTCTACACATTCTAGCTGTGTGACCTGCATTGTTGCATTTATAACAAATAACACTGTAATTTCTTTTAGGCATATCTGTTCTTTGAATCCACCTTTTTTGACTAACCGTGTACCTGTTATTTGCCTTGCAAAAAATTGCCTTATGCCCAAACTGATTACAAGAGTAGCAATACCCATGAAAGAAATTACCACTTCTAAAACTGTCATTTACCTTCTTCACTTGAGCCATGCAATGTACAACCATGTGACCAAACCTGTGACACGCAAAACATCTATCGTGAAATTTTCTTTTATTCGACTTCTTGGGTCCCGAAAACTTCTTCTTCTCAATCTGAATATCATTTTCTATTTCTGCGCATCTATCACTTTCGGACTTATGATCTGAAGTGCTTTCTGCATCAGAACTATCTTCCTTTTGAAATCTCTTGCTAGATTCCCCAACCTGTTCCTTGTGCGGCTCAACAAAATCGAGACCTATTTTATCTGTTGTCTTTCTTTGACCTTTAATGAGAGACTTAACCTTTTTGGAGCTATCTTGAAACCTGTACAGCTTATCCTTGTACTCTTTAGTTTCCATTTCCAAAGAAGCCATTTTTTGTTCCAACTCATTATACTGAAGAATCTTAGACTCTAACTTGTCCTTGAGTTCTTGTGTCTTAGTCATAGAGAAGCCAAGACTTTCTGTAAGATCATTTTTGATTTTAAGATTTGTATTGGCCTCCTCTAGTTGTTTCTTCAAAGAAACAATCTCTTTTTCTTGTTTGTAGCAAACAGTCTCTTTCTCATTGATCTGAGACCTGAGAGTTTCTTCACTCCTTTTGGATTCTTCTATTTACAGCTTCATATTGCTAACAACTTTGTTAGATTCCTCTTCATGTTTGCTGCATATATCGACTTTATTACTCATTTCTTCTGTCTGCATTCTTAAACTGTCAATTTCTTTTTCTATCTTGCTACAATACTCTGTTTTCCTGGATGATTGCATTTCGAGATCTTCATAAATTTTCTTGTAATATTCTGCTTGTACTTTCAACCTGGTGATTATATCTTCTGCATCCTCAACCTTTTTACTCAGGTCTAAAATTAGTTTTTGTTTCCAATTTGCTTTTGCATCACTTCCTTCTTCATCACACTCTTGTTCTGAATCTGTTTCTTCACCAATTTTGAATGGATCATCTTCATATTCATTGCTACTAAACCCATGGCACTGACGTTCATTATGATCGAGTTGACCACAAACAAAACATTCTCTTCCTTGTGAGCAATCAGCTGCAAAGTGACCGGTCTTCCCACATCTGGTGCAAAACTTTATTAATTTGGCATGTTCTCCACTATTTGATTCATCTCTTGAATCTATTTCCATTCTTCCTCCAAAATAGCAACATTGAGATCATCTTCATTTTCTTTCATGACCATGTGAGTTTTCTTCTTCTTGTGTCTTATGGTTTTGCTTTTGCCTTTCCTTGCCATTTGTGTTCTTGTAAGATCTTCCTTCAAGCTATTAAACTTTCCAAAGGCACCTGCTCTAATACCAATTGAAGAACACAAGCTTATACTGAGAGGGGGGGTGAACAGTATAAGACCTCTTTTTACTTTTTCCTTTATACTTCAAAACAGTAAAGCAATATATCCAAAGCAATATCAAAGCAATGCACAAAACCATCCACAAAGTGACACAACAATTTACGTGGTTCACCCAAGGTGGGCTACTCCACGGATAAAAATTTTCTCTAAATTTTATCAATTCAACCTCTGGGAATACCTTTCCCGATTACAATGTTTATGGGCACCAACCCAAAGGAGGTACCTTCCCCTTGCTCTGCTCTAACTGGTGATCCTCTAGAAGACCTCTGCCTCTGCAGCCCTTAGCAAATGGAACTCTATCCATAGAAGACACCTGTCTTCCCTGCTCTAGCTGGAGACCTCTGTCCTCAACTCTATCAACTCAAAGCTGGTCCTCGAATTTGCACTAAACGCAGTCCTTTGGTCTAGCACAAATGTCCTCTTTCTCTGGTCTGCACCAAACACAGTCCTTCGATCTGGCACAAATCTCTCCTCAACTCTGCATCAATCTCTGTCCTCAATTGGTCCTCAAATCTAGTTCACAAAAATGGTTCACTAGCTTGCACTAATGCTGGCTTGATCTTCAACCAAGTCTTCAAGACTTGTCTCAGATCTGCTTTGCAAGTTCTCACTTAGAACCTGTCCAAACTGTTCCACAAGCTTCAACAAAAGCTTGCTCAATGCTGTCCAACAAGCCCTCTCAATGACTTGTCCAAAACCTGCTCACACATCCCCACTAGAATCTGTCCAAAACCTCAGCAAGCTCACAAAGAAAACTTGCTTAGCATGAACTCACAAAGAGAATTGTTAGAGACTCAATGTGATTCATTAACCTCATAGAAACATAAAGAGAATTGTTAGAGACTCAATATGTTCTATACTTAACTCTCAATCTCAATCTCAAATCTCAAAAGAAAAATATAGATGTAATAGGCTTTTCCTAAGAACATGAAACACAAATCCATTCTGCACAAACACAACCGCAATCACAACCGCCCTTGATCGAATTCCAACTTTTGCTCTTTCTTCGCAAATACAATAGCACTTCAACACTCTACGATCGAACTCCTCATTCTACGCATCAACTTGCCACTTCTGTGCTATCTACGCTGTTATGGCTGCATCTCGCACACTTCGCTCGAATCGACTTGACTCGCTCTCTGTGCACCATGGACTTCACTTGTGCAAGTTCGATACATGCATTCGATACCTGAAACTCGAAAAATAGTCCTCCTTTTATAGCATTAATTCATGATCAAAAACTTAATCTTTAGTCGGTTGTTGCCCTTCAACCACATCGACTGCAAACCCTACGCTGCATCGGCCCAGATTTAACTTTGTTGGCTCAAAGTTAACTCTGTCCTTCAATCGCCTCTAGTTCTGTAGCTATCCTTGTGAAACTACAACATGTCACGATATCACGACACCTTTGCCTATTAGACACCTTCTTTTGCCTGCTGTCACGAAATCGTGACACTTTTGGCCTTTGTCTGCTTTGACAACGTTCTTGTCACGAAATCATGACACTTCAGACTTTTGCTGACGTCATCTTTACTCTGTCGCGAAATCGCCACACTTTAGACTCCATTGCCTTCTTTTCTGCTTTTGTCATGAAATCATGACATATTTTCTTCTACTGACGTCATCTCCAACTTTGTCGCGAAATCGTGACCCTTCTATCTTCATGGCCTTCCTCTCAGCATTTGTCGCGAAATCACGACATTACTAATTCCGTACAGTCTCTCTCCTCTTAGAGTCACGAAACTACGACATGTCACGAAATCGTGACATCTTCATCCTGCTGGCTTCTTCACTTTTGCCTGTCGCAAAATCATGACACTTTCTGCATCCGTACATTTTTCTTTCATCTTGTCATGAAATCGTGACGCTTTTAGCTTTCGAAAGCTTTTCCTGCAACCTGTCATGAAATCGCGATGCTTTTGGCTTCCGTACGCTTTCTCTACTACCTGTCACGAAATTGCGACACTTCCTGCAACTTAAAACTACCATCTCAACCTGTCATGAAATCGTGACACTTTCTTCATCCGTACAACTTATTTGTAGCCTGTCGTGAAATCGTGACGCTTCTTGTTTCAGACTCTTCCTTTTGCTGCATGTCACGAAATCGTGACAGTTCTTTCTTCAAGCTTTTCAGCATGTCGCAAAATCGCGACAGTCCTTACTTTGATTTTTGCAGCTTGTCACGAAGTCACAACAGTCCTCACTTTGTCTTCTGCAACATGTCATAAAATCGTGACACTTTTCCTTTCGGACTCTCTCTCCTACAACATGTCACAAAATCGCGACACTTTCTCGTCCGAACAACTTTCCTGGCAATGTGTCATGAAATCGTGACACTTTTCTTTCTCTGCCTTCCTGCACTTTTGGAGTCGCGAAAATGCGACATGTCGTGAAATCGTGACACTTTCCATTTTGCTCTGCTTCTCTGCCAACATGTCACGAAATCGCGACAGTTTTGCCTGCTTTGTTTCTGCCTTCCAGCATGTCACGAAATCGCGATAGTTTTGCCAAAACTTTCTCTCTCCTCAAACATGTCGCGAAATCATGACAATTTTGCCAGCACTTTCTCTCTCCTCAAACATGTCACGAAATCACGATAGTTTTTCCAACCGCCTGCATACTTTTTCTAACTTGTATTTTTCTTGATCTTTTGCAACTGGGCTACTCTGATTTTCTTGGAAACTCACCGTCCAAGCTCGAAACCTTCAACAAAACACATTCTTTGACATACAAACAAATTGCTTCAAGAACTCCTTGACATCAATGACAACAACTACACTTGAGCAAAGGCAATGTACTCAAGGTACCCAAAATTGCCAACAGGTATAGGTCAACATGCTTCCTAGATAGAGTATCTAATATGCTGGTTGAATCATGTGGATTTTATAGTTCTATTAATTCATGCATGCATGTGGTAATTTTAAAATCCAGCAAGTGCCACCTCTTATGTCAACCAAATTTATAATATAATGCTTGGTAGAGTAAGCTTTGGATCTTATCTTTTTAAGTGTATGTGTGAAGCCTCTAAGATTCAATCTAATTCTCCTATTCCCTTAAAGCTTACTCTAATACTCCTATACTTGAAAAGCTTAAGATTAAAAATTAACTAAAGGACTATTGATATAGAGAGTACATATCACCAAATTTTATCACATTAAGGCCTCATCTGATGCAAGTAGTCAAGCCAAAAGTAAAAATGAGGGAATATTATGCTTAGGAACCCAGTTAAAAGCTATGTACACTCAATATTCTTTAGTTGTTTTTCAATAATACATGAAATTAGTTAATAATTTTCCAAGTGTGGCCGTTCATTTATGATTTGACACCAAGGTTACCAAGGTTCATGAAGGCAGGTGCATTTCTTTTACAGATATGGGTATCATGTTTGGTGCTTTACAAATCTGGGTGTGTAAGCGAGAAGTATGGTAGACTATAATATATTAAAATAAAAAAATAGAGCAAAAATAAAAATTTGAGATATAAAAAAATTGAAAAAAATGAATTTGATAGATTAGTACCATAAAGATGTCAAAATTAGGGATTTATCATTTGTATAATTTATGAAAATAAAAAATAGCAACAAACATTTAACATTAAGATTCTGAATTTAGATTAGAAATTATGGGTATTATAGGTATGGGCACCAAAATACCCAAATATCAGGTGCAGATGCAATGTGCATGCATCTAGAGGAGTGGGTGCTCGTAAATCATGTTTGATACATATGCTTTGAGGTAAGATTTCTATTGTTTGTAAGAGATCATGCATTTGACTCATATTAAAAAGAAGGGTTCAACTATTTTAGTGCAATATCAATGTAGTGCTTTACAAGTAGAGGTGCACAAGTGAGGAGTATTATAGACTGTAATATATATTAAAATAACAAAATATAGAGCAAAAAAGAAAATTTGAAATATTAAAAAATTGAATTTGATATATTAGTAACATAAAGATGTGAAGATTAGGGATTTATCATTTGTATAATTTATGAAAATAAAAATACCAATGAACATTTAACATTAAGATGTTGAATTCAAATTATAAATTTTGGGTATTACAGGTGTGGGCACCCAAGTATCAGGTGTAGATGTGGCATGCATGCACCTAGAGGAGTGGGTGCAAGAACTCAAATTATGTTTGACACATTTCTTTGAGGTAAGATGTTTGTTGTTTGTAAAGGGTTGTGCATTTGACTCTCATTAAAAAGAAGGGTTCAACTAGGTTAGTGCTATAGAGAAGTTTATTGGAAAGCTTGATAGATAGCATGGGGATGTTGATGAATTTGTTAGCACCTAATCAAAATTCAAGTATTGTAATGTTAGTGACCTATCCAAAAAGCATGCACCTATCTAATAGATCAATTGGAATCAACATAAAAGCATGAAATGAGAAACAAGGTTGCATATGACAATAAAATGGATGCTTCTTTTATTAATATTGGAAATGAATCTCAGTTACAATCATGCCCCTCTTAGGGTCACCCAAATGTTGATACAATCAATACAATTTCAAAGCCCCCAACGGGGTAGGCACAATATTAATGCTCTCTAAATAGTCACAAACTGCTCTAGGGTGGAGTTGACCCTCTTCTTCGCATTGAGGAAGGTATTTGATAGTTGAACCTCCTTTAGACCTGATTCCCTACGGTCAAGAAACAACAGAGAAGCATTAAAAGCATTGGGAACCTCTCATGATGAGGTCCTTTGAGGAAATTGAACACAAAGATGCTATAAACATATGAAATCAAGAAAGCATACAAAATGTGTTAAACCTATGTTAAATTGATAAAGATTCCTAGATATGCATAAAGGAATAATACAACTAACTATCTAATGGCCTACTTATGTGAAATAAAGCATGAAAGCATGGAAAGAAGCCATTAATGTCCTAAATGCTATAATGAAGTAAATCTACTCAAATATTTAATCCGATCAGTCAAAGTCTCTAAAATACCAAATAAAGCATTAAACTGACTAATCTAACCTAGATAAGCACTCTGCAAAAAGAACAATAAGGGGATCTTACACCTGTTGCAAACCGTAGCTCAGATGAGCGGTCTACACTGTAAACCATGACTGACAGCCATGGTGAGCAACTCAGTAGTTTTTCCCTCCAATTCTAGGGCTATGGACTTGATCCTCCTTGTCAAATTGATGATCAAGGGTCACCTCAATGTCCTCTAATAGGTTTGGCGGTTGAATTGCTCGATTGGGCCTCCGTTTGCCCGAATTAGCGTTTCTTGGCATTCTAGCTCCTTAGGGCATCCATGGCATGAATTGGCATGATGCTCAATTAGGTTACAATTGAATAACAACAAATATCTCCCTCTCAATGCACTCAAGTGAGTCCACAATTTGATAGGGCTTCGCTGCTTTAATCTCCAATGCTCTTCTCTCAATATTTTGACAGTGCTTCGCTATCAAAATGCACTATATCATTGCCCTAATTTGAAGGGGTACTTATAGGACTACCCAAGGGCTAGGGGTGGCTTCATGGAGAAGCCAAGATCAAGAAGGGGTGGTTAGGATAGTTGGATTGGAAGCTTCCATCCTTTAACCACCTTCTTCTAGAACAAATGGTCATTCAAACCGATTTGGCTCGGATGAAGGCCAACTGAACTTTAGTTAAGACCGTAGGTGACAATTGTGGTTCAGACTGTAGACCATAGGTCTTAGCCATGGTTCAGACTGTAGACCGTAGGACTCAGCTACGGTTCAGACTGATTAGGCCAAGGAGCCCAAATTGAGTGGTTAGAACCACTGCTCTATCTTGGAGTCTATCCAAGATCTTCCATATGGTCTTGTAGCATGTCCATATGAGTAGTCGCCTTCGACATGACGCATTTTAGGTGTCTACAGATGCCCCTTTTGAGATGCGTTGTGAGATCGAACAACACTGAGCAAAAAATAGACCTCCTAAAATGATGTCGAAGGTTCTATGATGATCATTAGTCGGATCAACATTAGATGCCCCAGGTCCTGCAAAAGGATGCGCATCCTAGAATCATTGCTTCCAACTGGGTGAAAGGCTTACATTTGAAAAGCTTGTGCCCTCATCACCTACATTCGAGTATAGCATCAATTCCAAGTAGGTCTTTCACCCTATCGATCCAAAAGGATGAGAGTAACAAGACAAACTATCATATTTGCTATTTTCCCCAAGCAAAGGGGTAAGCTTATGATAGTTGTTGACAATGATTCGTAAGACGAACGCAATTTTGACAAGATCGAGGGATCTACGATCTTAGGGATCTTCTATTGATTTTGATTATGATTATGATATTATGACTACCCCCTCAAGTGATGAGTCGATGAGGGTAATGACAATGTATGAAGCGACGAGGTCGCTTGACCATAATGAATGATCTGAACAAATTTAGAATTGAGCATTTTAATTACTTGGCTAAGCCTAGTTCAGCTTATGATTCTAACTGTTAAAAGTAATTGCACATTTCTATCCCATGGAGCAGTCGGGCTACGATAGCCATCTTAGGGAATCGAAATGATACAAATCCAATTAGTTTTTGTGTTGAATCAATGTGTCGATGATTTGCTGAAAATATGTCATAGGAGAAATGACATGAAATGCCTCGTTCCCGTGGAGCGATCCAGCCTTGAAGGCCTTCTTCGGGATTGAAAAGAAGCATATCAAATCAATGATGACAATTTTACCCCAAATGTCCTTATGGTTATTTACTCATCTCATCGGATTGCATGGAGCATCAATCGCTGCAACCTCCAAGTGTATAGGGTAAATAACTGAATACGAGGTGCATTTGGCTTTTGATTATTTTAAATGTTTTTGTTAATTTTGAATTTTTTTAATTGATCCTGGTGCTTGAACATCACCAAATTTGCAAAATTGATTGCTTTTATTGAGATTTGATCCATTAGGAATCATTGATTTATCATTTAAGAGCTTCCCACGATGGGATTTAAGTGCATTTAATGCTAGTTGTGAACCATGGGTACGGTCTACGATTGAAACTTTCAAAATTTGGGAACCGTAGGTCAGTGCTATGGGTTGCAAACCCTAATTTTGGGACCACGGGTGTCAGCTGCGGTCCACCAAAATTAGGAGAAACTATAAATAGTTTTCCCATTTTCAAAATTTCATTATTGTCTTGCAAGCAACTGCATTTCCAGAGAGCTCTGAGAGGTGAGAAGCATTTCTTGATCCGGAACACTGCTAGACCTCTACCCGATATTGCACTCACACCCTGATGGCGGACCCTGGACAACCCTCCACTAGCAGAGGCCACGATGCGGGTAAGGTAACTCAAAACCGAGTCCTCGCACTCATTTACCAATTAAAATGAACCACATTAATTACTATGGTAAATTAATCACACTAAACTATTGGCAATGAACCTCACCTTAGACTAGGCTAGTTTAGGTTTAATTTTTCTAGCTAGTTAGGCTAGGAAGTGACCCAAAATGGGTCTCATTCCTAGATCGCAGTTGGCAGTTGCGGTTCCCAATTGGTAGATTGGGGACCGTAGCTATCAGCTACGGTTAGCATTCAAATTGCAACGGTCAAATTTTGATCGCATGCGGACCGTAGGGTTGACCCGCGATTTCGCAACTTTAGAAAAAAATTTCAAATTTTTGATTTTTTTTTAATGTTTTCTAGAAATTAATGCCATTTATTGCACTTTTGAAGTACTTTTCTGATGTTTTTGATTTTTATTGATCACTTTTGACATGTTTTTGTCATTTTTAGCAATTTTTAGATTTGTTTGACATTTTTAAGGTTGTTTTTTAGTTAGCTTTTTCCTTATGCCTTGTTTATTTTTAGAGGTTGACCTCTAGAGCCAGGGAGCCAGATATACTTTGCACCCTCCGTAGATAGCTTACTAGTAGGGAGCGGGAGTGGTTTGGAGTCATCGACTTTGGCTACGTCTTGGATCTACCCACTATTAGGGTAGATCAAGCTTACCTGACTACATTGGCCCGACACTGGAATGCATGGACCAATACATTTCACCTTTTGATAGGTGAAATGACCATTACTTTAGAGGATGTCTACCAGATCTTCAGGATCCCTATTGATGGTGAGGCCATCACCTCCTCCTCCTTCCATCAGAAGGAGGATGTTTTTGATGCTATCTTTGGTGATCGAAGCGAGGAGGCCCAACGCAAGATCGACCATGGCGGCATTCACATTGGGTACTGGTAGAAGGAGAACATCTTCTTTGTCAGAGAGGTAGTGTTTATGCACCTGGTGGTGCAGATTGTGCTTCCAGACTCCTCAGGTATGAGGATTCCTTGGAACCTTCTAGCTAGTGTTCGGAGGGTTGTTCGAGCTCCAGAGATCAGCCACTACTCCTAGCCTGGGGGAGCACCTTATTATGCTAATTGTACCATGAGCTATACCAGATCACTAGTAGGAGCTAGGTTGGGATCAACTGTAGTCTGCTTCTCCAGATCTAGGGTTGGCAGCACATCAGGATTGAGCATCCTATGGAGCTGCCCCTTCCTATCACTTCTATTGATGATGCACATCAGTGCTACATAGCTTGTTGGCCTCATGAGGAGGGGTTTTAGAGCAGGTCCCATGCAGGGGATGTAGACCACTATATTTCTAGATTTGTAGTACTTGGGCTGGATGACATTGAGTGGTGCCCATATATGGATTGCCCTGCATGGATAGAGGCTGGCGAGCGGCTACGCCAGGCTCATCGAGATAGGTGGCTACTCAACCACAAGGATGAGATCAGGGAGTATCAATTTTACTCTCATGTCCTATGGTAGTTTGGCTTAGTCCAGGACATCCCAGAGCTGCCCATCATCTATAAGCGGCTGGTACTAGAGAGGGATCTACTTTGGGTACAACCGACACCACTTGGGGATGCGGTTGATGACTTTCAGGAGATAGGGATTGCTAGGGCTGGGACCACTCCTACTTATGATACATGGTGGTCCCTACTACAGTGGTAGGGATCAGGGCCCCTCGGTAGGATAGATGACTAGAAATATGCCGAGGCTGACCTAGATGGGCGTAGAGTGCGCCAATGGACTGAGGGTGGATGGGGCACAGAGGTCCCAGTAGAGGAGGCTCTATAGGTCGAGGTAGAGGAGGAGGCATCAAAGGAGGGTGAGGTACCTCCTGACAGCAATGTAGGATAACTCCTAGCTCAGATTTTTGCTTTGTAGAGTCAGGTGGGTATGCTTCAGACTCAGCTATAACATAGGGATACTAGCCTCACCATAGTAGAGGTGAAGCTCACTCATGGGTAGAGATAGTGGTGGGAGTATGAGGAGGAGAGGCCTCTCCTCAAGGCCCAGATTACCACAGTAGGTATAGAGATCTAGTGGCTTACTGTAGAGCATGATTTGGCATGGACTCAGCTGGACCTGATGACCAGAGAGAGGGATTCACTGAGGGACTCGAGGGCTATTCCCTCATCCTCACAGGTAGTTATGGCACCACCTGCAACTCCATCTCACCTATTTCCCTCATGTCGGGACCCCATGGCAGAGGTTAGGTGGCTCACTTCCCTCTTGGAGGAGGGAAATGCATGATCGACTGTGAGGGTAGCTCGCATATCCATGCTGGAGGATCACATTCGACTGATAGGTGGAGAGGTGCCAGAGGACACCCATACCATAGGTACTCATAGGAGCAACTCTCAAACCAGGACCAGAGAGATCGGATAGTCTTCTGCTAGTTCGAGCCACCGGACCCATAGGACCGAGAGGACACATAGGTCCTCTAGTACGCATGGAGCCAACTCACACAGGAGCCACAGGGATGGTGGGGGTGATGGTGGTGACTCTCAGGCTGGGGGTGCAGGCCCTCCGTAGTACCTATCTATTGAGATATTTATTATACCAATTTTGAGTGTAAGGTCGAGGACCTACACAGTTGTAGCCTACAGGTATTTTTGATGTACCCCCATGTACTCTTTTGACACACACACACACACACATATATATATGATATTGATCATTTATGGCTCATTATGTGTACTTGTATATTTTTAATTTTATGTTTATGTTATGCACATGGATGCATATGTTTATATTGATGCTATGCTTATGTAATGTGATGTATGGATGACATGCACTAGATAGCTTTTTAATTTATGATGATGATGGTATGCAGTGATCTAGATGCTTAGATATGCTTTTTATGATGGATGCATATGGATGCGATGTTTACTTAAATGCATATTTGATTTTGCTTTATTGCATGCATTTAATTTTATGACACTATCACGATATGCTGATGCAATGTATGTAATGCATTATTTACATGATGGTAATCTAATGTAAATGAACCTGTATGCTTTAATCACTTAAAACATAAGGAATGAATGCGATATATAAGTTTAACAATCTAATGGACGACACCACATAATGTATAAAAATCATGAATGTAATTGAAATATCCTCATTACAAGAATTTAATCAATTAATCACCCATATATGAAATGCAATGGTATGAAGCGGTATGATGCGAATGATATAATGTGTCATTCTATTTTCTTTTGCAAGTTTGAAAAATATGCACAATATAGTCAGTGGTCATCTAGATATCATTTTTGATATCCATCCGGTATCTATCCTATATCTTGATTGTGCTTTATATAATGATGTATCATGGATTCGATACTTTTCAGTTTGATGATTTGCATGACTTGGTATTGTGTTGCTATTAGAGAAAATTTTGAGGTTTTCCATGAGACTCAAACACCCTAGTAGACTTCTCAAACATCACATACTAATTGTACAAGGCTTTTGTTGGACAAGGCTTTCGTCATGAATGACCCAACTATTCATTACCCCTGTGTGTGCACGTGAGTATTTTTAGATAGACCATAGGCATACCCCAGATGTCAGTCGGGACTCTTCCAACCCATATGTGAGATCGGGTTCCTCCTATGTTCGTATCATCCTTGTTTTAGACTTGATTGGACTATAATGCTAGACAACCCCAGGCACCTAGAGCTAGCTCATCTCGCAAATTGATCAGGACTACCCCTCCAAAAATAGTCGAGACTCTTTCAACCCATTGTTGCGTTTGGGGATCACCCAATAAAACTACTACTCCAGAAGTAGGCGGGACTCTTTCAACCCATTGCTGCACTCGGGGTTCATTCTATGGCTTTGAAATGGTGAACAATCCAGGGATTCAAGTTCTCACCCCATTTTGATTTTTGCTCATATGTAGTGATAAAAATCACTATTTTTCACGTTTTACTCTGAGTGATAAAAATCACTGTTTATTCCCATTTTTCTTGAGCAAGGGATTTGTATAGTGCTTTTAATTCACTATATCATTTTAGATTTGAACTTTGAACTTTGGGTTTGAAATTTAAACTGTGTATCTATGTACGAGTAGGGGAAATTCTTGTCCTTTTGCCAAGGTTCACCACTCTAGACCAAACTATTTGCAAGATAAGCAGGTAATAAAACCCATCTCTCTAAATACCCAGGACCACTTTCGTAGCTTTCATCCTCCCTTATCTTAGCAGGATTTTAAATGTGTCAATTAGTGATGGGATCCTGATATGCCAAGCACTATCACAACTAATGACCTCATCTACAAAAGCAAAAACAACTTTCTATGACGTCTGAGAAACCCACTAGGTATGGCTGAGTGACCGAAAAACTTTGGTATACACACATATCTCATAGCAATAGGTGTTGTGTATGAATGCAACGGATTATGATAAATGCAAAGGTGCATGATTAAAACACAAACGTGGCATCATTTGTAAGACTGACAAACACAATCCCTCCTACTATGGAATGCAACGGATGATGAATGCCTATATGCAATGCAATAATGAAATGAATGCATGTGTAAATGAACATGCATAATGCAAATGCAAATGTTTTTGGAATTTTATGCTTTACCAATTTTTTTTTGGATTTTATTGATTTTATAATTTTTATGGATTTTGAGCCTTTATATCTGACCAAACGGTGAGTACATGCCTCTGGAGCTTTTTGATTGACCAAACTACTCACAAGAGAGCTTGGAGCCTTTTAGGATGACCGAGCAGTTTTAAGCAAACCCTCGAAGCCTTTTGGGATGATCGAGTAGTTATAAGCAAACCCTCGGGGCCTTTGACTGACATGACCAAGCGGTTTTAGGAACCCTTGGAGCCTTTTTGGGATGACCGAGTGGTTATAAGCAAACCCTCGGGGCATTTTACTATGCTCTCAAGCATAAAATGCCTTAATATGGATGATGTTGAGAGGTTCAGGCTCTTCAACACCTCCTAGCGATGTTAGGCGATAGGTACCTAGACCAATATTTTTAGATATGATATAGGGTCCTAGCCAATTAGCCATGAATTTGTCTCGCATATCTTGCGGTAAATTAGAGTTCTGTTGGTTCTCTTTCAAGACAAGATCCCCAACTTCAAAGTCTCTCTGGTGGACTTTGATATTGTAAGCTCATTTTAGTCGCTCTCGATAAACGTGGAGATGCTCTAGGGCATTCACGCGATGTTCATCAAGCAGCATCAGTTGATCCAGTCGAGCTTGCCGTATGGTGTCATCATCGATGAACTCTTTCAATGCGACGCGCAGCATTGGAATTTCCAATTCCAAGGGCATAATGGCCTCAATGCCATATACTAGTGAAAATGGCATTGCCCTAGTGGGCGTCCGAATGCTAGTCCTGTAAGCCCATAATGCAAGGGGTAGCTAGATATGCCAATCTTTGTGGTTTTCTTGGACCATATTTTTCAAGATGGCCACCACTGTCTTGTTTGAGGCCTCAGCTTGCCCGTTTGCTTGTGGATAATAAGGAGTTGCAAAACTATGCTTGATTCTATATTTAGATGTCAAAGCTCTCATAGTTTTGTTCTTAAATGATGTTCCATTATCCGATATTATTTTGGATGGAATCCCAAAATGACTTATGATATGCTCTAGTATAAACTCTGCTATACGAGATCCAGTTGTCATTGTTAAGGGTATTGCTTCCACCCACTTTGTGAAATACTCGATAGCCATGATTATAAATGTATGTCGACCCGATGATGGAGGAGAGATCTTGCCTATAAGATCTAATCCCCACTGAGAAAATGGCCAAGCCACTTGGATGGGCTGTAAGGCCTACGATGGCAAGTGCATAAGATTAGCATGATGCTGACATTTGATGCATTTCTTGACATACACATTGCACTCCTTCTCCATAGTGGGCCAATAGTAACCCATTCGAAGGATGCACTTGATGATGGCCATGCCATTGAAATGGCCACCGCACGTACCATCATGAGCTTGTGAAATCGCCCATGATGCCTCTTGGGGCTCTAAGAAATGAAGGAGAACTCCATCATAGCCTCTTTGGTACAAGATGTCTCCTATCAAGACATATTTAGTCACTTTCTGCTTGAATGTGCATTTTGTGGCACGCAATAATCCCTCTGGGATTACACCAAGTTTTAGGAAGTCTTGGATTTGTGACATCTAGTTTTGATAAGCCTCAGCTTCGACTGCCAAGATGACTTGCTCCCCCTACGTATTTACTTTTGCAAATGCATACTAGGAAACAACCTTATGGTGAATGGTGGTACCACTCCCTATCGGACTCTAAGAGGTTAATGACCCCTAGGGTGCCTTCTTTAGAAAGTCTTTAGCTCTATAGAACCATTCAGCTTTTGGTTCTACGCTGATCATGTTGATTGACATTTTATTATCAAAGGCTTCATGCTCCACTGTAGGGTGCGAGAGCATTTTAACATGAATGGTAGTGAAATCAGTAGATGGATTCTAAGGGATTAAGGATCCCAAAGAGGCCATGGTGTCTATGAACCTATTTGATGAATGAGGGATTGCCTCGATGTCATACCATTCCAATTTAGCTAGATATATAGCAACAAGATCCTTATAAGCTTTCAATACGGGACATCGACACTGAAAGAGCCCCTTAACTTGATTTACTATGAGCAAGGAGTCACCAAAGATGTTTAATATTTTAATGTTCATGGCGATGGCTGTGTGGAGGCCCAATAGTAGGGCTTCATACTCAACATTGTTGTTGGTGCATGAAAAGTCTAATTTAAATGACAAGGGCATTGGAGCTCCTTGCAGCATGAAAAATACTATTCTTACACCACCCCCTTTCTCGCACTTCGAACCATCAAAGAACAGAGTCATATCAACATTATTCTCTGGTTCTTTGGGTTTGGGAGCTTCGGATATGATGAAGACTGCATCATTCGAAAGCTCAATGGTCAGAGGCCTACTATTTGATAGTGGTGCCTCAACCAGCTGATCAGCTATGACTTGTCCCTTAATGGACTTTTGGCTTATGAATTCTAGATCAAATTCTATCAGTAGCATGATCCACTTTGCAGTACGCGTATTGTGATATGTCTTACTCATCATGTATTGCAAAGGATTTTGTTTGGATATAACATATGTCGTATGACTTAGCATATAGTGTCATAATTTCTTGGTAGCGAACACTACTACTAAACATAGTTTCTCCACATATGCATACCTGAGCTCATAGCTCACCAAGGTTTGACTAATATAATATATGGCCTATTCTTTGCCTTGCACATTCTTTTGGGCTAACATGGTTCCCAATGCAAAGTCAGTTGTCGATATATATAGTAGAAAAGGCACCTCTGGCCTTGGTGGAGCTAGCACTGGTGACGTCACTAGGTATTACTTTATTTTAGTGAAAGTTGCTCGACAGTCCTCGTCCCAGTTGAATGGGACCCCCTTATGTAGCAATCGATTCATGGGTCGACATTTATCCGATAATTGAGTGATGAATCACTTTATCGATGCTACTTTGCCCTAAAGGCTTCTTAACTCTTTAATATTGGAGGGAGGACGCATCTCTAAGATAGCCTTGACCTTCGTTGGGTCGACTTCGATGCCTCGTTTAGAAATGATGAATCCTAAGAGTTTACCAGAAGTTACGCCAAATATGCACTTCTTAGGATTCAACCTGACATTGTGCTCTATCAGGCGATCGAAGACCTTCCTTAAGACCTCTGCATGCTCTTCTCATAGCAATGACTTGGCCAACAAGTCATCGATATAATCTTCTAGAATCTTATGCATGTAGTCATGAAAAATGTATGTCATGGCCCGTTGATATGTGGCACCAGACATTTTTGAGGCCAAATGGCATAACTTTATAGCAAAATGTTCCCCATGGCATTATAAACATGGTTTTATGCTGGTCTTCGGGTTTAATCCGAATTTGATTGTAACAAGAAAAACCATCCATTAAGGAGAGCATTTCGTGACCTATAGTTGCATCTACAAGAGCATCAATATTGGGCAACAAAAATGAATCTTTGGGTGTTGCCTTATTTAGGTCTCTGAAATCCATACAAATATGGATTCTTCCATCAGGTTTTCCTACGGGCACCATATTGGATACCCATTCCGGATAGTCGATGGAGATTACAAATTCTATGTCCAACAACTTTTGTAGCTCATATTTCACCATTAAGGCTACTGTTGGATGCATCTTTCTAAGCTTCTGCTTGACCGACTTCTTTGTCAGATCTAGCGAAAGGTTATGCATAACCAATTTTGGGTCTAGACCTGGCATATCCTTGTACGTCCAAGCAAAAATATTAGGTCTCTCTTTCAGTAGAGGGATGAGTGTGGCATGCTCATTGGGAGTGAGACTCTCTCCGAATTTAACCTTCCTTGGATTAGTGGGATCGTTATTGATATCCACATCGAAGGTTTCCTCTATTGACATGTGCGATCCCTCCTCAAGCTGATGAGGCATAGGGATCAAATGGATGTCATCAACCGGGTTGATAGGTTCCGCGTTGGAAGTATTTTTGGCATGATAGACATCATATGCATAGCCTAGTGCAAAATGAAATGGTTGTAACATTTCTTCGTTAGGGAAGAAATCTTCAGGCTCAACGGGTGAGTCAATGCATGATCCTAGTCGATAGCATCTACATTGAGATACAACGGTTTGGACGGATCTGTTGGATTGCGGAGTGGGGTGGTCAAATCAATGGAGACCATATTGATGGAATGGAATTGATCTCTAGGACCACATGGAAAAACCTCTACATCATCGATGTAGCTCTCATACCCGAGATCTGGCTCTAATGGCATGGGCACAAATGGGTCCTCTTTGTGAGAACTACGAACTACTAGATCCTCTCTATGCATTGGTTGCAATATGGGATCATTCGGCTCATGGAGCTCCATGTAGGTAGGCATATAGGGAAACAACATGTGATAAATCACATTAAAGTTTGGTGGTATTCCCCTAAGGCGAGGGTTGAGATTGATTTCTCTTCGCATGTCCTCGATCGTATATGGTGCATTACGGTGACGTAGGTAAGGAGGTCCTAGATAGGCTCTCTCTATTTCATCCTCTTTGTCACTATCATAATACAGTCCTTTGTTTACCCCTACAGGTGGGGGACGTTCTGGTAGGTGCGGTCCCATGAATCTCACTTCCTGGTCGTTGTCATCAATGTTCAAAAAAATCAGATAATTAGTCCGTATGTATGATGTTGATGAGAAAACTAGCTCTGCTTCTTCCCCCAAATGATCAATGTTGGGAAGAATCTCCTTGGTAACATGTACCGACTCTACAGGAAATAGGTGATGCGCATACAAAGGCCTTAAATAGCCCTCCTCAACTTCATCCTCAGATTGATCACTATTTGAGGATTCATTGTTGGCATCATAACTTGGTCCACTTATCTCGGAGGTGGACTCCTCTCCATCATCGTTGTAGAGATATCCTGACTCGAGATCACCTAAAACTATGGGGTTATGCCCCTACACACCTATGTCATTGGTTGCATTATAGATTTGATGACCCAAGTTGCCTCTGGGGTTCTGCTCTATGTCAGTCTACTCTAGGAGCCCTTCATGATGCTCTTCAAGTGGCTCAAAAGTGATGATAGATACCATCGGGTTAGTCCTCCAAAAGCTAGAAGGATTAGGATGATATGGGTTGAAGTCCACATCATCCCCTAGACTAAGGTACAAGCGATCTAAGGATGCTATGAGCAAATCATCTTGTCCTTGTATCTGTAACCCTAGCCCAAACCTATCAGTTTCTAGCTGATAACGTGGCTCAAGTGGAGTCCTACATCCTTGTTCAAACAGACCAAGTCCATACCCATGCCAGTGATATAACTCAAAAATATGCATGGAGTACTTTAGGTTGGATAAATAATGAATATTTACTATGAAAGGTTCGTCACTATCTTCATCCATGGGCGCTCACATTGGAAGCTGATCTAGCCTAGCATAGATGAAGTTAGTCTGATTAGGTGGCTCTCCCAATGGTACCATCGATCCAACTAGAAAATGATGAGCATGTGGTCGGCCCATCTCTTGTGCAGTCTCTAGAATTGATCTGAAGGTTACATTCTACACAATATACTCACCTAATCCTGTGTTGGCGAGATGTACAGTCACCCACGGTGTGGATGACCCTGCTGATCATGCAGGTGAGGCAGGCTGATAAGATATTTCTATCCTTCTACTCCACAAAATCACAGAGATGAATATAATACCGAAACGGAATGACTGATGCAAATATTGAATAAGAAAATGCAACGGATGAATAAAATAAAATCAACGCCACTCAAGGTGGGCACGCCCTCGCCGTATAGGCAGTTGCGATTAACGCCAGTGAAAAATAGAAAAATGATGATAATCCTTCAATTAACATTTGTGAAACAATATATATACTAAATATTAACGCTTGGAAAACATAGCCGACGCAGGCTATGTTTGGAATGCAACATGACTCCCCTCCTCGGAAAGCTTTGTCCTCAAAGCTGGAAATGTCTGGAAGATACTTTCAGGTTCCCATGTGGCGTCCTCCTCTAGTAAATCTTGCCATTTAATGAGAAATTCTTGAATCTGACGTGATCTCAATCTTCGGATTCTATGTTGTAATATATCTTCAGGTTGGAGATGTATGCATCCTTCCTCATCGAGCACTGGTAGGTCTGATTGACTTTGTACTTTCTGGCCAATTACTTTTTTGAGACATGAAACATGAAATACCGGGTGTATTCGTGATGATGTAGGTAGCTCTAATTGATAGGCTACTTCTCCAATGCGGCGCACAATTTTGTAGGGACCATAGAATCGTGGGGCCAACTTTTGGCTGGACTTTATCTTTAACGAGGATTGTTTGTAGGGTTGCAACTTGAGGAACACCCAATCACCCATATTAAAAGTTCTCTCTGATCGGTGCAAGTCTTGTTGTTGTTTCATACGATTCTGTGCTTGGACTAAATTTTCTTTGAGGATGGTGAGTGTAGATTGCCTTTGTTGGAACCAATCATCCACTTTGGCTACTTTGGATGATCCATGTACGTAATCTGCTACTGTTGGAGGTTTGGTGCCATACAATGCTTCAAATGGAGACATCTTAATTGAGTAATGGTAAGAAGTGTTGTACCACCATTCTGCCAATGCTAACCAATGGCTCCATTGGTATTGTTTATCTTGAGAAAAACATCTTAAGTACGTACCCAAACATTTCTTAACTATTTCTGTTTGACCATCTATTTGTGGATGGTAGGCTGAAGACATGTTCAATTTGGTACCACTAAGTCGAAATAATTCCCGCCAAAAGTTACTAGTGAAGATGGGATCTCTATCACTTACAATATTTTTTGGCATACCATGTAATTTGAAAATTGAATCCATAAATACCTTTGCCACCTTGCTTGCGGAAAATGGATGTTGTAAAGCCTGAAAGTGAGCGTATTTTGATAACCGGTCTACGACAACGAAGATTACTGTCCTGCCTTCTGACTTTGGAAGACCTTCAATAAAATCCATGGATATATGTTCCCATTGTCGTTCAGGGATGGGTAATGGTTGTAACAATCCTGGTGATTTGACTGTTTCTCCTTTATTGCGTTGGCAAACTTCACATTCTGCTACCCATTGTTTGACTTCTGCTTTTAATCCTTTCCAACAAAATGATTGTTTGACCCTTAAATATGTCTTCAAAAATATTGAATTTCCTGATGATGGAGAAGCGTGTGATTCGTCGAGGATCTTCGATTTGAGTTCTGAATTGTGTGGAATGTAAATGCGGTTCTTCTTCCGGAGGATTTTATCTTCATAAGAGAACAAAGGGTGTTTAGAGGACCCTATAGATAATTCTTGAAGTATCTGAGCAGTTTCACTATTGGACAACCATTCATCTTGTAATTGATTCACCCATTGAGAGCAAGGACCTGAAATAGCGTTAATGACTACTTCACCTTCATATTTCCTGGACAGTGCATCGACAACTATATTTTCTTTCCCTTTCTTGTATTCGATAACAAAATCATAGCCCAACAGTTTGGTTAACCACTTATTTTGTTCCGGATATGAAAACCTTTGCTCAAGAAAATGTTTGAGGCTACTATGATCTGTTTTTATAATGAAGCGGCTACTGATTAGGTAGTGTCTCCATTTTTCTACTGCGTGAAGGATAGCCAACATTTCTTTTTCGTATGTTGATCTTCCAAAATTTTTCCCAAAAAGTTGTTTACTTTCAAATGCCAATGGATGACCTTCTTGCATGAGTATGGCCCCAATTCCTATTCTCGATGCATCACATTCGATAATAAATGGTTTGTGAAAATTGGGAGTTGCTAATACTGGAGTTGTGCACATGGCCTTCTTAAGAGCTTCGAAGGCTTGAGAGGCCTCTGTTGACCAACGAAAAGCATCCTTCTTTGTGAGTGCGGTGAGAGGTGCTGCAATCTTACCATAATTTTGTACAAACTTGCGATAGTAGCCTGTGAGACCCAAAAAACCACGAAGTTTCTTGATGGTTTTAGGTAAAGGCCACTCTTGAATTGCCTTAATCTTATTGGGATCCACTTTGACGCCCTCATGGGAAACTATATGACCAAGATACTCGACTTCTTGAACACCAAATGAACATTTGGAACATTTAACAAATAATTTTTCTTTGTGTAAAATGTGAAGGGCTTTATCCACATGATGTAAATGGTCCATCCATGTTTTGCTGTATATGAGAATATCATAAAAAAAAACTAACACAAACTTACGGAGGAGTGGACAAAACACTTGGTTCATTAGGCTTTGGAATGTGGATGGTGCATTAGTGAGACCAAAAGGCATGACCAAAAATTCGTAATGACCTTCATGAGTACGAAAGGCCGTTTTGGGAATATCTTCTTCTCTAACACGGATTTGGTGAAAGCCAGAGTGAAGGTCTAATTTTGTAAAAAATTTTGCACCATGCAACTCATCTAATAGGTCATCTATGACAGGGATAGGAAATTTGTCCTTGATAGTGAGTTTATTGAGAGAACGAAAGTCAGGACACATACGCCAAGAGTTATCTTTTCGTCTAGCCAGGACTACAGGTGAGGAATAAGGACTAGTGCTATGATGAATGACTCCATGATCCAACAAATCCTGAATGATCTATTCGATTTATGTCTTTTGTGGTTGAGGATAGCGATAAGGACGATTGTTAGGAGGAACACTCCCTGGAATCAAATGGATGGCATGGTCATGAGATCGTTTAGGTGGTAATCCTTGAGGTTCTTGGAAAACCTCTTCGTAATGTGTTATGATGTCTTGTAACTCTGGGGCAATAATATCCGAAGTTGCTGGAGATTGTTTTTCCAAACAATTAATTTGAGCTATAAACCCATATCCACCCTTTTTTAACATCTTTTCCATACTATGAGAGCTCACCATTTGTGATGGAGGAGTAGTAATGCCTTGTAAGCGAATGACTCATCCGTTTTCCTTCCATTCCACAAATAATTTTTTGAAGTTGAAGCTAACCGTGTCTAATGTTTCCAACCATTCAACTCCCAAAATGACATCCGAGTTCCCCAAATTCATGACGAAAAGGGATCCAAGCCAAGTATAAGTTCCCATTTTTATGGAAACTTGAGATGTGCGACCAACACATTGTGCGTTCACCCCGTTGGCCACTAGAACCTGGAATTTGTCTTTGTTGGAAGAGTTAATGAATAAATTCAAAGCTTTTGTGGTTTTGATGTCGATAAAATTGTGGGTACTACCAGAATCAATTAGCACATTCACCTTTTTTTGGTAGAGAAATCCTGGTACCTTGATGGTATGGTGGGCGGTTAAACCCATGAGAGCATGCACGGAAATCACCATTGTATCCTCTTCTTTTTCTTCTATAGTACATGGTAGGTCTTCTGGCATAGGTTCTTCTGATTGGTAAGGTTCATCCTCTTCTCCTTCACATTGATCACCTTCAATATGAAAGTTTGTTTTTGGGCACATGCTTGTTCCCTGGGGTGATGAGTGCGACATTTATATCAAAAATATCTTGATGGTTGATCATTTCTATGAAAGGAATTGTTGCGATATGAGGGATGACTATAAGTTTCATGCCGTGCAGACAACTGATGTCTCTTCTCGGCCAACTTGGCTATTCTTATACAATTGTTTAGCAAGGTTGGATCGTGCATGTCTACCTCCACTCGAATATTTTCTTTCAAACCATTACGAAAGGCTCCTACCACTGTGTCGGGACTGAGGTCTAAAGTGTATGGTAGTAAACTGGTAAACTCCAAAATGAATTCACTAACTGACCCTTCTTGTTTAAGAGATAATAGTCTTATTGTGTATGATGATGTAGCTCCTTCATCAAATCTTTCTAAAAAAGAGGTAGTGAATTTTCTCCAATTAATAGTAGCTCCTTTCTCTCGTTTAAGCCATACAAACCATTGGTAGGCCTCAGTGCCTAGTTTTGATTCAACGAAAGGGACTTTGTCAATTTCCTTAATTTGATATAAGTCAAGAATGCCTTCCATTTTGGCTATCCAACCACGAGGATCATGACCTTCAAAAGTGGGCATATCAATTCGTGGAAAATTATTATTATTAGGACCTCTCGGTTGGTGATAACCCGTGTCCCTTTCTTGATTTTGGTTATACCGCTGTCTTTGATAGCGATCCCTGGAATTATCCGAAGTGCCTATTTGCTGTTCCCAATCATCATTTTGATCGACATTGTCTTCATTCCTTTGGGCATGGGAGTGATTTTGGGGATTAGTATTGGGAATAGGTTGGTTTTGTGCTTTCACAAGGTCTTTTAGGAGGACACCAATTTCATTCATACCATCTAGTAAGAGTCGAAGAGAATCACTATCAAAAATGGCTGAGTTACTTGAGTTTCCTTGTGTGATGTTTTCGTGAGTTGGGGAAGGATTAGTAGCCATAGGATCTACTAGTGGATGATGTGGATTATAACTACCAATTTTAAAAGGAGAAAGAGAATTTTTTGTACCTGGGCTTCGATTAGGTCTTCTTGTGTTGTTATTGGTCGTTTTCGAGCTTGATAATCGACCGTCAGCACCTTTTGTCCACTGTTTGCTCATGCACTTGTTAACATAACCTGCTTGGGATTTCGCTTCAACTATCACAAAATCTGGTTGAATTTAGCAAAAAAAAAATGTGGATTTCGCTTCAACTGTCGCTCCAACTGCGACGCGGATTTGAATTTGTTGCTGGCTCACCTCGAATTTGAATTGGTTGCTGGCTCACCTCTTTAACAACAACTTAGGATGAGCGCAAATTTTTTGGTTTTCTCGCCTTGTGATTGGTGGACGGCAATTAACAGTTATGCGGTGATGTTTGCTGATCTTTGGCGAGGATTAGAAGCTGTTTCAGGGGATTATAACCCTCTATGCCAGCCAGGTCACGTAAGTGATATATTTGAAGTAGCAGCGAGCCTGCGCGAACTCCCAACCGTGAGCCTACGCGAGATTCCATCCGCGAGACTGCTGAATACGACGATTCTGATGAAATTTTAGCCGCGAGCCTGCGCGAACTCCCAATCGCGAGCCCACGCGAGATTCCAGTCGCGAGACTGCTGAATACGGTGATTTCGATGAACTTTCGGTTGCGAGTATGTCCAGCAGGGTAAATACGAAATCTCCGACAGCGATTTCAACGAGTGTGCTGTTTGCGCTTGGTAAACGAATTACTGCGCTTGCGTGCGAATGTGACCGTATGCACAGGAAACCGCTCGATCGTTCCCAGACTGATACCACTTGAAAGGATATTTCTATCCTTCTGCTCCACAAAATCACAGAGATGAATATAATACCGAAACGGAATGACTGATGCAAATATTGAATAAGAAAATGCAATGAATGAATAAAATAAAATCAACGCCACTCAAGGTGGGCACGCCCTCGCCGTATAGGCAGTTAAGATTAACACCAGTGAAAAATAGAAAAATGATGATAATCCTTCAATTAACATTTGTGAAACAATATATATACTAAATATTAATGCTTGGAAAACATAGCCGATGCAGGCTATGTTTGGAATGCAACACAGGCTGAGGTATCTCCTCGGCTATGTCTTGGTATTCCTCTAATTCCATGGTGATGGGAGCCTCCTCAGCGATTGGTTCGGGCATGCACTCCTCTTTTTTGTCCATTTTTGCTTTTAACTTCCTATCATCTCGAAGCATCACTGATGTAGTCAGTTTCAATGAAGTAGCAGTAGTGCGCTCAGATCTGTGTGATACAAATGTTGATTTTTGAGCACGTACTGTTGGTTTACCTCTTGTATTTTTAACCGATGATGTAGGCTGGACGTCCAGGTGCATTGATGGGAGTATGAAACCCCAAAGAAAATTTTCTAGGTTCAATTCAAGGGTTCTTCATCTGACGACACTACATGAACTCATCCCTCATGCAAATATTTTACACATTGGTGTAATATAGAGGTAATGCAATGCATTTCATGAATCCAAGGCCTCCCGAGTAGGATGTTGTACTGCATGGCACCCTCGATCACATGAAAAATCACAAAGATGGTCTTTAGGCCTACCTAAATAGGTAGGATGATTGTGCCAACCGTCGAGCCTAGCATGTCGTTAAATGCTCTCAATGTGAAGGTGGTGGACAAAATATGTGATTTTGGTAGCTTTAGATGATTCAATGCCTTGGTCGTTATTATATTGATCGATGAACCAGTGTCGATCAAGACCCTCTTGAATGGCACGTGATTGATGCACACGATGATATGCAACGATGGGTCAACCATATCTGTGGGAACCATATTGATTTCATGATCATAAAATTGGATCATGGGCTCCTGGCACTGTTGTACATGTCCCACGAAATTGGTAAATGCTTGATAATATTGAGACTGTACTTTGATGGACCTTAGAATTTCCATGAGTCTCCCTATGCCTAGGGTACTATTGTATCATTTCATATATAGACAACTTTGCAAGAGTTGTCTGTAGGTTTTGAACCAACCTGCTCCGTATGGTCACCACCAGTCTCGTTGGTGGGCCTGGAATATTATGCGCTGGCCATTGATTTAGTGTAGCTTGTATCCTAATTGATTTAGCCTATGAACCCCTAGGTAGGTGGTTCGACGTGCACTTGGTTGACCTGGTCAACATTGTTGCATGGCGCCTCATGGTTTGGTAATAAATTTTTGTAAATCCCCATGCTCTTGTTGTCAGGAACCAACGAGTTACTTGGTATTACAAGCTCACCCTTTTCAATCATGTTTTACATAATATGCTTGAAGGACCAACATACTTCGATGTCGTGGCCCTTCGTGTGATGGAAGATGCAAAATAAGTCATCTTGATACCCCTTCAACTTGGGCTGATTCAGATCGACCAGCTTAACTTTAGGTAGTCTGATCACCTTAGCCTTGCATAACTAATGGAATATTGATGTCAATGATTCTGTTAGAGGCATAAATTGGTGAGGTGGGTGTTTTTATTTGTTTTTTCCCTTATATTTATTATTGCGCTTTTTGTACTCCGCAGGAGGAGGTTGGGCTTGATAATTTTGTTTTTGTTGCCCTTTATCCTCTCTCTGGAGGTTTAGCACCACCTGATTTACATGGGCCTACTTGCCCTTCTATTTCATGGAGCTATTCTTAGGTCCCTCTTTCCTATTCTTGAGCTTCAAGTTGCCTTCTTGCAACTTGATGTCCTCAATTACTTTGGCTTGCGCTAAAGCTTCCTCGAATGTTGGATACTGATGCAGTTGCAACAATAATGAGATGTGCTTGGAACAACTCTTGGTAAACATTCGGGTCAATTTCGTAGTAGGAATAGGGAATGGCAGATTTGCCATCAATATTCTCCACCTCTTTCCATATTTTTCAATTGGCTCATCATCGTTCTGAGCTAGCACAGCCAAATCGGAAAGGTTAGCCTGTTTCTTGATGCCAAAAGAAAAGCGTTCAAGGAAAGTGTTAGCCAGTTGCTTGAAACTAATAATGTTGTACCTCTTTTATTGATTGAACCACTCCCAGGCTGGGCCTAAGAGGGTTGTGATGAATGTATACAAAATCAAGGTATTATTGCTCGTAATTTGGAAATAGGCATCCAAAAATCTTGTGACATGCTCCTGTGCATCTTCATCACCTTTAAATTTGTCTAACCTGGGCATAACAAAATGCTCAGGGTATGTTGGAGCAGGTATCGAGGGGTCCAAAGGCTCATTATGAATATTTTTTAATGTCATCTTTTGAAGAGCCATGCCTTGCCTCTCAATTGATTTCACCTTCTCAACTAAGGCCTTATAGGCCTGCGAGGATAAAAATTCCTCCCACCTAAGCTGATGCAAGAGTGGTCTTGGAGGTACATTCTTCCTCTGTCGATGTGGAGGACATTGCTCTTCCTCCTCAACTTGGGAGTCTATAGGATACTCTTGATTATTTCCTTATCCCTCTTCTTCCTCATATTGTTGTTGCCTCTCATGTTCGAACGATGGTGGCCACTCTCTTTGTTGGGCACTAATATGAGTGTGAGCATCTTTGCACTCCTGCTGCACATCGGCTTGTGAAAAATCCTTTCTCTATATGCACTCTCTATTCTCCATGTGAGTGTATAGACCATCCCTGGCTAGTCCATCTTCTTGCTCTACGTGCTCCTTTTGGAAAAATATGTGTTCCTCATGCATGCATTGCTCATATAGCCTTTGTCTGATGAGACTCTGTGCTTAAATATTCTCATATTCGATGTGTTGCCTCTCTAGGTGAGTGTCCTCCAATTTATCTTGGAGGAGTTGTTGTCGCTACTCAGATACCAATCTATGTGATCTATCAAGTTGATCGGCTGTAATAGACCTTTGTTATGCATGCTCTATGCGACTGACCTTATGGGTTTTGTACCCATCTAAATGATTTGCGATGCTTTTACCTTTATTCGTAAATACAAAATTGGCGTCCTACTGAGCTCTGTGCTCTGTTCCACCATGTATGGATGGTGGATGTGTCACATGAGGGTGCTTAGAATCCTCTTCATGCTCTCTAGCAGTCCTAATAGAACCCCCACTATGCTCACTCAGAGCATGGGTGGGTGGAGCTGAAGACCTATAGCCTAGTTGCTCAAGGATGCTACCTAAGCCATCCAACTGTCTTGATCTCCACTGCTCGTACGGTGGTGTATCATTGCCTCCCACCTTAGCCATATCAATAGTGATCTTTCAAGGTTCACGATGTGTAGGATTCTACACAGGCCTATGCTTAGCAACGACCCTGTCTGCATGCCCCTGAATGGGTGGGTCTCGATCATGTATGTACTTCAAACGTGGAGCCACAGATCCTCCTGTAGACCTAAGACGTAGGGGTACCAACTTGGACCCCTATATAACATACTCTTCTACTGATCTTGTGGACATGTGTGCAATGTGATCTTGGTAATGGTTTCCAAGTAGAACACCCTCATGCTAAGAGGCTCCATGATCTATTCTACGTTTACAGGAATGCTTAGAAGCTCCTCTATCAGGGGTACGCTCAATAGGTTCCCCTTGTGTTGAATTATCTCCTCTAATGCTCATCGAATGACATTCGAGAAGCACATGTGGGCGAGGATTCGACATGTGTTGTTGTGAATCTGTCGAGATTTGGTCATTGGCATCAGGCTTATGCCTTTGTCGACCACCCTGTGTCTCCACCATGGTGCACCTAGTGTCTAGATTTATTCTTTATTAAGCAAACAAGGTATACAATGGTGATTATCTCGTATTAAATTTTAAAAGTGAGCCCTAAACTGTTTGATGTTGTTTCAAATTTTTTGTATTTGTAAAGAAACTCCTTATTATGTTTTGTAAAACTTGTTGGATGATATTCTTAGTTTAAATTGTCTTTCATCGGTATGCTCACATCTCAACAACTTGGGTGTGAATCCAGGCCATGTAAATCCCTCGTGTGTGGTAATAAAACTCCACACCCGAACAAGGAGCACTAGTACTACCAGTCCCTCACCCGTTTTCCCCCAATCAGTGTTATACCCTTTGAAGAGAATACATGCAAATTTTCTAGGGTATGAAAGGTTCTTGAGCCCTACTTCGATCTAGAACAATAGGTACGTGGGAGTTAGGCCAACGAATGGAAATAACTACCACCATCGTTGGACCCTACTAGCGGTTGGATGTCACTCCCAACTCACTAGTGTTTAATTGCAACGTGGTGTGTGTGGTTCTTTTTAATTTGCATAAAATGAAAATGCATAACATAGCATGAATGATTGTTTCCTGCATGTAATGTAAAAAGAAACGTTTCATATTAAGAAATGCATGTTATATCCTACATGATTTTTGACAATGGAAGCTATGATGCAAATGGCCACTGCTTAGGCCTCAAACATGAAAACCAACACTCAAAAACTATCAAGCACACTGTGTTCTAGGGTGGACTGTACTTAGAGGTCTGTTGTTCCTAGAAGTGCCTTTCCAATGATGCAAAAATGAATACAAATCTAGGACCTAGTTCATTTCCTTTTTTTAGTTTTCCTAGTTGTATTGCAAATTTATATTTTGGAAAAACAAGGAGATAGAAAAAATTACAAAGGGTAAAAAGTGGGACCTACCTTAGGTCCACATTCGATCTATGTTTTTTCCTCTTTTTTCTGATCTATATATTGTAAACCACAGGTATGTTTTGTGGTTCAGACTATAGGTCGTACCTTGTAGTCGCGGGCCAACAACGAGACCACAGCTGGCAGCTATGATTTGCACCTGCAATTCCAAAAACACAAGAACAATAAGTTAGATCACTTGAAATGCAGAGTTCCATCATGATCATCTTCTGACCTATCCAAAAAGCATGCACCTATCTAATATATCAATTGGAATCAACATAAAAGCATGAAATGATAAACAAGGTTGCATATGACAATAAAATGGATGCTTTTTTTATTAATATTGGAAGTGAATCTCAGTTACAATCATGCCCCTCTTAGGGTCACCCAAATGTTGATCTTAAATCTATTGCAAATCGTAGCTCAGATAAGCACTCTATAAAAATAATAGTAAGGGGATCTTAAACCTGTTGCAAATCGCATCTCAGATGAGCGGTCTACACTGTAAACTATGGTTGATAGCCACGACGAGCAACTCAGTAGTTTTGCCCTCCAATTCTAGGACTATGGACTTGATCCTCCTTGTCAAATTTATGATCAAGGATCACCTTAGTGTCCTCTAACGGATTTGGAAATTGAATTGCTCGATTGGGCCTTCGTTTGCTCGAATTAGCATTTCTTGGTGTTCTAGCTCCTTAGGGCATCCATGGCATGAATCATCATGATGCTTAGGTTGACAAGGCGATAGAAACTAATATATCTCTTATGCATTCGAGTGAATACACAATTCTATAGGGCTTTGCTGCTTTGATCTCCTCATACAATTCATTCAATATTTTGACAACGCTTCTCTATCAAAATGCACTATATCATTGCCCTAATTCGAAGGGGTACTTATAGGACTATCCAAGTGCCAGGGGTGGCTTCATGGAGAAGCCAAGAACAAGAAGGGGTGGTTAGGATGGTTGGATTGGAAGATTCCATCCTTTAATCATCTTCTTCTAAAACAAATGGTCGTTCAAATCGATTTGGCTCGGATGAAGGCCAATTGAACTTCAGTTAATACCATACGTGACAGTTGCAATTCAGACTGTAGACCGTAGGTCTTAGCTATGGTTTAGACTGTAGACCGTAGGACTCAGCTGCGATTCATACTGATTAGACCAAGGGACCCAAATTGAGTGGTTAGAACCACTACTCTATCTTGGAGTCTGTCCAAGATCTTCCATATGGTATTATAGCATGTCCATACGAGTAGTCACCTTCGACATTACATGTTTTAGGTGTCTACAGTTAGGGATATGATTCATGATAGTATTACTTTGTCCTATTTGGACCATATTATATGGTTCACTTTCAATCCAAGATGAGTAAATTGGTTGAGGAATCTATCCATATTTTGTGAGGATCAAATTTGGATATTGTAGTTATTGACACAAAATCCTAACCAAAATTTGTGTCATGACTTTCTCCATTTGTATAAATCACTGTTGATTTTTTTTAATATTGTGATTATCATGTATATCATAAATTTTTCCATATTGATTTATTTGGGAGTGCCATTTAAAAAAGGGACCAGGGTGGCAGGGACAAGAGGGAGGGGAGATGAGGAAAATATCACCATTTTTTACCTATTTTTTCCTGAGTACTTGTTAATTTGATTTTTTCCAAACCTTCCCTAGAAATTGCTTATCACAAGTTTTTTCAACTTTGATATAATAATTAAAAAATGTAATGCCTTGTAACTAATTCAAAGAATCCATATAATAATTAAACTCTCAATTTTTATCCAGCTTGAGCTCTACCAAGATGATAGCCATGATTAAAAATTACATAAATTAAATTATCCTTCAACCTCCTTAAGTGATGAACAACACAATAACCTATTTGTGAAGTCGATCTTGTGATGGATTAATCTCTGCATATGGAAGTAATGCATGAGAGTGTGTACCTTATAGTTTTTGAGTTACAATCAAGACATATCTCATACCTGATATTTGTTGGGACTTAAGGAACAAACTGGTGCAGTTCATCCTTTCCACAACTCCATTTTGCTAAGAGTATAAGGCATTGAAAGTTGCCTTTTAATACCATGTTGTTTGCAAGATGCAATGAAGACATGTTGGATTATATTATATTATTTTGTACATGCCAATGTACCACCTTGGATACATTATTATATTAGGAGAATATCTTAGATTAAGGTTTGAGTAGTTACTCCATACAATATAATAAATGAAAATTTGTTAGAATGTGCAATGATGTCAATGTGCATGTAGACTTGTAGTCCACATGTACATGAGTCATAGGATAGGTAGTTTAAGAGTCATGGGCCAAGGGATATATCTTCCTATATATATATATATATATATATATATATATATATATATATATATATATATATATATATATATATATATATGCCTTTAAGGTAGAAGATAAAGTAAGAGAGAGGAAGTATAGTGAGTTTAGTAGGTACAATGTAGCTCATGCATTTTTATGGAGTGTTCAAGTCCTCCATTATATTATATTGTACTATTTTTGTGAGCTTTCATTAATGGCTATTTTTTGAGTTATTGCAGAAGTCTCTCATATAATTTTCCTGCATATTATATTGCCATTATCATATAGTTAACATTGCTTGCTCATTTTAGATCTTGTGGTTGCATTTTATTTATTATAGATCATCAAAAGCTAACAGTGGTATTAGAGCACAAGGTAGATTGATAGGAAATAGAGAGCCACAAGAGATATTGATAAGAGATAGGAACTCTCATCTTCAAAATTTCTAGAAATTATCTTTGGATAGAGTATTTCCACAGAGTTGCAGAAAAACTTGTGAAGACTATGACTCATCATTGATTCCACTAGATTGACAAATCAAATAGTGAAGATTCATAATCTCTAGATTTAGAGATTTACCATTTTCCAATTTCTAACACTTATTGCAAGAAAATGAGATTCAAAGAAAGTTGGGAAGCTTCCTACAAGAGAGCTAGGAAGAATATTGTTGTGGTTGATCCACAACACACCCCAAAATTGGGGACCCACATTTTTGCAGGCTTGCAGGGAAGGATCTCAGTGACCCAGATGCCAGAATTGAAGAAAAAGAGAAAATGCACAAGTGTAGAAAGGGGTCACGAAATCGCGACAGGTAGCGAAATCGCGACATGTCGCGAAATCGCGACCGAAGCCGAAAAATTATCGCGAAATCGTGACATGTCGGAAAATCACGGTCAACGCGGTCAATGGCAACAAAACAAAAAAAGTGATAGCGATATCGCGACAGAAAGCTGCATGAAGGTCCGAGGGGGAAAAACGTCGCAATATCATGACAGGTTTTGCCAAGGCGTACGGAAGATAAAAGCGATAGCGATATCACGACGGTTTGTGGCAAGCAGGTTCGGAAATAAAAACGGTAGCGATATCGCGATGGTTTGTCGAGAGAGGGCAAGAGAATTATAATGGTCGCGATGTCGTGACGTAAAATTGCCAAGGAGCCCGACGAAGTTCGAAGGTAGAGATATCGCTACAATTTTTGAGGAAGAAGACTCAAAGTTCAAAATGGTAGCGATTTCGCTACGCCTTGTGGAAAGAAGACTCAAAGTTCAAAACGGTAGCGATATCGCTACAAATTTCATAAAGGCCAGTCTCAAAGTCAGAGGGTAGCGATAGCGCTACAAGTTTAGTGAGAGAGGGCTTGAAACAAAAATGGTAGCGAATCCCTACCATGTCACAAGGAGAAGGCTTGAAACGAAAGTGGTAGCGAATCACTACCACATTTCAAAGGGACGCTGCAAGGCCAAGGTGGTAGCGATATCGCTACCACATTTTGAAAAGGGCTCAAAGTTAGAAAGTGGTAGCGATATCGCTACCATTCGAAGAGGAGGGCTCAAAATGTTAAAAGGGTAGCGATATCGCTACGAGAAGTTGCCGGAGGTAGACAAATGAAAAACGGTCGTGACATCACTACGGGGAGCTGATGAAGGCGTACGGCAGGAAAGAAGGTAGCGATATCACGACATGTCGTGATTTCGTGACATGTCACGATTTCACGACCGGGAAGGTGAACAGGCGGACTTGTAGTTTTGTCAGGTTTTTGTGCAGGAAAACGTTACAGGGGGTGCAAAAAATGCATGACAAGTGGCGTGCAGGTGTCAAACTTGCAGAGGCGTTACATGCAGAGATGAATTTTGAAGCGTTTTCAAATTTGAGCGTGAATCAAAGCGGGAAAAAGCAGGAATTTGAGGGGTTATGTGCGGGGAAGGTGAAATGAAGCGACGAGAGAAGATCGAAGAGCCGCGTCAAACATTATAAGACCAGAATTGCAAATCGAAGAGGGGGTTGGAAATTGCCAAATATAGAGTTGCAGAGACAAGAGCTTTGTGCTATTCTGGGCCTGTACTTGGGCAATTTCCTTCTTTTTGTTTTGGGATTTTCTTTTACACCTGGAACATTTTTGAATGTAATCGAAACATTCTGTAATACAAAATACAGAGAGTTGGCATCTTTTGGATGAGAAAGGAGTTACTTCTGCATGCATGATTTAATGTCTATCTTTCCCTTCCAGATTTCTTAGGTTTTTAGGTGAAGTTAATGCAAGATCTCTTGGTTGCTTTATGCGAATGCCTGTTTTTTGGAATTACCACAAAAACCCTCGAGACTCGCACTGGCCTATTTGGATTGTGTGGATGTGCGGGTTCATTAGGTTAGGTTGCATGTAGAAAGCCTCAGTATCTTCGGTTTCATCCGATTCATGACATCTTTCTGACTGTAATTTATTTTACGTTTTTATTTATTTTGCTTTGCTTTTCAAACCCATATTTTTATTTTCAGCAGTTTAATTACTGTGTTTGAATAAATCACTAAAAATCCATCATAATTAAAGATTAAAATAGATTTTATTTTAGAGTCCATTGCACTTTCAGAATTAAATAAACCACAGTGCCCCTTGTTAACATCCACTTGCAAACCCTAAGGTGTTCTTAGCATTTCATTTTAAACAGCATCCTTGATAATCAATAATTAGCATAATAAGAACCTTGGAGAAATTGTTTTTCTTTGCAAGCAGAGGATTTAGGACTCGGATCCTACAAGAGAGTGTGTTTTCACAATCGGGTTAAAACACCACTCAACAAATTGGCGCTAGAAGGAGGGCCGAATTGGTTTATCTATTTCAATTTTTATATCCGAATATTTTGTTTTTGATTTAATTCCGAAATTATTTACGGCTAAACTGCAACACTATTTTTGTGTTTGTTGCAGGTTTTCTTCGAACTAGCCGAGGGTTTCCTCAGGCAGGCTGGACCCACCACGCCGTATTGCGACCAGGTCTCAAACAACCGGAGAAACCATTTTTCATGACCTTACTGGTACTCCCAAGGGTAAAGTCAAGCAAGTCGTAAGCACTCCAGTAGCAAAAGGCCTGTTTTCTCCAGGAACGTCGAGTGGACCTATGCCAGTAATATTCGTTGCCCCTAGTGTGCCTATAGTTTGTAATATTTCTTCCGCTATTGTAGGTCCTGTCTACATCAATTCCGAGTCAAATGGCTCAAGCTCCAGCAACTCCTTGGTATGGAGCTAACAATACCCCTTTGAATATTTTTGGGGATATCCATGAAATCCCCAAGAACATTGAAAGATTTTTGCCTAAATACAAGCCAGATGGCCTAAGAACAGCAGAAGAACATATCCAAGCCTATAGAGATGTTTTAATTAGGCTGCAAGTTCAGCATGAAGATGTAGCCTGCAGACTTTTCCCCATGAGCTTAGATCCAATAGCATATGAATGGTATATATGCTTGCCAACTGGTTCAATCACCTCTTGGAAACAAATGGAAAATGCATTTGTCAATCAATTTAGGTCACCCTTAGATCTCGCAACTATTTACAATTAGTTTATTACATGCAAACGGGGCCAAGGGGAACCAATCCGAATGTTTAATCAGAGATTCCAAAAGAACTATAACAGAGCAATTAGACATTTTGCCATCGATCCTGCGAGTAGCTTTGCGAGATATATTTTGGGGCATTAGACCCCATGACAGCCATGTTTGCAAGGCGTAATCCTCAGGTCACCACGCTGGCTTTGGCCTATAATGAAGCCATGACTATTGAGCAGCAATTGACATCGCAAGGCTATGGGTTTACCCAGATGCCTATGTTGGGACAGTGTGCTCCATATGGTCAAGTTCCCCAGGCAAATCAACTCATGGCACCACAAATTCCAAGTATGAACGCCTTCCCATATCAGTAGCCATATCCACAAGCACTCGCATATGCACCCATTCCAATCCAACCAATCACAGCCATTCCACCTGCTCTCGCATTTTTGCGAACGGGTCAATCAACTACGCAGGAAACTAGTCAAGTCAATCCTTAAGCCATAGTTCCTGTTTCGAATCCAATCCCAATTCAAGGTATCAATCCATATGGGAATACAATTCCTCAGAACCCCACCCAAATTTGGAATCAAGACCCCATCAATTATGCAAATCCAATGGGGGTTAACAACAATGTGGTTCCACCGAAGGATGTCTTTTCGAAAGTCGAAGAGCTCAAGAAACTAGTGCATAAACTAAGTAATGACAAGGTTCAACAGCATAAGCATGAGTCCCGTGCCCCTCACCCAAGTCGGAATTTTAACAATAGAGGGAGGCACTAGAACACTAAGCCAAACAATGGGGGAGTTCCTGCTCCCATTGCTAATCAATTAGATGCTTCTATAGGCCCTAGCCAATCCAATTCTCTTTTGAATCTTTCAGATTTGGCATGGGAAAGAGGGTGCGGAGTTACATAACACAAAAGAACACAATGAGAGGAATTGTCCTGAGATCGCTAGATACCCTCATTGTCTTTAGGCACAAGTTGATGATTTGGAACTGGTATCAAATGAGGATCCATCGTATCAGCAAGATGAAAATATTATGGTGATGGAAATAGTATATCACCAAGAGGGTGAGAGCGAGGAGGAAGAAGACAAAGTTTTGGAATAGGAGGTGCAAGCTTTTCGAGATTTCAGAAAGGGGACTCATGGGTACCGTTTGAGGAGTAATTCTAAAGCCCCTAAAACCTCATCAACACCTCCAAACAGTTATATTCTTCCTCCAGATACAAAGGCAAGTAACAACCCTCCCCCTCCACTCAGAAGAGAAATGTCTAATGACGTCTAGAGGATAGTCAAATTTGAAAAACCAAATTATGACGTAGTGGAGGATATGAAGAAGTCCAAATCTAGCCTTTCATTCCTGGACGCATCTAAATTGCCTGGTCAAAAGGAGGTGTTGATAAGAGCTTTAAACTCACCTGATCCGATGTGGAAGGAAAAAAGAGCTGAATCCCATCTGATTTTGCGAAAGGAGAGAAGGGATGTCCCGCCATTCTTATTAACTCTGAGAATTGCGGGTAAGAACTTGCATAACTATTTGGTAGACACAGGAGCCACGAGCAACCTCATGCCTACGGAGATATGTCAAATGCTGGGTCTACAACCGGTTTCATCCAAATGCACGGTCTTGCAATTGGACCATTCAGAGGTAAATGTAGTAGGGACCTTATATGATGTCAAGATTCAATTAAATTTTGAACCCAGGGTCCAGCAGGTTGTAGACATTTTGGTGGTTAACATCCCAAGTAGGTATGGAATGTTACTTGTGAGAGATTGGATGAAAACGTTGAATGGCTATTTTGCAACAGACTGCTCGCATATGTGGCTGCCATGGAAGGGCATTGCTAACCAAATCAGAGTGGAAAATGAACCGAGGCTTAAGGAGATTATAACGAATTTTAACAAGTTGAATGAGGTTCGGTTTTTCGAGCGGCACCTAGGGGTCTATGCTCTTGATGTTGAGAAAGCTACGGATGAACTTAAAGAAGAAGTGTGTCATGGTGGTTCTTCTGAGGAGAAGGATTACATGTGGTTGCTCAAGTTTGATGGATCAAAATCTAGACAGGGAGCGGGAGTCGGAGTCGAGCTCACTCGGTCCAGGAGGTAAACCATTATTGGCTGCCTACGGATCGCAATTTCCTTGCACAAACAATGTGGCAGAATACGAAGCATTGATCTACGATTTACGTCTAGCATTGAGCAAACATGTTAAATGCTTGAAGGTTTTGTGAGATTCTGAGTTGGTTGTCAAGCAAATCAAAGGACAGTATACATGCCGTGACAAAAGATTGAGCCTTTATAGGACTAGGGTTATGGACCTCATGGAGGATTTTGATGCATTCAACATAGCCCTTATTTCTAGGAGAGGAAATCGAATAGCAAACTCTCTTGCAGTCGTCGCGGGCATGTTAAACCCGGTGGATATAAAAAGATGTAAAAAGTTTTCCATTGAGCTGGTTCCTTGTCCATCAATTGTGAAGAATTTCCGGGTTTTTGAGTGTGACGAGCACATCTTCAAGTTTGTCACAAACTCGGGTATTTTTGAAAATCAGGTGATCGATGAGGAAAAAAGGTGGCAGGATGAAATAGAAGAAAGTGAAACTGCGTATCAATCCAACAAAATTCCTAAAGACATGGTTTCATTAGAAAAGATGTTTGACATGGAATGCAAGAACAAGAAAAGAAAAAGAGTCCCGCTCCCCAAAGATGCATGCGATTCAATTAATCCGGGAGTGCGGACAATCCGAAGGAGGTGTACATAGCAAAGGCATGTACAGAGGAAGAAAGGAGCAATTTAATACAGGATTTGAAGCATTACATAGATTGTATTGCTTGGAACTACAATGAGCTGAAGACTTACAACCAAAACATTATCACGCATACCATCCCTTTGAAGCCAGACTCCAAGAATTTTAGGCAAAGACAGCGAGTTGTTAACCCGCTATTGGAGCCTTTGATCGAAAAGGAAGTTAAAAGATTATTGGAAGCAAAAATCATTTTTCCTGTTAGGCACTCAACCTGGGTGGCCAACCTCGTTCCAGTAAGAAAAAGAGTGGAGAGATTAGGCTGTGCATAGATTTTCGAAATCTTAATAAAGCCTCTCAAAAAGATAATTATCCATTACCATCAATCGATTAAATTTTGCAAATGGTAAATGGATCTGAAATGATGTCCTTTATTGATGGATATTTTGGGTACAACCAAGTTCTTATACATCCAGATGACAGGATGAAAACAGCCTTCACTACCAAGTGGGGGACATTTGCATATAAGAGAATGCCGTTCGGATCATGTAAACGCTGGTGCAACTTTTCAATGCGCCATGGATTACGCATTCAAAGGACTAATAGGCAAATGCATCATCGTGTATGTGGATGATATCCCAGTTTTCTCGAAGAAGAGAGAGGATCATGTTAAAGACTTAAAGAAGGTGCTTCAAAGATGCAGAGAACATGGAATTTCCTTAAATCCCAAAAAGTGCATTTTTGGAGTAACACAATGGAAATTGTTGGGTCACATCATTTCAAAATAGGGCATATCCATCGACCCAGAAAGGATACAAGCTATCCAAAACCTACCTCTCCCGAGTAGTAAAAAAGAACTGATATCTTTCTTTGGGCAAGTCAATTTTGTGAGGAAGTTTATCTCTAGCTTTGCTGAGATAGCCAAACCTCTGAACTAGATTCTCAAGAAATATGTGGATGTAAAATGGAACGAGGAAAGTAGAGTGGCTTTCCAAAATATCAAAGATGCCATTTCCAGAGCCCCTGTCCTTATAAGCCTAGATTACTCCAAGCCTTTTTATATTTACGCTTTTGCATCAGAACACTCCTTTGCGAGTGTCTTAACCCAAAAAGATGAGGATAGTGCCGAAAAGCCCATTGCATTTTTAAGTGCCCCTCTGAAAGACGCTCAATTAAGGTATTCAATCCTTGATAAGCAAATGTACGCACTTTTTAAAACTATGAAAAAATTTAGGCACTACATAGTGCACAGCAGAATTATCGCCATCGTGCTCGATTCTCTGTCAAGACCATGTTTTTACAGAATGAACTAGGTGAGAAGAGATGAAAATGGATCTCGACCATCCAAGAATTTGATCTCAAAATCCAACCAATGAAACTAGTTCAAGGACAAGGACTGGCAAAGGCGATCGCAGAAAATGATCCACAAATAACAGGTCAATGCTCAAATACAGAATACATGGCTAAGGAGGACTGGTATGTTGATATTGTGCAATTTTTATTGACTGGTAAGTGCCCTTCTAATTTGAATTCAACACAGAGGAGAGCTTTAAGGCTTAAATCTGTTAACTATCTGATAAATTCTGGTGTGCTTTACAGGAAAAATCATGAAGGTATCTACCTGAGATGCTTGAGCAAAGATGAAGCCGCCAGGGTGTTGCAAGAATTTCATGGCAAGCATGGAACTGGTCATGGTGCAGCCAATGCTACAACACACCAAATCCTGCGAGCAGGATATTACTGGCCTCATATATTCAAATATGCACATGCTCATGTGCGATCTTGTCACATCTGTCAAGTGGCTGCAAATAGAGAAAGAAATGCAGCCATGCCGTTGCAACCTGTAGTTGAAACGAGACCGTTTGCACAGTGGGGACTGCACAAATTCATTTTGACAGCTACAGACTATTGTACAAGGTGGACAGAGGCGATTCCTACTAAACATGCCACCACATATGTTGTGATTAAATTTCTTAAGGATCAAATTATAACAAGATTTGGGATGCCCGACTCTATTGTCAGTGACAATGGTAAAGCTTTTATTTCTACACAATTTGCAGATTGGGCATATGATAACAAAGTGAGCTTAAAGTTTGCATCCAATTACTATCCTCAAGGAAATGGGTTGGTCGAGTCTTCAAATAAGAATTTGTTGAATACTATTAAGAAGTTCTTGGAAAATAACCCTCGAGATTGGCACAGTCAACTAAAGTTTTCCCTTTGGGCAGATAGGACCAGAGTGAAAGAATCCATAGGGAATACTCCCTATCATTTGGTCTATGGGCAAGACCCGATATTTCCAACAAATTTGAAGTTGCAGACCTTACATTTCATACAAGAGTACTTGGGGACGAGATGATCAAGTTGAAGCCGAGGTTGAGCCGGTTGTTGCACCTTGATGAAAAGAGAGAAGAGGCCATGAATCACATGAATAAACACCGAGCGATTGTCAAAATGTGGTTTGACAGAAGGGCCAAAGTTAAATCATTCAGAATTTCAGATTTAGTATTACTATGGGACAAAATACATGAGGAAAAAGGAAACCATCAAAAGTTTGATTGTCTTTGGTTAGGCCCATATCAAATTTCGAGAGATTCTTGGGAAGAATACCTTCGGGCTAAAAACCTTAGAAGGGAAAGATTTCACGTTGCCGGTTAATGGGCAGATTTTAAAACATTATTTTAGCCCTTAGGTTGTGGGACTTTCATATCATTCTTTGATTTTGGTGGGATTTTCAGATCTTGTTTCATTGTTTAGGATTTTCAGATTTTGTTTGATTTAGGATTGTTAGCTTAGCTAGGATTTTGGTTGTGGATTTGATTTCGATTGACCTGTTAATTTTGAAAATAAATAAATAAATAAATAAATTTTTCCCATCTCATCTTTATTTTGGATTGTAAGGATCGTACTACTTGTCCTCTGCAAGGGATGGGTAGTCATCCCCAAGGTCCAAAGAAATGGAGATAAGTTTTGGATTGTGGGGTTAGATATGCCCATGCATGACATCATGTCTTGCCTAAAAAACAAGACCACTGATTGTCTAGAGGGTTAGACTAGCATGACCATTTCTTCCATAGCTGGTTTAATTATTTTGCTTAAAGTGAGGTAATGAACTCTAAATCAGAATAGTAAGGATAAGGTTAAACTCTCATCTCGGTTGGTTGGAAGTCTGATTCCCCAAAGTTCTGATTTCATATTCACTTGCACATGGGTTCTAGATAGTAGGGACTCATAACCAACTTTGGGATACAATAAGATAATTAACTAGTGGATCCTAAGAGGGTTTGGCAATCTTGAATGCTTGTACATAGTATTAGAAGAAGTACCATGCCCTTTATGGAAGCAAATCTCCTTGCACATTCATTAGGGTACACAAATCATTCACCATCCCATATATGCATTCATGCAAAACTGATAATGGAATGTTGATCAATTTCAAACGATAGGGAATGAAAACACATTGCACACACTGAGCTAATACTTGATGATTCTGATGATTCATGTAATTCTGATCTTTGGGCATTTTTTATTTTGCTTATGTGCTAACATGTATTTGCGAGTTTGTGATATGTTTCAGGTTGGGTTCTTACTAAAATGCTCAAGAGCATTTGACAGAAGAGTCGCCATTTGTTGTGGTTGATCCACAACACACCCCAAAATTGGGGACCCACCTTTTTGCAGGCTTGCAGGGAAGGATCTCAGTGACCCAGATGCCAGAATTGAAGAAAAAGAGAAAATGCACAAGGGTAGAAAGGGGTCACGAAATCGCGACAGGTAGCGAAATCGCGACATGTCGCGAAATCGCGATCGAAGCTGGAAAATTATCGCGAAATCACGACATGTCAAAAAATCGCGGTCAACGCGATCAACGGCAACAAAACAGAAAAAGCGGTAGCGATATCATGACAGAAAGCTGCATGAAGGTCCGAGGGGGAAAAATGTCGCGATATCGCGACAGGTTTTGCCAAGGCGTACGGAAGATAAAAGCGATAGTGATATCACGACGGTTTGTGGCAAGCAGGTTCGGAAATAAAAATGGTAGCGATATTATGACGGTTTGTCAAGAGAGGGCAAGAGAATGATAATGGTCACGATGTCGCGACGTAAAATTGCCAAGGAGCCCGACGAAGTTCGAAGGTAGCGATATCGCTACAATTTTTGGGGAAGAAGACTCAAAGTTCAAAACGGTAGCGATTTCACTACGCCTTGCGGAAAGAAGACTCAAAGTTCAAAACGGTAGCGATATCGCTACAAATTTCATAAAGGCCAGTCTCAAAGTCAGAGGGTAGCGATAGCGCTACAAGTTTAGTGAGAGAGGGCTTGAAACAAAAATGGTAGCGAATCGCTACCATGTCACAAGGAGAAGGCTTGAAACGAAAGTGGTAGCGAATCGCTACCACATTTCAAAGGGACGCTGCAAGGCCAAGGTGGTAGTGATATCGCTACCACATTTTAAAAAGGGCTCAAAGTTAGAAAGTGGTAGCGATATCACTACCATTCGAAGAGGGCTCAAAATGTTAAAAGGGTAGCGATATCGCTACGAGAAGTTGTCGGAGGTAGACAAATGAAAAACGGTCGCGACATCGCTATGGGGAGCTGATGAAGGCGTACGGTAGGAAAGCAGGTAGCGATATCGTGACATGTCACGATTTCGCGACATGTCACGATTTCGCGATCGGGAAGGTGAACAGGCGGACTTGCAGTTTTGTCGGGTTTTTGCACAGGAAAGCATTACAGGGGGCACAAAAAATGCATGACACGTGGCGTGCAGGTGTCAAACTTGTAGAGGCGTTACATGCAGAGATGAATTTCGAAGTGTTTTCAAATTTGAGCGTGAATCAAAGCGAGAAAAAGCAGGAATTTGAGGGGTCATGTGCAGGAAGGTGAAATGAAGCGACAGAGAAGATCGAAGAGCCGCATCAAACATTATAAGACCAGAATTGCAAATCGAAGAGGGGGTTGGAAATTGTCGAATACAGAGTTGCAGAGACAAGAGCTTCGTGCTATTCGGGCCCGTACTTGGGCAATTTCCTTCTTTTTGTTCCGGGATTTTCTTTTACACTGGAACATTTTTGAATGTAATCGAAACATTCGGCAATACAAAATACAGAGAGTTGGCATCTTTTGGATGAGAAAGAAGGAGTTACTTCTGAATGCATGATTTAATGTCTATCTTTCCCTTCCATATTTCTTAGGTTTTTAGGTGAAGTTAATGCAAGATCTCTTGGTTGCTTCATGCGAATGCCTATTTTTTGGAATTACCATAGAAACCCTCGAGACTCGCACCTAGCCTATTTGGATTGTGTGGATGTGCAGGTTCATTAGGTTAGGTTGCATGTAGAAAGCCTCAGTATCTTCGGTTTCATCCGATTCATGACAGCTTTCTGACTGTAATTTATTTTACATTTTTATTTATTTTGCTTTGCTTTTCAAACCCATATTTTTATTTTCAGCAGTTTAATTAATATGTTTGAATAAATCACTAAAAATCCATCAGAATTAAAGATTAAAACAGATTTTATTTTAGAGTCCATTGCACTTTCAGAATTAAATAAACCACAGTGCCCCTTGTTAACATCCACTTGCAAACCCTAAGGTGTTCTTAGCATTTCATTTTAAACGACATCCTTGATAATCAATAATTAGCATAATAAGAACCTTGGAGAAATCATTTTTCTTTGCAAGCAAAGGATTTAGGACTCGGATCCTATAGGAGAGTGTGTTTTCACAATCGGGTTAAAACACCACTCAACAAATATGTTCTTTGGAATCAATCCAACACTTGAAGCAACAAGTTGAAGACTTAATATTAGGAGGCCTTAAAGAAAATATTCCATTGCAAGAGTTGCAGACCTGCAAATTACAGATTGTAAAAGAGATAAAAAGGCCAAAGAAGCCTTACTATAGATTGAAGGAATTAGATACTCTAGAAAAGAGTCATGGATAATATTGGAGATTGGATATCTCCATTGAATATTGAGGAGAACCAAGAAGGAGATCCTCATATAAATCTGAAGATTGAAGACTTTAGAGTAAAGAAAGAAGAGACTCAAGGAAAATAGTCTCATTGAATATTGAATATTGTAGATTGCAAATTGAAGGGGGAGGAGAAAACAACTCAAGAAGCTGAAGAGACCCATAGGAGGTCTCATTGAAGAACTTCTATTTTTGGAATATTGGAGATAGAGAAGGACTAACAAAGGTCTTATTCTAGAAGCAATAGATTTTGGAGATCAAGGAAGATCTCATTAAAGTCTTGTTAAGAAGACTTAAGAAGTTATGTGATTTAGACACTCAAAGAGAAGACCTCAAGCTAGCTTGAAATAAAAAAGGAGAAGAGTGCTAGAAAAGAGAAGTACTTAAGAAAGAAGGATTTGGGATAATTTTTGCCATCCAACAACAAGCCCAAAAGGAGAAATATTTGGCAAGAAGTTTGTCAAACTCTAGAAATAATTTCCAAAGACCTCAAGACATTTAGATTCTTCAGAATAAGGCCAACAAACAGGCCAAGGTTGAAGTCAGAATTCGACAAAGAGATTGAAGGAGAAAGGAGATAGAAGAAGCCACCAAATATGAAATATTTGAAGATTGCCATTGAAGTCTTGAAGGCTAAGTTGTGGAGAAAAGAGTCTGCTGATTTTTATAGCAAAAAATTGAAGCTTCCTAGAAGGAAAGCTATAGCTACAAATTGGAGGAGTTTCCTACCAATTTTTGGAGATTCGACGATAGCATTTAGAAGAAGAAATTGACTATATTATAATCTAAAAATTTTAGATTGAAGGACAACAAGAAGGAAACATTAATAGATGCTAAGTTTCAAATTTCAAGGGAGCATCGTGAAGGAGAGTTAAATCCACCAAACCATATTTTTAGTCAGCAAGTTAGAGGAGTATTAAAGCTACAAATTGGTGAGTTAAGAAGTTGTTTTGGACATCAAGGAAGAGTTGCAAATTCATCAAGTTTTAGGGCAGCAATTAGGTGATCCAAATCACCAAGAAATCCATCATCTACAAAGGTCATAAAGGTATGCAAATTTGGTGTAAAAGGTTCATTATTTGAACACTTAGATTCATCTTATTATTAAGTTTCATTAAGCACCACATTAGAGTTTAAAGTTGCAAAGGAAAAATTTGAAGTTTAAAGTATTGTTGGTCACGAATCTGCCACAGGAAAGGATTTTAACATAAATGCGCCCTAGACCCGGCCAACATTGAAAGGCCGAGAGAAAGAAATGTCTCCCGGACCAATCTCCAGAGAGGGTTGGTTCCCTTACTAAATTTTATGTTCTTGAAGACTAGAGTTGCAGGAAAGAAATAGGAAATATGCAGAAAGAAATGGGAAATATAGCCACAGGCAAAATTTGTCAGATCAGGAAATATTAGCGAGCGAGAAATAACCTCAAGCACACGAACAACATATAACAAAAGATAGCGACGTAATCTACTTACAACCTTGCATAGATAACCTCCAGAATCGCATTCCAGAACTCACTTCCTCACTAGCAATATTTAAACTCAGACGCAGAATTCAAATTTAGCAACAGATAAGAAATACGAGCATAAAGGAGGAATGCATAAGATAGAAGGAAAAACACACAGAAAGTTGCTTGCAAAACTAGAGGCCAAATATCTTTTATTCATGCAAAGAACTTGAAAAGTTTTTCAGCAAAAGTCTCTCTCTCGATACCTCTTTTTGAGATATACATTGATATTTATAGAGGTCTTGCCTCTTTGTAGCATTTAAAACATGAAACGGACTTCCTCGAGATCCACAAAATATACAACAAAAATAAGGAAATGATCCCCTTAAACCAGCCTCGAAGAAATCAAAAATTGAATGGAAACAAGGAACCGGTCGTCTTCATTAAATGGTCATTCTCGGAGCATGCTTGGACCGTTAGAAAATCATGAACAGAAGCTTTGAATAATGGAGGCGTCTTCAATTCTGGTGGCTTCGAAAGCTACAGGTCTGAGCACGTTCTTCTATCTTGCACACATTGGAAAGCAGCAAAACATTAAATTCTGGAGAGCTTTTAATCCTTGGAAATCGCAATACTTCATCGGGCCGTTGAACTGCTTCTTGGCGCGAAACCGTGACGGGTCGCGAAAATATGACATGTCACAAAATCGTGACATTTTCCCTCTCCGTACGCTTTTGCCACTTTGGGTCGCGAAAACCAAACATGTCACGAAATCACGACGTATTTGGCTCTTTGTTCTCCTTCGTCACCTTAGGTCGCGAAAACGTGACGCATCGCGATTTCGTGACGTTCCGTACTATTCTGCTCCTTCCTTGCTCTGCTCCCGCGAAACTATGACCTGTCGCGATTTCGCGACGTTCTTTCCCCATGTTGTCCTTTCGCTGTTTCGAACCGCGAAAATGCGACAAGTCACGATTTCGCTACATCTTTCTCTCGCTTGGTTTTCTCACTGCTTCTCATCGCGAAAATGCGACATGTCACGAAATCGTGACATCTTCTACTTTCTGTGCCCTTCTCTTCTGTATACCCACGAAACTACAACATGTCACGAAATCATGACAGTTTTCTCTTCCTTGGCCTTCATCCTCTTGCAAGTAGCGAAACCAAAACATGTCGCAAAATCGCGACATCTTTCTCTATTTAGCCTTTTCTCCACAATATGTTGCGAAATCGTGACGTTTCCTTGCTTTCTCTAGTGTTGCCGCTTTCTATCGCGATATCACGACGTCTTGCTCTTGCTTGGCCTCATCTTCAAAAATGTCACGAAATCGTGACGTCTTTCATGCCTTATGCTTTTCTTTCAACCTTACCGCGATAATGCGACATGTCGCGATATCGCGACGTTTCTACATTTTGCTCCTTGTTCACTTTTCTGTCGCGATATCGTGACGAGGTTCATTGTCATTGCCCTTTGCTCAATTATGTCGTGATATCGTGACCTTTTCTATCACTCTGCTCCATGGCCATCGCAAGTCATGAAAACGCGACATGTCGCGAAATCGCGACATCTTTACTGCTTTGCTTCCGTTGACCACTTTGACCGTGATTTTGGAACACGTCGCGATATCGCGACATTCTTCGACTTTGGCTTCTCTCTCCTCTAAAAACCCATGATAGCGCGACATGTCACGATATCGCGATAGTTTTGAACTCGTGCTCTCCATGCTGCTTTTGGTCACGATATCGCGATAGTCTTTGGACTTAGCTATTTTGGCACCAAAACTCGTAGAGAAACACAGAGGAGTGAGAACTTCAACAATTTATGCATGAATAAGCAACAATCAAAACAATGTGGCAAAAATGCCAACATTCTTGGCGGCTCGCGGGGTATACAGTTCTGCTGTATGCACGAATCCCAGGCCTGAATCCATTGGGCAACAGAGTCAAGAAAAACTGGAGGAACAGAATGCTGACTGATGGGAGACATCTCTATGGACTGCTGCAACAAACTCTTGCTGATATTTGGCACTCAAGTGGATCTGCATTGCACCTAGCTCGGTCGAGCTGGGTAATCATTGGGTGTTGTAAAAGGATCTCCATGATAGTGATGAAAGCACCTGGGTTGCAAAAATAGAAATGAACGGAATGAACGGAGTGATGGCCAGCAAATGTGCAGGCCGTGGAATGGGAATGTGGAATGGTGGAATGGTGAAAATGAAAGAGTGAAAGCGGTAGATACAACAACTGAAGAGGGGAATACGGAGCTATTGACTACGGGGATAGAAAAAATGGATAATGAAATGGAGGTAGATGAGATTGAGGAATGCGGTATGAACTACGGATAAATGCTGAAAAGAAAACAAGGATTAGAAGAAAGGGGAAATGAAGAAATGGGAATATCAGAGGGGGAAATAGAAACAATAGTAGTGGCTTAATTACGGACGGTAGAAGAAAGGGGTGAAAGAGGAAGGGAAGAAGAGGAAGGGAGTGAAAATGAAGAAGTGGAAGGAAGAAAAGTAGATGGAAGCCACTATCTGTTGGGAGGGAAAAGGAAGAAAGAAAGAAATAACGTACCTACGGGCTCGCACGCAAAAAGAGCCAAAATTGACAATTTATGTACACAGGGGGACTCCACGACATTTTTTTTTCTTTTTTTTTTTTTTTTTTTTTTTTTTTTTTTTACTATATACAAAAGTTTGCGACATGATTGGCATGCCGCTACCACAAACTCAGTTTCAGGTGCTTATCCGGTGAATCTGCAGTGTCCGGACCAAATCTGATTGTACTTCAGTTGATCTTTGAAGTTCGGCTGGCCTCTTCCTGAAGTTCTCCATGTTGCAAACAGAGTGCAATGCGGCAGGTTATCATTCTTACTAGTACCCGTGCTATTGATGAATAATGTGGCAAAGAGGTTTGCCACATGGGGGCTTTCTTCAGGTACCGGTTGTAGTGGCTGGAACCAATACCACCACTTTGAAGACTCCACTGGCTGTGGGCTGAGTACAGGCTCCTCCAATCCCTTGGTGCGATCACAGAACCTTTCTGACGATAAATCTGCTTCCAGGATCTCCTCAGGCTCAACCTTTTGGTGAGGCATGCTTAACGGGTTCTGGCTGAATACTTGCGTGCTGTGCAAAATTGTGCCCTCTTTGTGCTCAGGTTCTGCCACTTGAACCTGTTCCTCTACTTGGCCCATCTCCTGACGAAAACTACAAGCAATCATATTATCTATTGTTGGGACAGTGCTTGCATATGCCCATCGTTGGCCTTGGACAAAACCTGCCTCTTGAGTTCCACACAACTGCATTTCAGGTCTCTGCACAGTATGAGGGATCGGCCATGATGAATACTATGCGGGATAGACAGGAGCAGGAACTACCGGAGAAAGTAATGGAGTTTCTCCCCACGGTAATTTTCCTGATAGGAGCAGAAGGTGCTCCGCTTGTAATGCTTCCTCAAAGATTTGAGGGAATCTACGTTCACCTGATTGCAGCAAGAGGAGGCTTATGTCCGGATGGAAAGCTCGAACATAGAAGAGGTGGGCTTGGGCGGGTGTCGGTTGGATCTCCCCTGGAATTCTCTTCCAAGTTCTACAGAATCGGACGTTGAAATCTGTGATGCTCTCCTGAGGTGTTCTCGTGATGGTGGAGAGATGCATCAAAAGTTGGAAGGGATCCTGAGAGCCATCAAATGTTGTAATGAGCACTCCCGCTAAATCATCCCATGAGCAGATGCTTTTACGCCCGAGCAATCTGTACCACTGCAACGCCCTTCCTTCCAGAGACGAGACCAGAAGTCTGATCATGACATCTTCGTGAACTATATCATGGAGGGTCGCTAAAGCAGCAACATCATCAATATGCTCTCGGGCCATTCCCTTGGTGCCATTGTATTTTGTTAGGGCTTTCAGGGCACTTTTGGGAATCTCGTGCCGAATTTGGAGATTCAGAGGGCCAGGATCATCCCATCTAGGACAGCATACCCTCGCCATTATAGCAGTGGTCTGCGAGATCACGGTTGTCGCCAAGTCAGAGTCGCCAAGTGAACATTCTTTCCTCCGCTTGTAAGGTCAAGGCTGCTCACCAAACCTTGATTCCTTCGGGGTATCTTCTTTTAGCTTTAAAAGGCGTCTACGATCAAGAAATTTGGATCTTCAGCTCAGCAGAGTCACCAGATGAACTTACAAATCTCCGCTATGAGGTCAAGACAGTTCATCAAAAATCTTGATACCTCCGGGTGTTAAACAATGAAACAATCAGTCTCACCGATTATGGATCTTTGGGAGACAGAAACAGTCTGTCCCACCGGGCGTGCCAAAAACTATTGGTCACGAATCTGCCACAGGAAAGGATTTTAACATAAATGCACCCTAGACCCGGCCAACATTGAAAGGCCGAGAGAAAGAAATGTCTCCCGGACCAATCTCCAGAGAGGGTTGGTTCCCTTACTAAATTTTATGTTCTTGAAGACTAGAGTTGCAGGAAAGAAATAGGAAATATGCGAGAAATGGGAAAGTGACGGGAAATATGGCCACAGGCCGAATTTGTTAGATCGGGGAAATATTAGTAGCGAGAATTTAACCTCAAGCACACGAACAACATATAACAAAAGATAGCGACGTAATCTACTTACAACCTTGCATGGATAACCTCCAGAATTGCATTCCAGAACTCACTTCCTCACTAGCAATATTTAAACTCAGATGCAGAATTCAAATTTAGCAAGCAGATAAGAAATACGAGCGTAAAGGAGAAATGCATAAGATAGAAGGAAAAACACACAGAAAGTTGCTTGCAAAACCAGAGGCCAAATATCTTTTATTCATGCAAAGAACTTGAAAAGTTTTTCAGCAAAAGTCTCTCTCTCGATCCCTCTTTCTGAGATATACATTGATATTTATAGAGGTCTTGCCTCTTTGTAGCATTTAAAACATGAAACGGACTTCCTCGAGATCCACAAAATATACAACAGAAATAAGGAAATGATCCCCTTAAACCAGCCTCGGAGAAATCAGAAATTGAATGGAAACAAGGAACCGGTCGTCTTCATTAAATGGTCGTTCTCGGAGCATGCTTGGACCGTTAGAAAATCACGAATAGAAGCTTTGAATAATGGAGGCGTCTTCAATTCTGGTGGCTTCGAAAGCTACAGGCCTGAGCACGTTCTTCTATCTTGCACACATTGGAAAGCAGCAAAACATTAAATTCTGGAGAGCTTTTAATCCTTGGAAATCACAATACTTCATCGGGCCATTGAACTGCTTCTTGGCGCGAAACCGTGACGGGTCGCGAAAATATGACATGTCATGAAATCATGACATTTTCCTTCTCCGTACGCTTTTGCCACTTTGGGTCACGAAAACCAAACATGTCACGAAATCGTGACGTATTTGGCTCTTTGTTCTCCTTCGTCACCTTAGGTCGCAAAAATGCGACGCGTCGCGATTTCATGACGTTCCGTACTATTCTACTCCTTCCTTGCTCTGCTCTCGTGAAACTATGACCTGTCACGATTTCGCGATGTTCTTTCCCCATGTTGTCCTTTCGCTATTTTGAACCGCGAAAACGCGACAAGTCACGATTTCGCTACATCTTTCTCTCGCTTGGTTTTCTCACTGCTTCTCGTCACGAAAATGCGACATGTCGTGAAATCGCGACATCTTCTACTTTCTATGCCCTTCTCTTCTGTATACCCATGAAACTGCAACATGTCACGAAATCACGACAGTTTTCTCTTCCTTGGCCTTCATCCTCTTGCAAGTAGCGAAACCGAAACATGTCACGAAATCGTGACATCTTTCTCTATTTAGCCTTTTCTCCACAATATGTCGTGAAATCATGACGTTTCCTTGCTTTCTCTAGTGTTGCCGCTTTCTGTCGCGATATCGCGACGTCTTGCTCTTGCTTGGCCTCATCTTCAAAAATGTCATGAAATCGCGACGTCTTTCATGCCTTATGCTTTTCTTTCATCCTTACCGCGATAATGCGACATGTCGCGATATCGTGACGTTTCTACATTTTGCTCCTTGTTCACTTTTCTGTCACGATATCGCGATGAGGTTCATTGTCATTGCCCTTTGCTCAATTATGTCATGATATCGTGACCTTTTCTATCACTCTGCTCCATGGCCATCGCAAGTCACGAAAACGCGACATGTCGCGAATCATGACATTTTATTGCTTTGCTTTCGTTGACCACTTTGACCATGATTTTGGAACACGTCGCGATATCGCGACATTCTTCGACTTTGGCTTCTCTCTCCTCTAAAAACCCGCGATAACGCGACATGTCGCGATATCGCGACAGTTTTGAACCCGTGCTCTCCATGCTGCTTTTGGTCGCGATATCGCGACAGTCTTCGGACTTAGCTGTTTTGGCACCAAAACTCGTAGAGAAACACAGAGGAGTGAGAACTTCAACAATTTATGCATGAATAAGCAACAATCAAAACAATGTGGCAAAAATGCCAACAAGTATTCAAGGGAGTGCAGGAAATAGTTTCTACAAGGGTTAAAACCTACACGTAAGAAAGAGGATTTAGATATATTTTGAAAGAAACAAAAATATCAACATCCTATCTTCTATTGAAAACATAAAAGGTATTATTTGAAAGCCAATATTGCTTAAAATTTAGTGCATTAAGTATTAATCAAGAAAGGAATATTAGTGTACAAAATCAAGGTTGATTTGAAGTGTCAAAAGACACCATTGAGTGCAGGAAAAATTGTAGCAAATATTCGTGAAGAGAAGCCATGAAAAGGAGCATTATAACCACCAGGGAATAGAGAAGAAGTTGCCATACTAAAATAAAAGGAAGGAAGTTTCAAAAATGAGACAAAAAGTTCTAAAAAATTCCGATGCAAATTAAGGTATTTTATCTTAATTATTGTAGAATTATTTACATTCCATAATAGCACCATACTTGTCTTGTCCAATGTAGAAAAATAAGGATAGAATCTAGAGTGTCTTAAGAAACTGAAACAACAAGTATATTACAATATCCAAGCGGCAGTTTCATCAATTTTGAAGAGCAAACTATGAAGCAGGGAAAGTGAGCCAACTAAGGGCTCAATAGCATAGTTTTCAAGGTGTCTAAAGACACCAGATTTAATGCCACAAGTCTCATGAAAGCAGCACCCACGGTGCAAGAAAAACTTGCAACTAAAAATAGATCAAGTTGGGAAGCATAACGACATGAGCAAGGTAGTATAACGCTAGTGTAATTTGCAAGGAGAACAACATAAAGAAATAATGTAAGAAGCAAAGAGTAAGGTGCAAGTAGCAAGGCACATTATCTAAATGGATAACAATAATAGTTTAGATAAACTACCACCTAGAAGATAACATTGAAGCACCTTATATCCATTTTCGTTGAAGTAGAACCACCTCCATTGGAGAGGAACCACCTTTGTTGGAGAGAAGCACCACCATTCACTAGAGAAAGCACACTACTGTTGCAAGCAAAAACAACTTGCAAAATTTGGCAAGAGCGTTAAGGAAATAAGGGAGTTGAGAGTGTTGTTACATGAAAGAGAGAGAGCTTCCACTTGCCACCCTAAGAAAATGAATCTCATGCCACTTGGAACAAAGGAGAAGAATATTAAGAGTGTCTGTGAATTATTTGTAACACCTCTGAATTACAATGCTTGCACAAGGAGAAGAGTGCTCAAGTAATGCTCCATTCAAACTGACAAGGATCAATCATCATTACTCAACACTCAAGGATGGAATAATGCCTAATTTACCAAGATCAACATCATCTAATGTTTGTAACTTACCTGTACCACCTAGTAAGAAGTCTCAAGCTCAAAGGTAATGAATATGCCATGTGGTATGCATTACAAAGGGAAGTAGAGACATATTAATACATCTTTTCAAGAGAGCGCATAAACCATTGCTTACACAGGAAAGCCAACATTAAGAGGAGGATAATACAATCCTAAGTGCACCAAGATCGAAGTCCATTTAATGCACAACATCATACCTCATAGACTAGAGAATATACAACATTCAAAGACTTGAAAAGTGTAGTCAAGGTCTAATTCGATCAACACATAGCGCATTATAGAGAGGTATAGTTGCATTACTTTAATATTTGATTTCTATAAATGCAAAGGATATATAAGGGTATTTACTTCTAAGGTTAGTTAATTAATTGAAAGGAGATATAAGGATCTAAAACCTTATATATATTATCAATGATTTAGAAAGCCAATTAAAGTGAGAAGTTTATATTAGTAAGTACTTATTCAAAGTACATTACTTGAGATTCTAATATCATAATATTTGCAAATAATTAAACTTGGAGATATAAGGGTTTCTACCTTAGAAAATTAAATCATTATTTTGCAAATATTATCATTTTCTAAATTTTCAAATTAGGGAGATATAAGGAGTACTACATCAAACTTTAGATAATTGGAATTTAGAAAATTAAACCATTTAAAATTAAGGATAAAGGAAGCAAAAACAATGAATTGCTTGAAGAGTTGGAAATTATTGCTTTCATACTTGTCTCATATACAAATTAAAGGGATAAAAGGAATCCAACCATAGATAACTTCATCAAATTGAAAAATGCATATATCAATAGGGAGAAATAAGGTGAAATAGGAGTTGATTATTATATTAACATTATCTTCAAAACATTAGGAAATCAACTCAAAAAGAAATCTAATAGATGCTAAGAAATTTATTAAGACCATAGCATACTCTAATCACTTGGGAGATATAAGGGATACTACAAAACCTAATATTTGATAAGGTTTTATCAAGTTAGTTCACATATTCTAAACTAGGGAGTCATAAGGTAGACTACTTCAAAAGTTCTATCAAAAGTATTCTCAAAATACCAAAGAGCTAGAATAATTCCATTGATTAATCATATACTACAAGATTTGAAAAATTAAAAGTTAGAATTTGGTCATATACTCAAATTCAAATTAGAATTCATATAGGGAGATACAAGGTCTACAAGTGATAATAGTCTATTAAAACTGAGGAAGAAAGATGTCTACTACAAATAATATAGTGAATAATGATATGGACAACACCATCAGAAAGGAAAGGGTAAGTGTTATAAAAATTGGAATCAAGAATTTACTTATAAATTTTGAAGGAAATTTAGACCTTACTTCAAAAGTGATTCATAGTGAAGCTTTAAAAGAAAACTTTGAAACTCTAGAATATTATCTACATGCTAGAATCATTAAAGTAATTGATAATGAAAAGAATTATATTCAAATTCCTTTATACATTGGTAGCATATTATATATGATATTACTTATATTCAAATATTACAAATATGAGAATGTAGAACAAAAAGGATTGATTGAATCACTTAAAGAGAAAACAACAATAGATGAATCCTTAGAGAAGATATTTCAATCCTCATGCAGTATTGATACTTCAAGTTCTACTAACTCAAGATATTATCATGATGCCTTAAGTGATTGTTTAGAAGCCTCTATACTAAATAAGAATAGTGATAAGGACAAAGGCAAAGAGGAAACACTTTTGCAAGAATCATGTGATAGTACAACCACCCATTAAAGCACAAAAACTAACTCCAAAGACAAGGATAAAGAAGAAGAAGAAAAGGAACCCAATCAAGGAGGTATACGGTGCAAATTAAATTGAAGATAATACAAAGAACATGACCAAGCCAAAAGAGTATTCAAAATACGAAGATCCATATTGAAGACTAAAGTCTTCAATACCCAAATAATGTAATACAAGGGGGTGTTGGAGTATATTACATTATTTGGTAGATGCTAATGTACCACCTTGGGTACATTATTAGATTAGGAGAATATCTTAGATTAAGATTTGAGTAGTTACTCCATGCAATGTAATAAATGCACAAGTTTTAGAAAGTGCAATGATGTAAATGTGCATGTAGTCCACATGTACATGATTTACAGGATAGGTAGTTGAAGAGTCATGGGCCAAGGGACATATCTCCCTATATATATATATACCTTTGAGGTAGAAGAGAAAGTGAAAGAGAGGAAGTATAGTGAGTTTAGTAGGTACAATGTAGCTCATGTATTTTTATAGAGTGTTCAAGTCCTCCATTATATTACATTGTACTATTTTCATGAGCTTTCATTAATGGCTATTTTCTGAGTTATTGCAGAAGTATCTCATATAATTTTCCTGCATATTATATTGCCATTATCTTATAGTTAACATTGCTTTCTCATTTTAGATCTTGTGGTTGCATTTCCTTTAATATAGATAATTTAAATCTAATAAGGCATTTGAGGTCAATTCTCCTCCATTGTTAATTTTGAGAATTTTGACCTGCTGGTTGCTTTCATTCTCAACTTCTGCTTTTTTTATTTTAATGTAGCAAAAGCTTATGATTTGTACTTGAGAAAATAAAACCAAGTACATCTTGAGAAATCCTAAATGAATGTGATGAAATAATTTGCACCACCAAGAGATGCAGTCTTCATTGGGCCACACAATTCAGAGTGTACCAACTCTAACTTTGATTTGGCTCTCCCAGCTTTGTCCTTTTCAAACTTGTCTCTATGTTGCTTGCCCATGATGAAAGCTTCACACAAGATTTTATCTGTTGAGATATTTCGTAAACCATATACCATATTCAACCTATTCATTTCTTTCATACTAAAGTAGTTCAAATGACCTAGGCATTCATGCCATAATTGGTCTTTTGATGACCCTTTAGAAATCAAAGTGTTATCACTATGAGTGACAAGTTTATATAAACATGTTTTCGCTTTGCCTACACCAATTAAATTGTTTTGACTATCTTGTATCATACATTTCTCCTATCTAAACAATATTTTCATGTTTTTTTGTCCTATTTAACTAACTAAAATCACATTTTTCTTCATTCTAGGTATATACAAAATATATTTGATGTAACTCATCTTACCATTAGGCATCTTGATGGAAGCTTTACCAGCTCCTTTCACTTGAAATATTGATTTGTTACCAAAGGTGCCATTTCCTCCTTCTATTGCTTGGATGTCACGAAGCCAATATTCTTATCCTATCATATACCTTGTAGCACTAGAATCTATTTACCACACTTGGTCATCATCATCATATTTTTACTGGTATGCAACTACAAATATGTTGTCATCTTGTTTGAATGCATAATGGCCACCTTGATTCTTCTAATTATTATCTTATCTATTTTTTGCAATCCTTTGACATGTGGCTTAGCTTGCTATAATAGAAACAAGTGACAACCTTCTTTTGCTTTTGAGGTTGTATTTGATTGCAAGGCTCCTCAACCTTTTTCATAAAAGGATTCTTTTACTTGAAATTCTTGAAATTTGCTGCATAATCTCCAAAAGAATATTCTTCTTCATTGTTCAAGAGAAGTTCATGTTGCAATAGGATTTCCTCCAATTCATTGAATGTGAGGTTACCAAGTTTTCCATATTGATTTATTTGGGAGTGCCATTTAAAAAAGGGACCAGGGTGGCAGGGACAATAGGGAGGGGAGATGAGGAAAATATCACCATTTTTTGCCTATTTTTTCCTGAGTACTTGTTAATCTGAATTTTTCCAGACCTTCCCTAGAAATTGCTTATCACAAGTTTTTTCAACTTTGATATAATAATTAAAAAATGTAATGCCTTGTAACTAATTCAAAGAATCCATATAATAATTAAACCCTCAATTTTTTATCCAGCTTGAGCTCTACCAAGATGATAGCCATGGTTAAAAATTACATAAATTAAATTATCCTTCAACCTCCTTAAGTGATGAACAACACAATAACCTATTTTTGAAGTCGACCTTGTGATGGATTAATCTTTGCATGTGGAAGTATTGCATGAGAGTGTGTACCTTATAGTTTTTGAGTTAAAATCAAGACATGTCTCATACTTGATATTTTTTGGGACTTAAGGAACAAACTGGTGCAGTTCATCCTTTCCACAACTCCATTTTGCTAAGAGTATAAGGCATTGAAAGTTACCTTTTAATACCATGTTGTTTGCAAGATGCAATGAAGACATGTTGGATTATATTATATTATTTGGGACATGCCAATGTACCACCTTGGATACATTATTAGATTAGGAGAATATCTTAGATTAAGGTTTGAGTAGTTACTCCATACAATGTAATAAATGCACAAGTGTTAGAATGTGCAATGATGTCAATGTGCATGTAGAATTGTAGTCCACATGTACATGAGTTATAGGATAGGTAGTTGAAGAGTCATGGGCCAAGGGATATATCTTCCTATATATATATTATATATATATATATATATATATATATATATATATATATATATATATATATATATATATATATATATATATATATATATATATATATATATATATATATACCTTTTAGGTAGAAGAGAAAGTAAGAGAGAGGAAGTATAGTGAATTTAGTAGGTATAATTTAGCTCATGAATTTTTATGGAGTGTTCAAGTCCTCCATTATATTACATTGTACTATTTTTGTGAGATTTCATTAATGGCTATTTTTTGAGTAATTGCACAAGTCTCTCATATAATTTTCCCGCATATTATATTGCCATTATCATATAGTTAACATTGCTTTCTCATTTTAGATCTTGTGGTTGCATTTTATTTAGTATAGATCATCAAAAGCTAACAGTGGTATTAGAGCACAAGGTAGATTGATAGGAAATAGAGAGAGCCACAAGAGAGATTGATAAGAGATAGGAACTCTCATCTTCAAAATTTCTAGAAATTACCTTTGGCTAGAGTCTTTCCATAGAGTTGCAAAAAAACTTGTGAATACTATGACTCATCATTGATTCCACTAGATTGGCAAATCAAATAGTGAAGATTCATAATCTCTAGATTTAGAGATATACCATTTTCCAATTTATAACACTTATTGCAAGAAAATGAGATTCAAATAAATTTGGGAAGCTTCCTACAAGAGAGCTAGGAATAATATATTCTTTAGAATCAATCCAACACTTGAAGCAACAAGTTGAATACTGAATATTAGGAGGCCTTAAAGAAAATATCCCATTGCAAGAGTTGCAGACCTGCAAATTACATATTGCAAAAGAGAGAAAAAGGCCAAAGAAGCCTTACTATAGATTGAAGGAAGTAGAGACTCTAGAAAAGAGTTATGGATAATATTGGAGATTGGAGATCTCCATTGAATATTGAGGAGAACCAAGAAGGAGATCCTCATAGAAATCTGAATGTTGAAGACTTTAGAGTAAAGAAAGAAGAGACTCAAGGAAAAGAGTCTCATTGAATATTGAATATTGTAGATTACAAATTGAAGGGGGAGGAAAAACAGCTCAAGAATATGAAGAGACCCATAGGAGGTCCCATTGAAGAACTTTTAGTTTTGGAAGATAGGAGATATAGAAGGACTAACAAAGGTCTTATTGTAGAAGCAATAGATTTTGGAGATCAAGGAAGATCTCATTAAAGTCTTGTTAAGAAGACTTAAGAAGCTATGGGATTTAGAGGCTCAAAGAGAATACCTCAAGCTAACTTGAAATAAAAAAGGAGAAGAGTGCTAGAAAATAGAAGTACTTAAGAAAGAAGGATTTGGGATAATTGTCGCCATCCGAAAACAAGCCCAAAAGGAGAAATATTTGGCAAGAAGTTTGTCAAACTCTAGAAATAATTTCCAAAGACCTCAAGACATTCAAATTCTTCAGAAGAATGCCAACAAATAGGCCAAGGTTGAAGTCAAAATTTGACAAGGAGATTGAAGGAGAAAGGAGATAGAAGAAGCCACCAAATATGAAATGTTTGAAGATTACCATTGAAGCCTTGAAGGCTAAGTTGTGGAGAAAAGAGTCTGCTGAATTTTATAGTAGAATATTGAAGCTTCCTAGAAGGAAAGCTATAGCTACAAATTGGAGGAGTTTCCTACCAATTTTGGGAGATTCGAGGATAGCATTTCGTAGGATAAATTGATTGCATTATAATCTAAAAATTTTAGATTGAAGGACAACAATAAGGTAACATTAATAGCTACTATGTTTCAAATTTCAAGGTAGCATCCGGAAGGAGAGTTAAAGCCACCAAACTACATTTTTAGGCAGCAAGTTAGAGGAGTATTAAAGCTACAAATTGGTGAGTTAAGAAGTTGTTTTGGATAGCAAGGAAGAGTTGCAAATTCATCAAGTTTTAGGGCAGCAATTAGGTGATTCAAATCACCAAGAAATCCATCATCTATGAAGGTCATAAATGTATGCAACTTTGGTGCAAAAGCTTCATTATTTAAACACTTAGATTCGTCTTATTATTAAGTTTCATTAAGCACCACGTTAGAGTTTAAAGTTGCAAAGGAGAAATTTCAAGTTTAGAGTCTTCAAGGGAGTGCAAGAAATAGTTTCTACAAGGGTTAAAACCTGCACGTAAGAAAGAGGAGTTAGATATATTTTGAAAGAAAGAAAAATATCAACATCCTATCTTTTATTGAAAGCATAAAAGGTATTATTTGAAAGCAAATATTGCTTAAACTTTAGTGCATTAAGTATTAATCAAGAAAGGAATATTAGTGTACAAAATCAAGGTTGATTTGAAGTTTCAAAAGACACCATTGAGTGCAGGAAAAATTGTAGCAAATCTTGGTGAAGAGAAGCCACCAAAAGAAGCATTATAACCTCCAGGGAATAGGAAATAAGTTGCCATACTAAAAGAAAAGGAAGGAAGTTTCAAAAAGGAGACAAAAAGGTCTAAAAAATTATGATGCAAATTTAGGTATTTTATCTTAATTATTGTAGAATTATTTACATTCCATAATATCACCATACTTGTCTTGTCCAATGTATAAAAATAAGGATAGAAGCTAGAATGTCTCAAGACGCTAAAACAATAAGTATATTACAGTATCCAAGTGGCAGTTTCATCGAGTTTGAAGAGCAAACTATGAAGCAAAGAAAGAGAGCCAACTAAGGGCTCAATAGCATAGTTTTCAAGGTGTCTAAAGACACCAAAATTAATGCCACGTCTCATGAAAGCAGTGCCCATGGTGCAAGAAGAACCTGCAACTAAAAATAGATCAAGTTGGGCAGCATAATGACATTAGCAAGGCAGCATAACTCTAGTGCAAGTTGCAAGGAGAACAACATAAAGGAATAACATAAGAAGCAAAGAGTAAGGTGCAAGTAGCAAGGCATATTACCTAAATGGATAACAATAATAGTTTAGATAAACTACCACCTAGAAGATAACATTGAAGTACTTTATATCCATCGTTGTTGAAGTAGAACCACCTCCATTGGAGAGGAGCCACCTTTGTTGGAGAGAAGCACCATCGTTCATTGGAGAAAGCACACTATTTTTGCAAGCAAAAATAACTTGCAAAAGTTGGCAAGAGCGTTAAGGAAATAAGGGAGTTGAGAGTGTTGTTACATGAAAGAGAGAGAGCTTCCACTTGCCACCCTAAGAAAATGAATCTCATGCCACTTGGAACAAAGGAGAAGAATATTAAGAGTGTCTGTGAATTATTTGTAACACCTCTGAATTACAATGCTTGCACAAGGAGAAGAGTGCTCAAGTAATGCTCCATTCAAACTGACAAGGATCAATCATCATTACTCAACACTCAAGGATGGAATAACGCCTAAGTTACCAATATCAACATCATCTAATGTTCGTAACTTACCTGTACCACCTTTTAAGAAGTCTTAAGCTCAAAGGTAATGAATATGCCATGTGGTATGCATTACAAAGGGAAGTAGAGACATATTAATACATCTTTTCAAGAGAGCGCATAAACCATTGCTTACACAGGAAAGCTAGCATTAAGAGGAGGATAATGTAGTCCTAAGTGCACCGAGATCTAAGTCCATTTAATGCACAATGTCATACCTCATAGACTGGAGAATATACAACATTCAAAGACTTGAAAAGTGCAATCAAGGTCTAATTCTATCAACACATAGTGCATTACAGAGAGGTATAGTTGCATTACTTTAATATTTGCTTTCTATAAGTGCAAAGGAGATATAAGGTTATTTACTTCTAAGGTTGGTCAATTAATTGAAAGGATATATAAGGAGCTAAAACCTTATATAGATTATCGATGATTTAGAAAGCCAATTAAAGTGAGAAATTTATATTAATAAGTACTTATTCAAAGTACATTACTTGAGATTCTAATATCATAATATTTGCAAATAACTAAACTTGGAGATATAAGGATTTCTACCTTAGAAAATTAAATCATTATTTTGCAAATATTATCATTTTCTAAATTTTCAAATTAGGAAGACATAAGGAGTACTACATCAAACTTTAGATAATTGGAATTTAGAAAATTAAATCATTGAAAATTAAGGATAAAGGAATCAAAAACATTGAATTGCTTAAAGAGTTGGAAATTATTACTTTCATACTTGTCTCTTATACAAATTAAAGGGATAAAAGGAATCCAACCATAGAGAACTTCATCAAATTTAAAAGTGCATATATCAATAGGGAGAAATAAGGTGAAATATGAGTTGATTATTATATTAACATTATCTTCAAAATGTTAGGAAATCAACTCAAAAAGAAATCTAATAGATGCTAAGAACTTTATTAAGACCATAGCATACTCTAATCACTTGGGAGATATAATGTATACTACAAAACCTAAGATTTGATAAGGTTTTATCAAGTTAGTTCACATATTCTAAACTAGGGAGTCATAAGGTAGACTAATTCAAAATTTCTATCAAAAGTATTCTCAAATACCAAATATCTAGAATAATTCCATCGATTAATCATATACTACAATATTTGAAGAATTAAAATTTAGAATTTGGTCATATACTCAAATTCAACTTAGAATTCATATAGGGATATACAAGGTCTACAAGTGACAATAGTCTATTAAAACTGAGGAATAAAAATGTCTACTACAAAGAATACAGTGAATAATGATACGTACAACACCATCAGAAATGAAAGGGTAAGTGTTATTAAAATTGTAATAAAGAATTTACTTATAAAGTTTGAAGGAAATTTAGACCCTACTTCAAAAGTGATTCATAGTGAATCTTTAAAAGAAAACTTTGAAACTCTAGAATATTATCTACCTGCTAGAATCACTAAAGCAATTTATAATGAAAATAATGATATTCAAATTCCTTTAGACATTGGTAGCATATTAAATATGATATTACTTATATTAAAATGTTACAAATATGAGAATGTACAACAAAAAGGATTGATTGAATCACCTAAATAGAAAACACCAATAGATTATCCTTCTTAGAGAAGATATTTCAATTCTCATGCAGTATTGATACTTCAAGTTCTACTAATTCAATATATTATCATGATGCCTTAAGTGATTGTTTAGAAGCCTCTATACTAAAGAAGATGATTTATAAGGACAAAGGAAAATAGGAAATACTTATGCAAGAATCATGTGATAGTACAACCACTCATGAAAGCACAAAAACTAACTCCAAAGACAAGGATAAAGAAGAAGAAGAAAAGGAACCAGATCAAGGAGGTATACGGTGCAAAGTAAATTAAAGATAATACAAATAACATGACCAAGCCAAAAGAGTATTCAAAATATGAAGATCCGTATTGAATACTAAAGTATTCAATACCCAAATAATGTAGTACAAGGGGGGTGTTGGAGTATATTACATTATTTGGTAAATGCTAATGTACCACATTGGGTACATTATTAGATTACGAGAATATCTTAGATTAAGATTTGAGTAGTTACTCCATGCAATGTAATAAATGCATAAGTGTTAGAATGTGCAATGATGTAAATGTGCATGTAGTCCACATGTACATGAGTCATAGGATAGGTAGTTGAAGAGTCATGGGCCAAGGGACATATCTCCCTATATATATATATATATATATATATATATATATATATATATACCTTTGAGGTAGAAGAGAAAGTGAGAGAGAGGAAGTATAGTGAGTTTAGTAGGTACAATGTAGCTCATGCATTTTTATGGAGTGTTCAAGTCCTCCATTATATTACATTGTACTATTTTCATGAGCTTTCATTAATGGCTATTTTATGGGTTATTGCAGAAGTATCTCATATAATTTTCCTGCATATTATATTGCTTTTATCATATAGTTAACATTTCTTTCTCATTTTAGATGTTGTGGTTGCATTTCCTTTAATATAGATCATCAAAATCTAATAAGGCATTTGAGGTCAATTCTCCTCCATTGTCAATTTTGAGAATTTTGACCTGTTGGTTGCTTTCATTCTCAACTTCTGCTTTGAATTATTTAAATGTAGCAAAAGCTTATGATTTGTACTTGAGAAAATAAATTCAAGTACGTCTTGAGAAATCAATAATGAATATGATGAAATAATTTGCACCACCAAGATATGCAGTCTTCATTGGGCCACACAAGTCAAAGTGTACCAAATCTAACTTTGATTTGGCTCTCCCAGCTTTGTCCTTTTCAAACTTGTCTCTATGTTGCTTGGCCATGATGAAAGCTTCATACAAGATTTTATCTGTTGAGATCTTTTGTAAACCATATACCATATTCAACCTATTAATTTATTTAATACTAAAGTAGTTCAAATGACCTAGGCATTCATGCCATAATTGGTCTTTTGATGATCCTTTATAAATCAAAGTGTTATCACTATGAGTGACAAGTTTATATAAACATGTTTTCTCTTTGCCAACACCAATTAAATTATTTTTACTATCTTGTATCATGCATTTCTCCTATATAAACAATATTTTCATTTTTTGTTGTCCTATTTAACTAACTAAAATCACATTTTTCTTCATTCTAGGTATATACAAAATATATTTGATGTAACTCATCTTACCATTAGACATCTTGATGGAAGCTTTACCAGCTCCTTTCACTTGAAATATTGAGTTGTTACCAAAGGTGACATTTCCTTCTTCTATTTCTTGGATGCCACAAAGCCAATATTCTTATCCTATCATATACCTTGTAGCACTAGAATTGATGTACCATACTTGGTCATCATCATCATATTTTTACTGGTATGCAACTACAAATATGTTGTCATCTAGTTTGGATGCATAATGGCCACATTGATTCTTCTAATTATTATATTATCTATTTTTTGCAATCCTTTGACATGTGGCTTAGATTGCTATAATAGAAACAAGTGATAACCTTCTTCTGCTTTTGAGGTTGTATTTGATTGCAAGGCTCCTCAATATTTTTCATAAAAGGATTCTTTTACTTGAAATTCTTGAAATTTGCTGCATAATCTCCAAAAGAATCTTCTTCTTCATTGTTCAAGAGAAGTTCATGTTGCAATAGGATTTCCTCCAATTCATTGAATGTGAGGTTACCAAGTTTTCCATATTGATTTATTTGGGAGTACCATTTAAAAAAGGGACCAGGGTGGCGGGGAAAAGAGGGAGGGAAGATGAGGAAAATATCATCATTTTTTGCCTATTTTTTTCTGAGTACTTGTTAATCTGATTTTTTCCAGACCTTCCTTAGAAATTGCTTATCACAAGTTTTTTCAACTTTGATATAATAATTAAAAAATGTAATGCCTTGTAACTAATTCAAAGAATTCATCTAATAATTAAACCCTCAATTTTTTATCCATCTTGAGCTCTACCATGATGATAGCCATGATTAAAAATTACATAAATTAAATTATCCTTAACCTCATTAAGTGATGAACAACACAATAACCTATTTTTGAAGTTGACCTTGTGATGTATTAATCTCTGCATGTGGAACCCAGGTGTTGTAGGTGAGTTGGAGAGGAGAGGGCAATCCTCCAAGGGAGGTCCCAGGTTCAAATATCCACCCTACAAAAAAGCTGAATTGGGTATCCAAAATCCAATTGATAATGTTGGTGTGGGCAGGGTCGGGTGCGACTCTTGGGTGACTTTGACGGTGTAGAACCCCATGTTCACGGTCTCTCAGACCAAGGTGGCCCTGCAAGGGGTTTTTCTCTTAAAAAAAAAAAATCTCTGCATGTGGAAGTATTGCATGAGAGTGTGTACTTGATAGTTTTTGAGTTACAATCAAGACATATCTCATACCTGATATTTGTTGGGACTTAAGGAACAAACTGGTGCAGTTCATCCTTTCCACAACTCTATTTTGCTAAGAGTATAAGGCATTGAAATTTACCTTTTAATACCATGTTGTTTGCAAAATGCAATGAAGACATGTTGGATTATATTATATTATTTGGGACATGCCAATATACCACCTCGGATACATTATTAGATTAGGAGAATATCTTAGATTAAGGTTTGAGTAGTTACTCCATACAATGTAATAAATGCACAAGTGTTAGAATGTGCAATGATGTCAATGTGCATGTAGAATTGTAGTCCACATGTACATGAGTTATAGGATAGGTAGTTGAAGAGTCATGGGCCAAGGGATATATCTTCCTATATATATATATATATATATATATATATATATATATACCTTTTAGGTAGAAGAGAAAGTAAGAGAGAGGAAGTATAGTGAGTTTAGTAGGTACAATGTAGCTCATGCATTTTTTATGGAGTGTTCAAGTCCTCCATTATATTACATTGTACTATTTTTGTGAGATTTCATTAATGGCTATTTTTTGAGTTATTGCAGAAGTCTCTCATATAATTTTCCCTCATATTATATTGCCATTATCATATAGTTAACATTGCTTTCTCATTTTAGATCTTGTGGTTGCATTTTATTTAGTATAGATCATCAAAAGCTAATAGTGGTATTAGAGCACAAGGTAGATTGATAGGAAATAGAGAGAGCCACAAGAGATATTGATAAGAGATAGGAACTCTCATCTTCAAAATTTCTAGAAATTACCTTTGGCTAGAGTCTTTCCATAGAGTTGCAAAAAAACTTGTGAATACTATGACTCATCATTGATTCTACTAGATTGACAAATCAAATAGTGAAGATTCATAATCTCTAGATTTAGAGATTTACCATTTTCCAATTTATAACACTTATTGCAAGAAAATGAGATTCAAATAAAGTTGGGAAGCTTCCTACAAGAGAGCTAGGAATAATATATTCTTTAGAATCAATCCAACACTTGAAGCAACAAGTTGAATACTTAATATTAGGAGGCCTTAAAGAAAATATTCCATTGCAAGAGTTGCAGACCTACAAATTACAGATTGCAAAAGATGTCAAGTGTTAGAATGTGCAATGATGTCAATGTGCATGTAGACTTGTAGTCCACATGTACATGAGTTATAATATAGGTAGTTGAAGAGTCATGGGCCAAGGGATATATTTTCCTATATATATATATATATATATATATATATATGCCTTTTAGGTAGAAGAGAAAGTAAGAGAGAGAAAGTATAGTGAGTTTAGTAGGTACAATGTAGCTCATGCATTTTTATGGAGTGTTCAAGTCCTCCATTATATTACATTGTACTATTTTTGTGAGCTTTCATTAATGGCTATTTTCTTAGTAATTGCACAAGTCTCTCATATAATTTTCTTGCATATTATATTTCCATTATCATATAGTTAACATTGCTTGCTCATTTTAGATCTTGTGGTTGCATTTTATTTAGTATAGATCATCAAAAGCTAACAGTGGTATTAGAGCAAAAGGTAGATTGATATGAAATAGAGCGAGCCACAAGAGAGATTGATAAGAGATAGGAACTCTCATCTTCAAAATTTCTAGAAATTACCTTTGGCTAGAGTCTTTCCACAGAGTTGCAAAAAAAACTTGTGAAGACTATGACTCGTCATTGATTCCACTAGATTGACAAATCAATTAGTGAAGATTCATAATCTCTATATTTAGAGATTTACCATTTTCCAATTTCTAACACTTATTGCAATAAAATGAGATTCAAAGAAAGTTGGGAAGCTTCCTACAAGAGAGCTAGGAAGAATATATTCTTTAGAATCAATCCAGAACTTGAAGGAACAAGTTGAAGACAAAATATTAGGAGGCCTTAAAGAAAATATTCCATTGCAAGAGTTGCAGACCTACAAATTACAGATTGCAAAAGAGAGAATAAGGCCAAATAAGCCTTACTATATATTGAAGGAAGTAGAGACTCTAGAAAAGAGTTATGGAGAATATTGGAGATTGGAGATCTCCATTGAATATTGAGGAGAACCAAGAAGGAGGTCCTCATAGAAATCTGAATATTGAAGACTTTAGAGTGAAGAAAGAAGAGACTCAAGGAAAAGAGTCTCATTGAATATTGAATATTGTAGATTGCAAATTGAAGGGGGAGGAGAAAACAATTCAAGAAGCTGAAGAGACCCATAGGAGGTCCCATTGAAGAACTTTTAGTTTTGGAAGATTGGAGATAGAGAAGGACTAGCAAAGGTCTTATTCTATAAGCAATAGATTTTGGAGATCAAGGAAGATCTCATTAAAGTCTTGTTAAGAAGACTTAAGAAGCTATGGTATTTAGAGGCTCAAAGAGAAGACCTCAAGCTAACTTGAAATAAAAAAGGATAAGAGTGCTAGAAAAGAGAAGTACTTAAGAAAGAAGGATTTGGGATAATTTTCGCCATTCGACAACAAGCCCAAAAGGAGAAATATTTGGCAAGAAGTTTGTCAAACTCTGGAAATAATTTCCAAAGACCTCAAGACATTCAGATTCTTCAGAAGAAGGTCAACAAATAGGCCAAGGTTGAAGTCAGAATTCGACAAGGATATTGAAGGAGAAAGGAGATAGAAGAATCCACTAAATATGAAATATTTGAAGATTGCCATTGAAGGCTTGAAGGCTAAATTGTGGAGAAAAGAGTCTGCTAAATTTTATAGCAAAAAATTGAAGCTTTCCAGAAGGAAAGCTATAGCTACAAATTGGAGGAGTTTCCTACCAATTTTTGGAGATTCGAGGATAGCATTTCGGAGAAGAAATTGACTGCATTATAATCTAAAAATTTTAGATTGAAGGACAATAAAAGGTAGCATTAATAGCTGCTAAGTTTCAAATTTCAAGGGAGCATCGTGAAGGAGAGTTAGAGCCACCAAACCACATTTTTATTTAGCAAGTTAGAGGAGTATTAAAGCTACAAATTGGTGAGTTAAGAAGTTGTTTTGGACAGCAAGGAAGAGTTGCAAATTCATCAAGTTTTAGGGCAGCAATTAGGTGATCCAAATCACCAAGAAATCCATCATCTACGAAGGTCATAAAGGTATGCAACTTTGGTGCAAAAGCTTCACTATTTAAACACTTAGATTCATCTTATTATTAAGTTTCATTAAGCACCACATTAGAGTTTAAAGTTGCAAAGGAGAATTTCCAAGCGTAAAGTCTTCAAGGGAGTGCAGGAAATAGTTTCTACAAGGGTTAAAATATGCACATAAGAAAGAGGAGTTAGATATATTTTGAAAGAAACAAAAATATCAACATCCTACCTTCTATTGAAAGCATAGAAGATGTTATTTTAAAGCAAAGGTTGCTTAAACTTTAGTGCATTAAGTATTAATCAAGAAAGGGAGATTAGTGCACAAAATCAAGGTTGATTTGAAGTGTCAAAAGACACCATTTTTTTTATATTTGTGGAAAACATCACAAAATGGATGCCACTTTCGGGTAAGACCCAAGGAGGCAGGGGTATCCATTCCACCAAAAATGCCGAGGACTCGAACATGGCCTACCACCTTTGACATACTCAAGGAGCAAACAAACACACAAAATCAATTTTAAAATAAGTAAATAACAACAAAAATAATAAAATAAAATAAAAAACATGCTCCTTGAGTGTGTCAAAAACAAAATCACAACCAAACACGCACAATAAGATAAAAAAAACCACAACACAAACCACATAGAAAAACACAAGAACCACATAACAAAACACAAACAAGACAAAAACAACAGAACACTACAAAGACATAACCCAAAAAAAACATGAAAAATAAACACAACCAAAACCTAAAAAATAAAAATAAAATAAAAATAAAAAACAACCAACAATAGAAAATAAACAAAAACAAAAAACATAGAAAACACTCACACATAAAAACACGAAATAACAAAAACAAAGAGAAACCCAAAAACAAGAATGAAAAAACACAAGAACAATAACATAAAAAATATAAAAAAAAACACAAACACAAAAAAACAAAAACACATGAACAACAAAAAACAATACAAAGAACACAAAAAACAAAACAAAACAAAAGAACCCACCCACCTTAAAAAACTAAAGGAAATAAACAAAAAAGAAAAAAAAAATTGAACATAAAAATGACCTATCTAGACCAGAAGACTATTAAGGCAAGAATCAACAGAGGAAACAAAATAAGGAATAGAATGAGCTAGGGAACTAAAAAAAACTAAATGAACCAAAGAGAAGAAGAAAAAAAAGCAAGAAGAAACTAGGTACCTTCAGAACTGGAGCCATCCAAAGAAATGATAGAAAGAAGAGCTTCCCTTATTTGAGAAGCCCACCATATAGGAGGGTGGCCATAACAAGTAAGATCACCTTTGTCCAAAGCCCAATTAGCTAAAGCATCAACACTCTTATTTTGATATATGACCACATGATTGTAATCAACTTTCAAAAATCCCATCTGGATTAACTAAATCTTCTCAATAATTCTTTTTATTCTCCAATCCACCTTATGATTCTTAGGAGTCTTCAAGAGATTAATCATAATTTTAGATTCAAACTCAACTAACACATTTTCCCATCCAACCTTAGTAGCCTCTTGAAGGCCTCTGGGGATACCATACCCATTAGCAAGATTATTGGAAAGAATACCCAAATTCTCAGCAAAAGTAAAAACCAGGGAGTCATTTGAAAGTCTACCAATTCCTCCCAGACTAGATTTTCTAGGGTTCCCTCTAGAGGCTCCATCAGTATTGACTTTTCTAAAATCCTTAGGAGGAGGTTGCCAATTTCTAGTCCTATCCATCTTACTAATACTCACATTCCCTTTAAGTTGGTTGCCCTTAGAAGATTTAATCTTCAATCTTTGCATCACTTGATCCCATTTTTGGTGGGTGTTTTGGGGGTGATTAAGGAGTTGATGGACTGATTAAACTAAGTTGGCTATGGTATTTTGCCAAATATAGTGAATATCCTTCCTATATTGATTAAAAAATTGGTTGTTCCTTTCATTCCAAATATTCCAAAGAAGAATGGTAGAACCCATCCAAACTAACTTCCTAATAAAATGATCAACACCCTCTTGATTAGGCCAATCCCTTTGTATCGCTCCAAATTTTTTGCATCCTTACCTTCAGGCTATAGGATCCACGCCCGAAAGGGGGATGCGAGAAGGATGGGACAATACCTCGGACTGAGAGGCCCTTTGAAGGTCGCGCCTCTCGGGGAGGGGGTATAAGGGTGAATTTTTGATGGATGGTGGGTTCACCAGGAAACTTTGAGTGGTAGTTTCCATGCCTAGGTTGAGAATGGGTTTGATGTGTTCATTTTGTACTTTAATCATTCATATCCTAGGTTTGGCCAAGATGAATCTAAGCTATTCTATATGCCAATGCTGATTTATATGGATACAAAAAACATGAATAAGTGCTAAACACAGAAAGTGTGCTAAATAAGATAGAATGTACCTGATTTCGGATGTCTGATGAAGATTCTAAGGTTTGTAGAAGTCCAGATCATCTCAAATCTTACATAATCATCTGCAATTGCACAGAATCATCTCAGATCACAGTCGGTCATCTGAGATCAGACGAGATCATCGTCGACCTGACGCATGAATTCGTCAAAAACCTACAATCACAGAAACAGATACCAAAGACCAAAAATACAACTGCAAAAGCAAGGGGAAATGATAGAAATAACAGTAAACTTGCCTAAATGATAAATCCAGATAACAATTAAAGGAAATGCATTAATTTAATAATTTATTTTAACTTTATCATGCATCTATGCTAAATGAGGTGAACTCCAGAATGCAAAAATAGAATAAACTAAGTTAATGCATAAGGAAATGAAGAGAGAAGATAAAAAAATGCAAACTCTGGGCTCTGATTGCCCCCAATCTGGACTATAGTCGAGATCACCTCCAATCATACGAGATCATCGCCGATCTACGATAGGATCATCCGAAATCATCTGGAATCGCCAACGACGATCCGAGCTTGCTCCAGCTGAAAAATAGTAAAATTCCTGCAAGAAAAACTTGAAATACACAATGCAAACAATGGTGCGAAGGTGTTCTAATGCACGAGAAACTAAAGTTGCAGGGAAAATCAGCCAGGGGAAGTCAAGAAAAATCCTAAGTTTATATAGGATTTAGGGAGAGGTTAGGAGGTTGGAGATCACCCCAATTTGGGAGATCTCCAACGGGGGAGACTCTAACCACGCAGACACGCTTTCTGCCCAAGTTAGAGAAGTTGTTGAAACAGAAGCTAATTATGAAAATTTAGTTTTGGGATGAAATCATCTGGACGTTCTATTCCAGATGAATTCGTCAGATCTGGGACGATTTCGTCTGATCAGTGACGATATCGTCCAACGGTCAAAACAAATCCTAAAAATGGCACGAAAAATGAGGGGAGCAGGTAACGGGCGGTTAACGGGCGGTTTTGGGGTTAAAATTCAAATTTTTATCTTTTTACTAAGGTTTAACTGCGCCAATTTTAGGGTGCTACATTTTGCCCCCTCTTTAGCGAATTTTCCAAAGAAAATGCGTTAAAGACGAGTTCTTCCCATTTTACGAGAAAGCAAAAATTTACTCAATTTTCTAGACGACGATTCTAGGTCGAATCGTACAACTGCTTACTATGGTGCCCCCTCCGTGTTTTTACCCAAATCGAACGTTTGAGGTAAAAGCGCGAAAAAGAAAAATTTTTAAAAAATGTTGTTTTTTTAAATAAAATTAAGAAAAATAGGGTAAAACCCTAATTCATTTTTATTGTTCATTTTCACTGTTTTTAGAGCTCTACAGACAAAATGGTCGAAACCACGCACAGATCGACAGAGGTCCGACGCGGGCTACGGGTAAGGATCGAAACTTAGTGAATTATGTTTTTAATTTGATTTGTGTAATTTTTTATTTAAATTTTGACTATTTTGGGGCATCGCGGCCGTTTTTAGGCCGTCGACGACGTCGGGATGAAATCGTCCCAATTTCGTCAAAATCGTCCCTAGATCGTCGATTTCATCTAGGGGCGAAATCGACGAAATAGGGGCGATCCCGTCCAACAAGGGGCGATCCCCAAGTTGCGAAATCGGAGACGATTTCATCCTACCAAGGATGATTTGACCCAATTTAGGATGATATCATCCAATGGTGGACGATATCATCATTGTTTTTAGAAGATTAAATTGATTTAACTGATTTTAATGATTATCTATTGATAATTTTTATTGTTTGATTGTTTATTTTGTAGAGGGGATTACTAAAAATTCGAGAGTGGAAATACGGGGGACTCAGAGACGATGTAGCCGTGCTCGACCAGGTGGAGCGAGACCGACTAGCGAAGGTCGGACTACAACATGTGGCAGAGATGCCACAAATACCGACAGACATGGGGCTACTGACAACCCTAGCAGAGAGGTGGTATCCGGGGTCGTCCTGCTTTCGGTTACCGATAGGGGAGATGGCTCCCACTTTGGAGGATGTATGGAGGATCTTGAGGATCCCCATACAAGGATGGTTTATGACTCCTACGGCCAATCAAGGCCAGGCTATGATGAGGTTGTGCGGAGACCCGAGCTTCACCCTGGAGAAGGGCGGAGTGAACATCGAGTCTCCGAGGCAGATGCTTGGGGCATCTAGGTTGACTCGGGTTTTGCAGGGGTAGTGGGTGGCCTCATTGCTGTGCCACCAGAGCGGGTGCAGATTACCATGGCTCCTTTTAGATGTGGTCTATGACATGAGAGACCATGGGTACAGATTTGCATGGGGCAGCTTTGTACTATGCCGCTTGTATAGGATCCTACATGGGGTCGTATACAAGGGAGGCCGATGTCTGGTTTTGACATCGCTACTACAGGTATGGTGTTGGGAGCACATCACGGTGCGGAGGCCGGTAGGACTCCCACTGATAGGGGTTGATCGGGAGAGACCCCGGGTTTTCTATTGGTGGCTCTAGAGAGGGTCACAATGGCGGATAGATCTGTCGATGTCATGGAGGTTACTAGATGACCTCATCCCTGACCAGATCACCTGGAGGCCATGGAGAGAGCATCCAGGGTGGGGAGAGGATGGACAGGAGTTGGCTCACATCAGGCGAGTCTATTGGCTAAGGATGGAGTGGGGAGAGGTAGAGCTCCACCGCTACGACCGAGTTTTGTGGTAGTTCGGTCTACAGTAGGGGATCCCATCTCTCAGGGACTATGAGTACTCCCAGACTATCCGGGATAATACCACACTGAGCGGGGCTCCGGATATGCAACGATTTTGGAGCTAGGACATGGATGATGCCCCCATCTAGCTAGTGGATGGGGATGACGTTGGGGTCATTGATGGATACGATGCCTGGTACGTAGGCATCCACCCTCCTCGGATGACGAGGGCATAGGGTCCGATGCACGCGGTTGTGCGATGGATGGGGAGGCGGTGCCAGGCTGCCATTGAGGCAGCGCGGGGTCATGGAGGGAGAGAGCAGCAATGGTCTCCATAGGAGAGATGCCAGAGGATGCCATAGGCTCCATAGAGACCATAGTAGATAGGGAGGAGGGAGGAGGGATTCCCTTCTCGGAGGGGAGAGGCCACCATCACCCGATAAGGGCAAGGGTGTCGAGGTGGGGGAGAGCAACGAGATGGTGGCTCTCCGGGCTGAGGTTGCCCACCTCCGGGCTCAGGTGCAGACACTACAGGATGAGGCTACATGGCTCAGGGCTCGGAGCGGAGGGGCGAGCATGCAGGAGTTGGCGCGGTCTATGGCTCAGACCATGTTCTATCAGGGAGCATACTTCCAGCTGGTTCCAGAGGGCCAGAGGTTATAGCTACCAGTCGATATTACGGAGCCGATCAGGGGGGGATCATCGAGGACATCCTCACGATCGACGATGAGGACCCGAGACATAGCATGGACCTCGATGGGGCCACCTCCTCCACCTCAGGGTGGGAGAGGAGATGAGGCTGAGAGCTCGAGGGCTTCTCGAGACTAGCTGCTATAGACTATAGATTGGATATATTTTTGAGAGGATTGAGTATGCCAGGGTATAGATTGTGGCATACCAATCCAGTTTTGATATGATGTACATATATTTTGATATATATATATATATATATATATTTTTTGTGATATGACTTGTCCATATGTTGTATGATGCTTTAATGTTTGAATTGTTGATTGATGATTCATGTAATTATGTCGTTTGGAAATAGTATAATTTTATGTCATGCTATAAAATTTAAATGAAATAATCTGATGTAAACAAATTGGTTGTTTTGTGGTGTGATTTGATGAAAAATAAAGGGACTTCTAACAATAATTTCAAAGGACATTGTCGTTGTTATAGACCATTTCATGGAGTCACCGCTCGCTAGGTCGTCAAGCTAATCCCAGTATAGAAATATTGCTAAAAGTAAAAGAGTGCTTAAGAGACTGTCTTAAGACTTTGTGTTGTGATGATGAAAATGATGATGGTGATGATTTGTTTTCAGATTTTCATAAAAATATTATGCATGAAATATTAAAAATATGATTGTTTTTGCTAGGCATAAAATTCCTAAGTGTGATAAAATTTTGAACAATTCCCCTAGGAATTATACCATCGTTGTAAAATTGAATGTTGACATAATGAAATGAAATAGAAAAAGTGTTCATTCTTTTTAAAGCACAATTGTGTAACATAATGATGTAAGCCATATGTTTTTATGAATTAAAATAAATGGGAAAATAAAATTAGAACAATGGTTTGCGCTAGGCATAGAATTATAGGTATAGACTTATACCATCATCGCGAAATCCAAAGAGGAAATTGATATTTTAGTTTTATTGCATGATTGATTTTTGATTTTTAAAATAAACAAAATATAAGATAAGGACTTGCGCTAGGCATAAAATTCCAGTTTAGGTTTTGGAACTATACCATCGTTGCGGAAGTCGAATATATAAAGAAATGTGACTTTATTGCATGTTTTGAAAGAAGTTTTGGATTTTTGAAAAAAACATGTATGTAATTGTTTTTATACTAAACAGATGTTCTCAAGTAAGAAAATGAAATTATTCCAGACAATTTGCATAAATATTTTAAATTATCTCAAAGACAAAATTTAGATTTATAAGGAACCCCATGTGCAGATGTGAGTTCATTGCCGATCTTGATCTATCATAATGATACAAAAATCTCTCAAATACAAATGTGTGTGCAATTGTATTGTTCATTCACCAATTTTGAGCAAGATAATTTGATACAAGTAATTTGAATTAACCAAATAAGTGTTCGTTGACCATGATTTATATGCATGTAACCGTACCAGACTACTATGTAAGTCGGGTCATCAAGAGCTAGCTAATCCATAAGCCGACATAGGTCTGTACAAAAGAAGGTCGCTAATGTAACAGACATATCACCACGCTAGGAATTACCCAAGGCCAAGCGGGTTGGGCACAAACCACCTGTTATGGGGCTTACCTCACGGTTTTCGAATAATTGAGAATTCCAGGGATTCAAGCTCATTCACCCTTCTTTTCTTTTCAAGGGGTAGGGAAAAGGATTTTATTGCTTTTTGCTTTTGCTTTTCTCTTTCTCTTCTTTTTTTTTTTTTTGTTTCTTGGAACTTGAGATAATGCTGAAATATTGCTGCGATGGTACAAAATGATATTTTTCTTTTTCTCATTTTCTTTGACTTTTCTTTTTCTTCCTATACTAGGGATACTTGCTCGGATTGGCTGTAGAGCAAGGGATTTTTATTCTGGGTAGGGGTGAGCTTGTCCTTTTGTCAATTCTCAAAGATTCTAGACCATGTGCATGATAGGATAGCAGGGGAAACTTTTCGCTCAAGAAACCATTTCTACTATGTAGCATCATATCGAATTTGCAATGAAATCATTTTAATGTGAAGAGATATACTTGGTTCAAGTAAATAACAAGATCAATTCTCTATGCTCAAAACTTTATTTAATTCAACTGTGGACTTTGATATAAGAGAGATTAATAATCATACCAAATAAAATCAAGATATTTATTCATGTGAGTGTGAAAGTGCGGGATTCCAAATAAATGCTAATTTATCCAAAATAACTGAAAATATAACTGCAATACTTCAAGAATTGATAGGTGTGAAAATAAAAGATGTTTTTTGAAGATTTTGATGATTTTGATTTTTTTATATTTTGATTTTAATTTATGAATTGAAAGAATAAATACTATTACTATTTTTGAAATTTTTATATGGATGACTAAAATGAAACAATATGCAAAACAATAATATATACAATGATGAAATGACCAGATTTATGCATAATAGCGTTTAAGATGCATAATGTTCATAGGTTCTTTAAGATCTTTACCATCTAAGGTAGCTAATCTGTATGCTCCCGAGCCAAATTTAGCAGTGATGATATACGGTCCAAGCCAGTTAGGTTCAAATTTACCTTTAAGATCTTTAGTTGCATTAGTATTTTTTTTATTTTCTTTTAAGACAAGGTCGTCGATCTCAAAGGATCGATGATGAACTTTCTTGAGGTATGCTCGTTTAAGCTTGTTTTGGTAGGCACGAAGATGTTCCAAAGCATTGATGCGCTTCTCATCTAAGAGTTCCAACTGACTAAATCTTCCAGCACGATATTCATCTCCTACTTCAGTATCTTGAAGTAGCAGAGCCAAAGAAGGAACTTCTAATTCAAAGGGAAAAACTGCTTCAGCGCCATAAACCAAAACAAAAGGTGAAGTGCCCGTGGGAGTACGAACACTAGTTCGATAAGCCCACAAAGCAGGATATAGTTGAATGTGCCAATCTCGGCCAGATTTGTTGACCAGTATTTTGAGGATTTTGATTAATGTTTTATTAGATGCTTCTACTTGGCCATTACCCTGAGGATAATAGGGAGTGGACCAACGATGTTGAATTTTATATTTTTGACATAATTTCTTGACATCTTTATTTTTGAAACAAGTTCCATTATCTGAGATGAGATTTGCAGGAATTTCGAACCTACAAATAATTTGATTAAAAATAAACTTGGAAACTTGGGTTCCAGTGCAAGAAGCTAAGGGCATAGCTTCAACCCACTTCGTGAAATACTCGATGGCGGTTATGATGAATTTGTGTCCATCAGATGACATAGGGTTGATTTTTCCAATGATGTCTAAGCCCCATTTTGAAAAGGGCCAAGGAGATGAAATAGCTCGCAGTTCTTGTGCAGGGGCATGGACAAGGTCAGCATGTTTCTGGCACTTGTCGCAATGGCGCACGTAATCATGTGCATCATTCTCCATGGTGGGCCAAAAATATCCTATCCTAAGGAGCTTCTTAGCAATGGCGCTACCACTAAAGTGTCCCCCACAAGATCCATCGTGGGCTTCACTCAAAGCTGATCTAGATTCTTCTAGATTCAAACATCTCAATAGGATGCCTTCAAAATATCTCCTATATAACGTATTGCCAATAATGACGAAGCGACTTGCTCGTCTACGTAATAACCGATGTCTGGTTGCTATTAAAACCTTCAGGGAAGGTCCCATTTTGAAGAAAATTGAATATATCAATGTACCAAAGTTCAGGAGTAGTTTCGTTGATCAGAAACACATCCAAAGGTTCTAAGCATGATTTATTTGAAGTGGGTTCCTGGAGTCGACGAATAATGATGGTAGCATATTCGTCATCTAACTCCAAGGGTAAAAGGGATGCAGCTGCAGCCATAGCGTCAACCGCACGATTGCTAGTTCGAGGAATAGCTTCCAAGGTAACTTGATCAAATAAAGATAATAATTGTAATACATATGCTTTATATGGACGCAATTTATCATCTCTGGTCTGATAAACATCATTAATTTGATTTATGACAAGTTGAGAATCACCGAAAACTAATAGATTTTTAATTTTCAGTGCCAAGGCAGCTCGTAATCCAAGGATTAGAGCCTCATATTCAGCAGTGTTATTAGTACAAGCAAACGTTAATTTAAAGGACAGAGGTATAAGATGTTTCTACGGAGATATTAAAATAATACCTGCACCAGCCCCACTCATGCATCGGGCTCCATCAAAGTATAGGGACCATTGCTCTGGATGGTCTGCCTCTAATTTAAGGCATTCATCAGGAAACTCAATGATGAGGGGATGGGTAGACTCTAAGGGTGCAGCGACTAATTGATCTGCTATGATTTGACCCTTAACAAGACTTTTGTCCTATAAACGTGAGTTCAAACTCGCTTAGCGCAAGAACCCACTTTGTTGTGCGACCAGATAAGTACGGTCGACTCATGAGATACCGCAAAGGATCGAATTTAGCAATAACATACATTTTTTGACTGAGCATATAATGGCGTAGTTTCTGTGTAGAAAATATGACTGCTAGACATAATTTCTCTAATGTTGTGTAACGGGTTTCATAACTGATTAATGTTCTACTAATATAATAATTAGCACGTTCTTTCTTCTCATCGTCAAGTTGAGCTAACATAGCTCCTAAGGCAAGATCTGAAGCAAAAATATATAAGATAAATGGGCGATCAGGTCTAGGTGGCGAAAGCATAGGTGGGTTAAGGAGATATTGTTTGAGGAGTTCAAATGCTTCCTGACATTCATCATCCCAATGAAAAGAGACATCTTTCTTAAGAAGCTTAAGAAAGGGTCCTGTTTTGTCCGCCAACTTATCGATGAAGCGACGAATAGCTTGAAGCTTACCTTGTAGACTCCGTAATTCAGATATATTTGTGGGTGCGGGCATATCAGTGATAGCCATGATCTTGAGAGGGTCAATTTCAATGCCACGTAAAGAAACTATAACCCCCAATAATTTATCGGACTTAACGTCGAATATACATTTGGCTGGATTCAGTCGGATAAGATATTCCCTTAACCGATCAAATACTTTTCTCAAGTCATCTAAATGATCATCTTCTTTGATGGAACGAGCTATAATATCATCTACATAATCATGTAGAATATCATGCATCATATCATGAAAGATATAAGTCATGGCTCGTTGATATGTTGCACCTGCATTCTTCAAACCGAATGGCATCACTTTCCAACAAAAGGTCCCCCAAGGGGTAATAAAGGTTGTTTTAGCCTGATCTTCGAGAGCTATCCTGATCTGATTATAACCAAAAAATCCATCCATTAAGGATATCATTCCACTCCCAACAATAAAATCAATGATCTGATCCATGTTGGGAAGAGGAAAATCATCTTTAGGGCATGCAACATTAATATCTCTAAAGTCTGTGCAAACCCTAACTTTGGTAGCTTCTTTCTTAGTTACTTGGAACTACATTCGAGATCCATTCAGCATAATCAATGGCTTGTATAAAAATAACCTTCAGGAGTTTTTCTAATTCCCCTTTGACTAGTAAGGCCACTTTAGGATGCATTTTTCTAAGTTTTTGTTTAACAGGTTTAGCATCCGGATGGACTACTAGGTGATGCATAACTACAGAAGGGTCTAATCCTGGCATATCTTCATATGTCCAAGCAAAGACATCTTCATATTCCTTAAGAAATGCTATTATGTTGTCCTCGGACATCATGGAAGATATTCCTCCACTCATCGTATTCTTATGTTGTGAGCATATTACATGTAAATGGCTTATTCATTAAACACAAGGCATCACGTTTATCCAAATAATCTTGGTAACATATGAGATGGTCATCATCCTCAAATAGGAAGGTTGTCCTTTACTAGGAAATAGGCCCACACCACATCGAGTAGAGCCATGGTTCTACCTCAAAGGGTTCTTTCATACCATTTTGGAAAGGTCCCAAACCTTTCCCTTTATATCCCAATTTAAGCATTATAGGCTTAGCTTTAATATACTCATTAGTAAAATAACATCGAGCATATCCATCATAATGAGCCTTGATGTTTCTAGGTATTCTACCCCAGTCATATCCCTTATAAATAAAAGCGCAACTCCCGACTTGGTAAATACTTCCCATAGGCTGTGGGAGACCCAAGGTACGAGGAGAGGGTGGCAAATTATTTAAGATAAGGGAATCTTGCATAGCAGCGTTTGTTTTTTCTGATATAAGAATTTTAGATAAATCGGGTAAGAGCTCATCAGTAAGAGCGTAAGAGGTAGAAGGAACATTTCCTACATCTTCGGATGCGGAAACTATGCCTCCGGTAGGTGTAGATGTTGTAGAGATGTTGATGGATGAGTCTATACAAGTTATAGGAGTAGAGCAAGAAACCTTGGTTGTGGGTTTAGGATCTTTTTGAGGTCCTAATGTGGTTTGTTCGGAAGATGGTTGAACCATATGTAGAGGTGGAGTTGATGGAGAAAGAGTAGATGATGTTATGGGTGTGTGTTTCACACGTTTAGATGGATGATGAGAATTAGGATGTGTGGATGATAGAGCAGGGCAAAATTGAACTCCAATAGGTTCTCGCCAAAGCACACATATCAAAGGGTCTAGGATCACCATGAATGGTAACCAACTGATTCTTAAATTCGAATTTAACACATTGATGTAAAGTTGAGGGAACGACTCGCATCGCGTTGATCCAAGGGTGACCCAAGAGTATATTGTACGATGCAGGGCAATGTACAATAAACACGATCGTGTCTAAGGTTCTTGGACCAACTTGCAATGGGATAGTAATAACTCCACACGTTTCTTGTGTTTCGTCATTGAAGGCTTTTATGATCATATCAGTTCTTTTCATTTCGTCACTTCTAAACCCAAATATTTGGTAGAAGTCAAAAGTACAAATGTTTAAAGATGAACCATTATCAATCAAGACTCGTTTAACTGCTACATCTCCAATTAGGGCAGTAATATATAAGGGGTTATCCTTATGTAAACTATGTTGCGGTATATCTCTATCCCGAAAGTCAATACAATCAACTTCACGAGTTATGATAGTATTGGCCATGGCTTCAGAGTTGAATATTTTGTGGTACCATCATTTGGCTTAATGTGAGCATTAATTCATCCCTATGTGTAGGAGAAGATCTTAAAAGGTCCAAAAGGGAAATTCTAGCTGTAGTATTTGATAATTGTTCATTAATATTATAAGGAGGTTTAGGTTGAACATTAGGTGCATGATTCCCTTTATTAGGAACTTTCAAAACAAATGGAGCTGATCCATCATTCTGAGTTTGATCTTGTTGAGAATTTTGAGCCTGTTGTCTAGTAACAGCTCCGATGGTACCTACAATATTATTTTGCGGATGATGAATGGGTCTTGGTCTAGCGTTTATGGCTTGTTCATTAGAAAGTAATTGGTGAGACGATGGTCTAGTAGTGACTCTTCTTGGAAATGGTTCTTCTGGAACCATAGAACTTGTGATAGGTTGAATAGCATCTGATTCATCTTCAGAGCTATTCGATTGATTTGATGTGATTTCCATGTCACTTTCAGTCTCGTATTCTGTATCACTAAGATCAGGTGTCCGAATATTATATAGAGGTCTGGTCGTAACCATGGATAAAGTTGTGTCAAATATTTGCAGATCATGAGCAGGTAAATGCCCACTAATAGTCCCTACATATCGGGTAGGAGGGGGAACATTATGATGCTCAATTTGATTAGCCACCTCTTTACCATGCTTTGGTAAAGGATGTTGAAATATGTCCAATGATTGATTGGCATTCTGATTCTGATTTTGGGGGATGTTCTTTTGAGCATTATTAGGAGGATTTTGTTTAGGTTGAAAGGCTTGCACCTCCATCTCATTGTTATCAATTAAGTCTTGTATTTTATGTTTTAATATTTTACAAGAGTTGGTAGCGTGTCCAGGTCCTCTATGGAAATCACAGTGTAAATCAGCTCTGTATCCGGGTATAGTTGGATCAGGTTCCCGGATATTTGGTAATTGGATCAAACCTCGTTCTAATAATTGCGGTAGAATGGTTGATAGAGGTTGATTTAACCTAGTAAATTCTCGAGGTGGTTTATCAGGAGGTTTCAGTATAAACTTCTCCGTTGTTTTCGTAGCATTAACATTAGCAATGTTTCTGCTATCAGTGACTCCATCACCCACAACTTGTTTATTCTTATATTGATTTTTGGATGTTTTCTCATCATCTTTCTTTTTAAGCTGACCTCTCCTAATGAGAGCATCTTCCACTCTTCGAGCTAAGTCTATAGCTTGATCGAAGGTGGTCAAGGTAGCAGTTGATAACTCATAGGATAGTTGTTCTTGTAAATTATTGATAAAGATATCCAGCATTTCTCGATAAGGTAACACAAAGTGCAATTTTCCTATCAACTATCTCCACCGAGCTAGGAAATCAGCAAAACATTCATCTTTGTCTTGTTTTAAGTTGTACAAATCTTTAATGGTTACATGCCTTTCGATGTAGGCACTAAATTGATGAACAAAAGACTCGGCTGTTTCTTCGAAATTCCTCAAAGAATGAGTGGGTAATTGATAATACCACTCTAATGCCATTCCTCCTAAACTTTTTGGGAACATTTTTAGTAATAACAAGTCATCATGTGATATATCATGACATGCTATCCTAAACATACGAAGATGCTCTATGGGATCTTCGGTTCCTTTGTATATAGGTAGGACAAGCATAGGAAAGTGTTTAGGATATGGCTGTGCTACAACTATAGGATCTAAAGGCTGACTACACATCTCTCGATAATTGTACGAGGGATGGTAGGGATCTATCTGGTCCATGCGGGAGACTAACTGTTTCACCATGGCTTCCAGATTACTAGTTTGTCCACCATATTGGTTCGGTGGTAGTGGATTGTGAGCGTATGATGGCGTGACGTAAGGATTAGATGCTATATTGCTATTATGCAAATGGTTGGTAGGGAGAGTATTATGAAGAAGATTTGTAGTAGCATTATGTTGTATCCCGGATTGTTGGAAATTGGTGTTTGGTTTTGTTTTGGGCTTTTGTTGATTTGAGGTATGTTGATCAATAGCTTGGCGAAATAGAGCAGTGAATGAAGGTTTCTTTTGTGTGGGAATAACTCTAGGCTTGGTAACGGGCACTCTAGGTGGTTGGGTAACCTGTTGTTGTTGCATGTTCTGGATTATAGCGGCCATATCCAAATTGGATGGTCCAGCTTGATCACTTTCTTGATCAACGAAGGACAAGGGATTAGTGCGTGTGTGATATATTTCTTCTAGGGTTGCTTGAGTGTCACTAATTTGATCCTTGTCCATATGGACTGCTCTATTAAGAGCGCCAATATTAGTATTGAGGAACTTCCAAAAATGTTCCATGTTCTCAAAAGTAACAACTCCTCCCGGAGACATTTTAGGGGATGAGGATCCTTCCTCTCTAACAGTTTCTTTTTGTTCATTTCCTACAACAAACTCTTCTTCTTGTTGGTCTAGGGTTCCTTCTTCCTGAATTGGGTCTTCAGGAAGGACATCTGGGTTATTTAATGGTTTTCCTAACCAATCTTCTTCTACTTCAGTCTGTTTTCCATTCCTAAGTCTAGTCATTATGCTTAAACTTAGATTTTAGCAAATATATATATATATATATATATATATATATATATATATATGCGACAAGTTTGGGAGGTATATATTTTAATTATATACCTACTATAATACTTAAAAGAAAATGTTTTAATTTTTGTTATATTTTTGTTTTGTTTTTTTTTTGTTTTTTTGTTTTTATAATAATATTATAAAGACAACAAACAACATACTAAATGCAAGAAATAATAATAATAAAAGAATGGCTTAGTTTTCTATAAATAGTTTATGGATATCATTAATAGGATCAAGTTCATCAGGAGTCATGAAATGCTCCTCTTCAAATTGGAAATGGTTTTTCAAGAATTTGACAAAGTGTGCTATGGTGATATTATCTGTTTCAGACTCTGACTTGTAGAAATAAAGTTCATGACAATACTCTCGATATAACACAGCTCTAGGAACTCTATTCCATCTCTTTCTATCCGTAAGAATGACCTCTTGATCCTCTATACGAGATAGAAATTTATGTACTACAACTGCGTTGTCGAGGTATTCCTCAAAGGTGTACAACTCGAAAGACACAAGTGCTCTTTTATCAGCTAACCACCTATGGCAAGCTCTCTGAAGCTCATGGTACAAAGTCACCTGATCAGGATCCAGGATTCTATCTAGGACAAACCTCTTAATTTGCCTAAGTTCTGTCGACCTAGATGAAATAATACCCAATCTCCTATCAAGTTCGTCCCATAAAGGTTGGACTCTATTTGTTTGAGGTACTCTAAGCAAAGAGGTAATCTCTATGGTTGCTAATTGATTTTCAACATTTATGGTGACAACTCGTCTTTTATTATAATCTACCATCTAAATATGATATGCAATCTTAACAATCTTCTCTCTTCTTTTTTTTTGTTTTCAAAAGGTTTTTAGTTTTCACGTCGGGTTCACCAAAATGTATCGCTCCAAATTTTTTGCATCCTTACCTTCAGGCTATAGGATCCATGCCCGAAATGGGGATGCGAGAAGGATGGGACAATACCTCGGACTGAGAGGCCCTTTGAAGGTCGCGCCTCTCGGGGGAGGGGGTATAAGGGTGAATTTTTGATGGATGGTGGGTTCACCAGGAAACTTTGAGTGGCAGTTTCCATGCCTAGGTTGAGAATGGGTTTGATGTGTTCATTTTTATACTTTAATCATTCATATCCTAGGTTTGGCCAAGATGAATCTAAGCTATTCTATATGCCAATGCTGATTTATATGGATACAAAAAACATGAATAAGTGCTAAACATAGAAAGTGTGCTAAATAAGACAGAATGTACCTAATTCCGGATGTCTGATGAAGATTCTGAGGTTTGTAGAAGTCCAGATCATCTCAAATCTTACATAATCATCTGCAATTGCACAGAATCATCTCAGATCATAGTCGATCATCTGAGATCAGATGAGATCATCGTCGACCTGACGAATTCATCAGACAAATTCATCAAAAACCTGCAATCACAGAAACAGATACCAAAGACCAAAAATACAACTGCAAAAGCAAGGGGACATGATAGAAATAATAGTAAACTTGCCTAAATGATAAATCCAGATAACAATTAAAGGAAATGCATTAATTTAATAATTTATTTTAACTTTATCATGCATCTATGCTAAATGAGGTGAACTCCAGAATGCAAAAATAGAATAAACTAAGTTAATGCATAAGGAAATGAAGAGAGAAGATAAAAAAATGCAAACTCCGGGCTCTGATTGCCCCCAATATGGACTACAGTCGAGATCGCCTCCAATCATACGAGATCATCGCCGATCTGCGATAGGATCGTCCGAAATCATCTGGAATCGCCAACGACGATCCGAGCTTGCTCCAACTGAAAAATAGTAAAATTCCTGCAAGAAAAACTTGAAATACACAATGCAAACAATGGTGCGAAGGTGTTCTAATGCACGAGAAACTAAAGTTGCAGGGAAAATCAGCCAGGGGGAAGTCAAGAAAAATCCTAAGTTTATATAGGATTTAGGGAGAGGTTAGGAGGTTGGAGATCACCCCAATTTGGGAGATCTCCAATGGGGGAGACTCTAACCGCGCAGACACGCTTTCTGCCCAAGTTAGAGAAGCTGTTGAAACAGAAGCTAATTATGAAAATTTAGTTTTGGGACGAAATCGTCTGGACGTTCTGTTCCAGACGAATTCGTCAGATCTGGGACGATTTCGTCTGATCGTCGACGATATCGTCCAACGGTCAAAACAAATCCTAAAAATGGCATGAAAAATGGAGGGAGCGGTTAACGGGCGGTTTCGGGGTTAAAATTCAAATTTTTATCTTTTTACTAAGGTTTAACTGCACCAATTTTAGGATGCTACACCCTCCAAAGCTATTCAAAAGTAAAAAAATTGGACCACTGTAAGACAAGTAAATTAGCCATTCTCCTCCATAGCTCAGAGGCTAAATTACACTCAATAAAAATATGGTTGAGATTTTCTACATTCTCTTCACACATTTCAAATCTAAAAGGGCCATGAAAACCATGCTTCATAAGTTGCTCACCAGTAAGCACCCTACGATGCAATAAAAGACAATTAAAGAACCTCACCTTAGGCCAGATATTTTGAGCCCACAATCAAGAAAATATGTCAGAAGAATGGTTGGGATTATTATGGCATAAGGTCAAATAACCTTGAGCAACTAAATACTCACCCTTAGTAGTGTTTTTCCATCCAAAATAATCTTTTTCATGGGACCAAGAGAGGGATCTCATATGAAGGATGCCTTGGATATCTTGTCTTTTCCATTCTGGGATTTGAATAGGCTAGTCCTCAATAGGGATCCAATATCTACCAACCTTTGAATTACCAGTATGGTACCGAAATTAATTAGCCACCTTTATCCAATTAGCTTGGTGAAGCTCCTCCATCCAAGGCCTCCAATCAGGAAACTGAGTTATAAAAGGCTTGTGACCATCCCAAGAATCTATCCAAAAATTTGCCTGTTGACCATTATGAATGATCCAAAATAATTTTTTCTTTATCAAATCCTCACCAGTCTTAAGAACTGCTAAAATGGGAGAACCTTTGGTAGGAAGTTGATAGCGAACAAGGTCTTCAGGACTTTTGTTCTCAGCATATTTAGCACGGAGATTATTGGCCCAAAGAGCATTGGGGTTATGCAACATCCTCCAATATAATTTAGCATCTAAATATTTGTTTTTATTAATAGAAGATCGGAATCCTAACCCCCCTTCACTCTTAGGAAGACATAAAGTATCCCATTTCACCAAGGCCCGTTTTCTTTTCTCCTTAGTACCACTCCAAAGGAAATAATGACTGATTTGATCCAATTCTTGAAGAACAGCCTTTGGGATATTCAAAATGGAAGAAACATAAATAGGAATAGCTTGAAGGACTGATTTTACCAAGGTGATTCTACCCCCAGAAGAAAGCCACTTGTTGGTCCACTTTCCAATTTTCTTCTTGACTTTGTCCAACAACTAATTCCAATATTTATTTTTTTGCCTTTGAATATTTATGAGAATACCTAAATAAGTGATTGGAAGATAGGTCTTCTTATATCTTAATTTATCCAAGACCATGGATTCCTATATAGCAGAGCAGTGAAAGAAAATAACTTTAGATTTGTCTTCATTGATACTGCCCAGTAGCCTTAGAAAAATAGCTAATGATTTGCTTAATATTAGAAGCTTCCTTAACTGTAGCTTTACCTAAAAGAGTAGAGTCATCCATGAATTGAATATGAGAGATAGGTCTAGCTCCATGAGCAATGGTAACTCAATCAAGGGTTTTGTTTTCCCTCTTTTTGGTTATAGTCCTACCCAAGCATTCATCAAGAATGATGAATAAATAAGGGGATAGCGGGTCACCTTGCCTAATACCTCTGGAAGTTGGGAATGACTGAGAAGGCCTGCCATTGACAAGAACTAAGTAGGAAACTGAAGAGATACATCCCATAATCCAATCCATCCAATCCTTAGAGAAACCAAATTGCCTCAAAACTTTGATAAGGAAGTGCCAATCCACTTTGTCATAAGCTTTGGATAAGTCTAACCGAATGAACATGGAAGGAGCATTTTGCATATCCATGGAATGGATGGCTTCCTAAGCAATAACTATCTCAACTACTATTTTACGTCCTTCCACATAACCCCCTTGCTCTGGGGAAATAATATTATGCAAAAGAGGCTTCAACCTTTCTTCCATTATTTTAGTAATGATTTTGAGAACATTACATAAAGCAATAGGTCTAAAAGCTGAGATATGATCAACCTCTTGAGCTTTTGGAACAAGAGTAATATAAGTTTTATTGATAACCTTCAAAATTTCTTTGGCTTTCCTGGCTTCTTCCACCACCTCTAATAAATCAACATGAAGGATATCCTAGAACTCTTGGTAGAACTCAATGGGAAAACCATCAAGACCTAGGGTTTTCCATTTTTGCATTTTAAAAACTACTTGTTGAAGCTCATTGATAGTAATGTGATAAGTCAAAATAGAGTTCTCCTCGAAGTGATAAGAGAAGGGATTGCTTGAAGAACATTTTGTGTGAAGCTGAGTCAAGAGGAGTAGCAACAAAAATATTGGAAAAGTAATCAACAACAATAGATTTCATGCCATCCCAAGTATAAACAACATCTCTAGAATATGATTTTAAAACTAACAAGAATCAATCATCATTGCTCAACACTCAAGGATGGAATAACGCCTAAGTTGCCAAGATCAACATCATCTAATGTTTTTAACTTACCTGTACCACCTAGTAAGAAGTCTCAAGCTCAAAGGTAATGAATATGCCATGTGGTATGCGTTACAAACGGAAGTAGAGACATATTAATACATATTTTCAAGAGAGCGCATAAACCATTGCTTACACAGGAAATCTACCATTAAGAGGAGGATAATACAGTCCTAAGTGCACCAAGATCTAAGTCCATTTAATGCACAATGTCATACCTCATAGACTGGATAATATACAACATTCAAAGACTTGAAAAGTTCAATCAAGGTCTAATTCTATCAACACAAGCACATTATAGAGAGGTATAGTTGCATTACTTTAATATTTGCTTTCTATAAGTGCAAAGGAGATATAAGGTTATTTACTTCTAAGGTTAGTTAATTAATTGAAAGGAGATATAAGGAGCTAAAACCTTAGATAGATTATCAATGATTTAGAAAGCCAATTAAAGTGAGAAGTTTATATTAGTAAGTACTTATTCAAAGTACATTACTTGAGATTCTAATATCATAATATTTGCAAATAATTAAACTTGGAGATATAAGGGTTTCTACCTTAGAAAATTAAATCATTATTTTGCAAATATTATCATTTTCTAAATTTTCAAATTAGGGAGATATAAGGAGTACTACATCAAATTTTAGATAATTGGAATTTAGAAAATTAAACCATTGAAAATTAAGCATAAAGGAAGCAAAAACATTGAATTGCTTAAAGAGTTGGAAATTATTACTTTCATACTTGTCTCTTATACAAAATAAAGGGATAAAAGGAACCCAACCATAGAGAACTTCATCAAATTTAAAAGTGCATATATCAATAGGGAGAAATAAGGTGAAATATGAGTTGATTATTATATTAACATTATCTTCAAAACATTAGGAAATCAACTCAAAAAGAAATCTAATAGATGCTAAGAACTTTATTAAGACCATAGCATACTCTAATCACTTGGGAGATATAATGGATACTACAAAACCTAAGATTTGATAAGGTTTTATCAAGTTAGTTCACATATTCTAAACTAGGGAGTCATAAGGTAGACTACTTCAAAGGTTCTATCAAAAGTATTCTCAAAATACCAAAGAGCTAGAATAATTCCATTGATTAATCATATACTACAATATTTGAAGAATTAAAAGTTAGAATTTGGTCATATACTCAAATTCAACTTAGAATTTAGATAGGGAGATACAAGGTCTACAAGTGACAATAGTCTATTAAAACTAAGGAGAGAAAGATGTCTACTACAAAGAATACAGTGAATAATGATATGGACAACACCATCAGAAAGGAAAGGGTAAGTGTTATAAAAATTGGAATCAAGAATTTACTTATAAATTTTGAAGGAAATTTAGACCTTACTTCAAAAGTGATTCATAGTGAAGCTTTAAAAGAAAACTTTGAAACTCTAGAATATTATCTACATGCTAGAATCACTAAAGCAATTGATAATGAAAAGAATGATATTCAAATTCCTTTAGACATTGGTAGCATATTATATATGGCATTACTTATATTCAAATGTTACAAATATGAGAATGTAGAACAAAAAGGATTGATTGAATCACTTAAAGAGAAAACAACAATAGATGAATCCTTCTTAGAGAAGATATTTCAATCCTCATGCAGTATTGGTACTTCAAGTTCTACTAATTCAAGATATTATCATGATGCCTTAATTTATTGTTTAGAAGCCTCTATACTAAAGAATAATAGTGATAAGGACAAAGGCAAAGAGAAAATACTTTTGCAAGAATCAGGTGATAGTACAACCACTCATGAAAGCACAAAAACTAACTCCAAAGACAAGGATAAAGAAGAAGAAGAAAAGGAACCAGATCAAGGAGGTATACAGTGCAAAGTAAATTAAAGATAATACAAAGAACATGACCAAGCCAAAAGAGTATTCAAAATATGAAGATCCATATTTAAGACTAAAGTCTTCAATACCCAAATAATGTAATACAAGGGGGGTGTTGGAGTATATTACATTATTTGGTACATGCTAATGTACCACCTTGGGTACATTATTAGATTAGGAGAATATCTTAGATTAAGATTTGAGTAGTTACTCCATGCAATGTAATAAATGCACAAGTGTTATAATGTGCAATGATGTAAATGTGCATGTAGTCCACATGTACATGAGTCATAGGATAGGTAGTTGAAGATTCATGGGCCAAGGGACATATCTCCCTATATATATATATATATATATATATATACCTTTGAGGTAGAAGAGAAAGTGAGAGAGATGAAGTATAGTGAGTTTAGTAGTTTCAATGTAGCTCATGCATTTTTATAGTGTTCAAGTCCTCCATTATATTACATTGTACTATTTTCATGAGCTTTCATTAATGGCTATTTTCTGAGTTATTGCAGAAGTATCTCATATAATTTTCCTACATATTATATTGCCCTTATCATATAGTTAATGTTGCTTTCTCATTTTAGATCTTGTGGTTGCATTTCCTTTAATATAGATCATCAAAATATAATAAGGCATTTGAGGTCAATTCTCCTCCATTGTCAATTTTGAGAATGTTGACCTGCTGGTTGCTTTCATTCTCAACTTATGCTTTGAATTATTTAAATGTAGCAAAATATTATGATTTGTACTTGAGAAAATAAATCTAAGTACGTCTTGAGAAATCATCAATGAATGTGATGAAATATTTTACACCACCAAGAGATGCAGTCTTCATTGGGCCACACAAGTCAGAGTGTACTAACTCTAACTTTGATTTGGCTCTCCCAGCTTTGTACTTTTCAAACTTGTCTCTATGTTGCTTGCCCATGATGAAAGCTTCACACAAGATTTTATCTGTTGAGATATTTCATAAACCATATACCATATTCAACCTATTCATTTCTTTCATACTAAAGTAGTTCAAATGACCTAGGCATTCATGCCATAATTGGTATTTTGATGATCCTTTAGAAATCAAAGCGTTATAACTATGAGTGAAAAGTTTATATAAACATGTTTTGTCTTTGCCTACACCAATTAAATTGTTTTGACTATCTTGTATCATACATTTCTCCTATCTAAACAATATTTTCATGTTTTGTTGTCCTATTTAACTAACTAAAATCACATTTTTCTTCATTCTAGGTATATATAAAATATATTTGATGTAACTCATCTTACCATTAGGCATCTTGATGGAAGCTTTACCAGCTCCTTTCACTTGAAATATTGAGTTGTTACCAAAGGTGACATTTCCTCCTTCTATTGCTTGGATGTCACGAAGCAAATCTTCTTATCCTATCCTATTAATTGTAGCACTAGAATCGATGTACCACACTTGGTCATCATCATCATATTTTAACTGGTATGCAACTACAAATATGTTGTCATCTAGTTTGGATGCATAATGGCTACCTTGATTCTTCTAATTATTACCTTATCTATTTTTTGTAATTCTTTGACATGTGGCTTAGCTTGCTATAATAGAAACAAGTGACAACCTTCTTCTGCTTTTGAGGTTGTATTTGATTGCAAGGCTCCTCAACCTTTTTCATAAAAGGATTCTTTTACTTGAAATTTTTGAACTTTGCTGCATAATCTCCAAAAGAATATTTTTCTTCATTGTTCAAGAGAAGTTCATGTTGCACTAGGATTTCCTCCAATTCATTGAATGTGAGGTTACCAAGTTTTCCACTATGCATGAGATTTGTAATAAAACTTTGGTAATCCTTTGTCAAACTCCTGAAGGTGGTTGAAACTAGCTCCTTGTTAGTGACTATTTCACCAAGTGACTTCAACTGGTTTGTGATTCCTTTTATGGATTGCATGTGTTTTTCCATGGCACCACTTAGCTTCACATTGCAAAGTTGTTGTCTCAATGTAAGAGCATGAGCTTCATTCTTGTGCTCATACAAAGTCATGATGGAATCCCATGCTTCCTTTAGATTAGTAGCATCTGCCACATTCTCAATAACGTCTCCACTAATTAACATATTAGTTAAGTAAAGAGCAACACATTGTTTTATATCATAATTAGCTTGTGTTGCAACATCTTCCTAATGGCGTATTGCAATATCTTCTACATGGATCCACAAGTCATGAAGCATCATCAAATTCTTCATTTGATGCTTCCATATCCCAAAGTGTTCAGCTCCAACGATCTTATCGATCAATGCATTCAACATGGTGCCTATATTGCCATCTAATACCTGAATTTGAAGAAAATAAAGGGCTACAAAAAATGGGGTCCACTAATACAATTTAACAATTACAAGCAAATTGTCTCAATTTTTTAATAATAACCCCCTTTTTTAATTAGATAATCTCTCAATTAATGAAATATTTATTAACTAAAAATAATATTCCTTCCTTTTTTATATGAATAAAGTCTACTTTTTTTTGTTAATTAAGTAAACATTTTTTGTTAATTATTATTTTTTTTAATTTACGTGGTCAAATCGGTAACCACCATGAATTAATTATTTTTAATTAATAAAAGATTATTAATTCAAAAAAATAAATTATTAAAAAAACTAAATCCCATTAATAAAAGAAACTTCTAAAGCGAACTTATAAAAAAAATCCCACTTTTTAAAAACTTTTCAAGCAGACTTTAAAAAAAAAGTTATAAAAACTTATAAAAATAATAATTTTCCCCCACAAAAAATTTCTAAAAAAAACCTATTAAGTAGATTTATAAAAAAGATATAAAAAACCTTTGTCATGGGCCAAATGGTGTATTGTGGTGATTTGCACTTGGCTCCTCTCTCAAGGGGGACGTTGAGGGCAAGTGACCTCTGTGTATAGGAAGACCAATGTGCCCCTCGCAGTGGAGAATGCCTTGTAGAGGTAAGACAAGGAATTTTATGGCTAGACCCTCCACAATCATGTACATGGTTTTCAAGAAGCTTTGTCCCCTTTATGTCCCCCTATCATTAGATGGCCAACACGATAGCAACATATCATATTTAGTGGCAAAAGAAGATCGATGCGGGTTACCTTCGATCAAGGTAGGGCTTGTAGTCATCTTCCACCACGACAAGCCCATACAACTTGGTCGTCCTCATGCTGGTGATGAAAATGACATCACAAAGCCCTCTCATCACCATATACTCAGTGATGCCTGCATTATCATCAAAGGTCTCATGTGCCATGTTGAGGATGATCTTGCATGGATGAGGCTTCAGCACTGATGGTGTAGAAATGATGACTACAACAAGAAAGCTCTATTATAGGATCTAATACCAATTGAAGAAAATAGGAACAGAGAACAACAAATAATAGAATCCAATAGCATAGATAAAAAACATTAGAATTACTTTGCAATGAAACATATGTGAATTCTTCATAAAAAATAAAGATATTACATGAAGACTAAGGTTGTATAAATAGCCTTATGCAAACATAAGTAAACCTACCTAACAAGCTTGGTCGATACCTACATCACCTATGTTGGATGTGTACCTTTAATATAGGCTTGACTTTGTGCATTGGGAGGAAATTAGCTTGTTGACCCCCAAAATGATATTCCCCCTTATTTGGGGGGGTCTAAGCCACATCTCCCTGAGGGGTGTGCAAGGTGGTGCACCCCAATTTAGCCATGTATGCTCCATTTCTTTGGATCACACTAAGAGACCCTTAGCACACGAGCTGTGCACCCCAAGCCAAGCTTACGTGCTCCACTAGTAGAGTGCACAAGGACCCCACTGGATGCATACCCTTGTGCACCCGCCTCTAGCCCATGCACCCCATTGGGGATAGGGCACACAATGTCCCCTAGGGGTGCACAAGCCATGCGCCCCACCCCAAGTCAATGCACTCCATGGGGAGGTGGAGTACACAACAACCTCGCTCGAGAAATTATCCTTATATAAAGGAGACCACTATAGTAGCAATTTTTTTATCAAACCTCTAAGATAAAAAGTCTAGGTAAAGCCTTTGTCTAGTGTTGTAGTCGTATTCTCCTTGTGTCCTTTGTCTGTGTTTCTTATCACCTTTCTTTTTGTCATTTCCAGGGACTTCCAGGGAGCGATGTTCATCGAGATCATTTCTTGTGAATGCGCAAAAGTTGGAGACCCGTACGTCATTGCAATCAGGATGGATGGAAGTCACCCCTTGTTATGAATATTCAAATCGGGGGTTTATTGTAAAATGTTGGCATACAGGACTCAAGCACTTTGTTGGGCATGCTTTATGTAAATCTTTTGAGTATTAATACAAACTCCAACTCTTCCTTTGGCACCTTCTATGTTTATGATCTGTGTGATGCTCGTTTATGTGTTCTTACAATCAAAACATGTGGACGATGCTTTATCTCCACTAGTTAATCATTTTATTTTATTACGTTATTTGAATGGATTAAAATAAACTATTTTTCCTACCTCTTTCTCTTTTATTTCGCTTAATATAAATCTGCTACAACTACCCAATGGATAAGGCATCGATCTGGGCTTAATAGGCTTTGTTTATGATAGGTTTGGTCACAAAAATAATCAAAACTATATAAAACCATTTTGTTTGGCATGAGTGGGTAATTGCATCGATGAATCAGAGACATCAGAACCTGTCGTTTGGGGTTTCCTTACCCAACCTAATCTGTCTAGAGCTCCATGAGTAATCTATTCTTAGGTTGAAGAGGTGGATCATCCAAAATCCACAGTGTTGGTTGTGATTGTTAGAGTATCCCATGATGTGACAAATATCTTAAGGGTAAGAGGGAAAACTCCACAACATAGCCATAAGTGCACATGGAAGTAAAATAGTCCACATAGACTACTAACATGAAGTAAATATTAATATAATATTATAACATCTATGAGGAATGAAGGCCAAGGCTACTCAACTTGTTTCATCTCATAGGATGAAGAAGCTATTAGAAAATTCACCCCATGAATTTGTGGCCCAACTATTTGTTATACAAGTTATAATTGAGGAGGACAAGGAACCCAGGAGAAATTACAATTTTTATTGTAAATACATGCCATAGTTTTAAGGAACCCAAAGGACTACCCCATCATCACCCTCATGATCATGCAATTCAACTTATTCCAAGTAGTCTTCCACCAAATTTCCAAACATTAGAGACCTAAAATATGGTGCAATAACTACTTGCAGCAAGAGATATTCATCCTAGCATTAGTTCATATTCTTCCCTAGTGTTGTTGGTATGGAAATAATATTGGTCTTGGCATTTGTGTATGGATTTTAGGGAACTCAATATCATTAAGGATAAATTCCTATTTCATTAATTGATGAGCTATTGGATGAGTTGCCTAGTACCCAATTTGTAATATTGATACCATCATATTTGAATCAAGGAATATGACATTCGTAAACCTGCCTTTAGGACTCACAAAGGGCATTATAATTTTTTGGTTATGCCATTTGGTTTGACCAATGCACTTTTCAATTTTCATAGTTTTATAAATATCATTTTTGGCCCTTCCTCCACAAATTTATTCTAGTCCTCTTTGATGATATTTTGATTCATAGTCACACTTGGGAGGAGCATCTCTAACATTTGGATCAATCCTTGCAACTTTTGTTTGAGAATCAACTTTATACCAAGCGATCAAAATGTTCTTTCAACATGTAAGAAGTAGAGTACTTGGGTCACATCGTATCCAAATGTGGAATTAAAGTGGATCCTTAAAATATTTAGGCTATCCAAGAATGGCCAAAACCTCAAACCCTCAAAGAACATTGAGTATTTTTGGGACTCACTGGGTATTCGTAAAAGTTTATGCAAAACTATGGAAAGACAACAACCCCTTTAACAACTATATTGAGAAAGAATTTATCCATTTTGTCAAAACCAGTAGAACAAACTTTCAAGAAATTAAAACAAGCTATGACAACCACACCAATTTTAGCAAATCCCAATTTTTGTAAACCTTTTATCATTGAAAGTGATGCTTGTGGCAATGAAATTGGGGCAATTTTGATGCAAGAAGGAAGACCATCAACTTTATCTAGTAGAGCATTTTTGGGCAAGAATTTGGTAAAATCCACTTATGAAAAGGATATGCTAGCCATTTTACATGTTGTTAATCATTGACGACCATATCTCATTGGGTATCACTTTTCAATCAAAATAGACCATCAAAGTCTTAAGTATTTCTTGAAACAATAGGTAGCCACACCCGAACAATAAAGGTGGGTATCTATGTTTTTTGGGTATGATTATGAAATCACATATAAAAAATAAAAGAAGAATATAGTGGTAGATGCACTATGTTGACATTATGAAGATCAAAGTATGTTAACTATTATATCCACACCACTTCCTCAATGGACCAATCAACTCATAGAATAAATGACGAAGGATTCTAGTTTGCAAAGCCTAACCCATAAACTCTAAGTAGAATCCAACTCATACCTTGGATATGTCTAGGATGGACAAAAGTTGAGTTATCATGATCGCCGTGTTGTTCCTCAAAAATCACAAATGTGGGAATTCATATTACAAGAAATGCATGCATCACTGACGACAGGACATTTCAGGTTTCTTAAAACCTATGAAAGGAGCAAACACACTTTGTTTGAAAGGGAATGAAAAGGAATATTCAAGATTTTGTGGTAGAATGTGATAGGTGCAAAGGATGAAAGGTAAAATTGTTTGTACACTAGGAACCCTTTAGCCTCTACCAATTCTAGAACAAGTTTTGACAACCGTTTTAATGGATTTTATTGAAAGGTTACCAATATCTAAAGTAAAATTAGTCATTATTTTGGTAGTGGATCATCTCACAAAGTATGCTCATTTTTTCCTTATCCCATCCCTACACAACCTATGTAGTTGTTCAAATATTTTTAGACTCCATATTTTACCTTTAGGGAATGCACAAATCTATTGCTTCATATAGGGACCCTACTTTTACTAGTTACTTTTGGCAAGAATTGTTTAAGTTGTAGGGCACTCACCTCAAAATGATTTCAACCTATCACCCTCATATTAATGTCCAAATAGAAATTGTTAACAAGTGCTTCAAAATATATCTTCATTTTTTTCATCAAAACAATCTACACAATGGGCTAAGTGGCTTCCTTTAGTCAAATTATGGTATAATACTTCATATCACACCGCTACCAAGGTTACACATTTTGAAGCAATATATGATCATCCTTCACCAACACCCTCCTCATACATTCCAACAAGCTCTAAGGTTTAAGCCATAGATACCATTCTCTGTCAGCATGTAGTAGTCCTCCCACACCTTAAGTTGAATCTTGAATTGACCTATGCATAAGCAACTTGCTCAATACCATTTTGAGCACAAATTTGGTGTAGCGGATATGGTCTTTCTCTATATACAATCCTACAAATAATCATTACTTTAGTTTTATGGTTTACAAAAGCTTGTAACAAATTCTATGGTCCCTAGTAGGTGTTACAATGGATCAGCACAACTACCTATAAATTGGCCCTCCCATCCACTTCCAATATCCATCCTCATGTCTCCTCCCTAAAGAAGGTTGTAAGAAATAAGGTACATATTTAATCCACACTACAAGAACTAGATGAAGAAGGATTCATCATTCTAGAGCTTGAAAAAAATTTGGATCAAATATCATACACCCTTCATAGTCGTATCACCATTGATGTTCTTGTGCAATGGCATGTATTACAATCCAAAGATACCACATGGGAGTCACTCCAATAGCTACATCAGCAGTTTCCTCATCTCCATATTTGAGGACAAATATTTTGAAGCAGAGGGGTATGTTAGGATCCCATCGTAACATTATTATGTAATGACCACCTTTCTAGTGTGGGGACCTCATCCTCATGTTATTATGTATTGTTTATAATGTGCATGTGGTGGTTTAGGTGCTTAGACAAGTGGGGTCATTTAATGTAACCATTATCAAGAATGTAACTATTTATTTAGTAGAAGATTCTAGCTTGGGTCTCTACTTGCATGTGAAGCCAACCTTTGAGAATTAGGGTTAGGATTGTGAAGAGGTTTTAAAAAGGTAATGGGGCATAGGTGAATGCATCTCTTTTGCTTATTGTATCAAAGTTCTATTTAGGAGGTTGCCCCCTCAAAGAGGCAAATGATTCTATATTGTGATTTTATTTTGATCAATATAGTTGTATGTTCATCTCATATTACAATGTTTATGTGCATTTCATGATTTTTATATTTATTGCAATATTTATGTGGATGTGCTTATTTTAATTGGAAGGTTCCTAATAGGAACCAAGCTTTATTATTGAGAGATCCTAGTTATTTTTTCTATCCTTGGGCATGAAGTCTACAAAATTAGGATCACCTTGTGTCAAAATTTCCAAATTGTGTTGGTTCCTTTTGGCCACTATGAGAGTGCCTTCAATAAAATCTATAATTTGTCATTCTTAGGAATATTTAGTTCTATCAAGATATTGACCTCCCCCAAAATATCCTACTATGGGTTTTTAAGAGCCCCTCCTACTCCTCCATTGGCCTTTCAATTTTCTTAGTGGCAACTTCAACTTTTCCATATATCTGGGCAAAGTATGTGTTTCAACCCTAGCCTTTTCCTCAAATATTGTGTAATAGGTCTTCATAAAGGAGCTTCTTTTGATCATCAAACTCATCATACAATCCAATATTTTTAATTCTTTGGTTTCTAGCGTGGTAAATTTGTCCTTGTAGTCTTCATTTGGATCCAAAATTACCTTGAGTTGCTTTTCTAGTTTCTTTTTGTCCATCCCGAACAACTATGCTTGTGTTGTCATCATGGTCGATTATTTAATCAATTATTTATACTTATCCTTCACAATGAGCCCATCCTCTTTTTGTTCAATAGTCTTTACCTGTGCTCTCTTGCCTACATTTTTAACGAGAACTTCCATTTCTTGTTGAAGCTAGGGTTTTATCATTAGAATTTTGGATGTTTCTTGGGCATTCTTTTATACTTGCATCTTAGTTACCTCATTCTCTATCACTACTTTGATGTATTTAATTGCACCCTTGATATGTAGTTGACCCACAAATTGTAATATTTATTAAACATCAATAATCCAACTCCAAAATTCTAGTGATAAAGTCAACTAAAGTTGTGCATGGAGTGGAAGGATCCTTTTTGAGTGCCTCTATGATAATGATATCATCACCACCCTCCATTATTTATATATATAGGGCCATCAAAACTGTTAGGGATCTCTTATTTGTGTGTTTGAATTCATTTCCAACTCTTTCTCCTTGTTGTTACATCCAATCATATACCTCCCTTGTGCCTTGAACCCTTGGTGCATTGGTGAGTGGCTAGACAAATGTCTAATTGGACCCTATAATAACTTGTTCCTTGGTGGTCAAGTAGACTAAAAAATGAAGGCAGATACCAACAATGTTATTCCCCATAATAGGCCTCATGGATGAGTCACTTGGTATACTTAGTGGGTGAGATGATGTGGTTATTGGAGTGAATTGGGTGGATATAAAAGAAAATGTGGAAATATATATCGATACTTAAGACATGTCTTAGCATGGTGGAAAGCAAAGACACTAGGGGGTGGAGATGGATTTTCAATATATGATATTACTGGGTTGGTGGTGATGAGTTTGACTGTAGGTGAAGGGAATAACTTGATGGTAGTGGTGAAACCAATGGAGACAATTTATAAGCAGGATATGACATGTCTTTTGGGGCATCAATAGTTACACTTATAGAAGGGGAAGGAAGTGTAGTAGAAGTAGGGGGAATTAAAGAGGCAATAATAGAAGAATTGGTTGGGAAGATAGAAGTAGGAGGAGAAGGGTAAGGGGGAGACTATTTGCAAGAGGATGGGAGAGGATATACTTTGGTAGTTGTTTCCTTTCGAATGGATCTATTTAGGTGTTACTTTGATTTTTTGGCATCATCAATAGTCTTTAAACAACCTTACCTTGGTGCCTCTTATCTCAACATGCATCATCATGCACCTTAGGTCTTTAATCACTTATGTTGGCAACAATAGCATGAAATGCCCTATTTTGTACCTTAAGACAAATATAGAGATAAGAGATACCTCTTTATGGATTTCCCCTTCCTCAAGAATCATTTTTCCATTTCCAACTCTATTTCTACAACCATTCCTTCCAAAATTGACCGTTTTCCTATACGTTCCCAAGAGTTTGTTGCACTACACTACTGATCATTACTAGTGTGGATGGGGTATTTGACAAGGCAATTTGTAGACCAACAACAAGGTATTCTTCAATTGTTATTGCCCTCTTAGATGTCTTTTATGGATTTGATTCTAAATTCTTAAAAACTATTCATCAAATGGTCTCTAGTGGACAAGAACTTTAAAGTTTTTTATCCATACTTCATATTTTGCAGAGAAGGATCTTTCTCCGATTATACATGCTTCTCTAAGGCACTTCTGGTCTTATGATTGATATTACGATTGGGATCAAATTCATTTTTGACCTTAGCATCAGCATAGAAGGCACAGACCATTCTGGAGTATGTTCATGCCACTGTTGAATATTTTACTTGCATCCATGTGGTTCCTCCAACTAGGCAAATGTGGATTGGCCTCCTCAATTATGTACCTTTACTTGTACACATAGAAGTTGCACAATCCTCATGCTTCTACTAGTTTTTTGAAGTAACTCTTGGGATTATATGACCAAAAAAATTTAACTGCTCTAACCTCATGCTTCTCAACTTTTTATCAATTATTTGGTAGAAGTATTCCAACTTAGGAGTGATAGCTAGTCATGATCTTTTGCTTGGTAATATAGAATTCTATAACTTGAACTATTTTAGGTCCACATAATTTAATTGTTGCACATACTTAAACAAGTAATTAGGGACAAATGCAGGCAACTCAAATGACATTACAAAGAATCCAAAAAGTTAAATGATTATCTATGTTTGTAGAGATAAAAATCAATGTTTATTATCTGATTTGATTTTAGTAGACTATGAGCTTCATTTGATAGGCATAACACATTTTCTTTCATCCCCCTCATAATAGGTATACTACATCATAGAATTCGTAAGAGGTTATCCCTTCTCACCGATAGAGTACATTTGTGCATTCAACTATGGAAAGTGGCTTATTATATATACCAATATGAGATATCTACAATGTAGGAAACTGTTGCATCTTTTGGATTAGGATCAACTAGATCAAGTATGAAATATGGGTAAAATTTCTAGTTTTCTTGAAATCTTGCAACTATCTATTCATTTGATCAGTTATATATTTAGCACAATTGATTGTCACATAGTGCCTAGGTTAATTATTCACTACATGCAAGCATGCCACATATTCCTCATAGATGGGCTCATTATTCATCTCCTCTAATACTACAACTATGCCTAACAAAATTAGTTGAACATCATCCTCAAGGATTTTTCTCCATAGGAAGATGAAAATTTAGGGTCCTGTTTGGATCTTTGATGCGTAATACCAAGAAATCCCTCTAATAGTGGTAGTCGAACCTTTGATAGTATTTCCTTTAATCTTTGGGGTTATCTTTAGCATTCAATATTTTCTTTATTTCTTCATTATAAATAAAATTATAGTCTCTTAGGTGTGTGGCCTAACTTTTTTCCTCTTGGAGTCATTCCGTTTAGCATAGGCTTCCATGATATCTGGGGAATTCCATACCTATGGCACCAAATTAATTATGTGCCCCCAAAGGTCTAAATTTTGCTTATGTTCTAAGAGTTAGTGCCCAACCCTAGGTTGAACCTCCTTTGTACTTACTTTTTTACCTCACCTAGGGAGTGCTTGTACTTCTCCTTGGACAATTTTTGATAGGTCTCATTGAACATATTTTGTGCTTCTTAGGTGGGGAAGGAGCCCTTTTATTTTTCTTTTCCTTGCCTTATAATATACTCTCCTATGCGATCAATGTTTGAGGTTGTATTGTTTTGACTAGTGTACTAAAAAGCGTGGTGGTAATAGTGGCATGTGGGCTTGTAGGGTTGGTCTTAGTGATTGAGATGCTTGTAGTAGCTACATTGCTTAGATAGAGAAGTGAATCACTAGGGATAACAAAGTGAATTGCTTAACAATAAAAACTTAGCAAAAACTTTATTTGCGTAGAAATAAGTGAATTGCCTAGGCTTGGTCAGTGAATTGCTTGCAAAAGACTTACACAAATTTTTGAAATGAGGCCAACAAGAGTTTTACTACTTGAAGTTATTCACTACCCATAGCTAATACTTGCATATATTTTGGTGGAATCTAAGTCATACTAGCATGATGCACTTCAGTTGCAACAATGTGGAGTGATTCAGGATATGACCAACTTTAAGCATGGATGAGGAGAAAATAGTAAAACAATTTCCAAGAGGAGGGCATGGTAATTTGTGACAAACTATAGATGAAATAAGGCAATGAAGGCTAGAATGGACTATTAAAAGGGAAAAACACCTATAAGCCCTAGCCTATGGATTTTATGACTATAATTGGGTAATAATGATGTTAACATAACAAGATATTGGTAGTTTACAAGATGCACAAGTGTTTACGATGATAAATGAAGCTCTTTTAGTGGCCAATGCAACTAAAATAGTAAAATAGTGGAAGGTTCCCCTCCTTGTGCAGTTAGAAAGTGATTCACTCTCTTTTGTGCCTTTATCAACTTTTAAGGAATTGATGCCTTTGACTTCAGAGCAATTTATTCTTGAGATTAGAGACAGGTGGTGTTTATTGGTGAAGGAATGAATCACTCATTTTCTTTAAAATTTGCTAAGATTTTACAAAATTTGTGCAAGAGATTTTTTTGAGAAATGGAGAGAAAAGAAAAAGAATAGGATATTGAGAGTATTTTTCAAGGTTTTACTCAGCCTTGGAGGATTTTTTGATAATTTTAGGTTTTTTATTTTTTTATTTTCTTTAAGGAAAGGAAAATAGAAGCAGGAATAAAAGGCGAGGGATAAAATAGGAAAGTATTTTGTATATATTTATATTTTCTTCTTCATTTTAGACTCTTTAGATGTTCTTTAAGTGTTTCCAATTAAATAAAATAGGTAGCGACCATCCATGAAAGATTACAAGCTTCCAAATATTTAGACCTATGATTCTATGGATTTGGAATAATTCACACTAGAGTGAGTTGAACTTCCTATGGCATACACACTTTGCTCTATCTTCATTTCACCTAAATACTAAGTCATATTTCTTGTATTCCATTTCAATCACCTTCTTGTTAAACCATATTTCCACTACCATATTATGTTGCACAAGCTTCTCGAAGGCCTTTTCTCTCTTCTTCTAGATATATTAGGGAATTTAATCATGCTTGCATCAACTCAATACCTATATCTTTGAGATCCAACTATTAGGCCATTTGAAGAGAAGGAAGGTCCAGGTTGATTTGTAATACTTAGTTTCTAAAGACGAGTTTGTATGAATATGATTTTATGAACATTTGAGGCATTACCCTATTGGGCCCCCATGCCTTCTTCAACTTTATGTGTCAATCCCTTTATGACTTGACTATTTTCCTTTTGATTCTTACAATATTCTTATTTGTGAACTCCCCCAAACCATTGTCTTGAGAGTAGTAATTAGACATAGTCTTCAACACAAAAACACGCTCTAGCATAAATTTCAATATCTTAAACCTTGTGAAATTGATGGTATTGTCTATTATCAGTGTGAAAGAGGTCCCAAACCTAGTGATGATGTATTCCAAGATATTTATAAGGACTTCTTGGTTTATAGACTTGACATTACTTTGTTTTATCTAGTGAAGTAATTAATGGCAGTTAGAATCCATCCATCCTCAACACTTGATAGGAGACTAATTTTCCTAATAAAGTTGAGGCCCCATTACTAAAAAGGTTTAGTGATGATTATGAGTCTCAAGGGTATTGTCACTTTTCTTTGTTTACCATGAGAGAACAATAGGCTTTGTGCTCCTTAACCCATTGGAAACAATTAGAAAATATGGAAGGGTAGTAATATCATGCCCTTAGGATCTTGTAAGTCATGGTATGGTGGATTAATGCCCTTCATCACGGTTCTTCTTGATTAGGGATTTTACCCTTTCTTCATCCATAATTGGCAATAGTACACAATTATGTTCCTTTTGAAACAACATATTGTCTCGTGAGGTATAGTGCTTTTCCTTTTGCCTGAATTTACATCTTTCTTTTGGATTTAAACCTTTTGGAACTTATCCCAATAGGTATCTCTTAACATATCCTATTCATCTTGCTTTAGTTCATATTTAGATCAAATTTGAGGCCTTTCTTTGGATACCACATGACCTGTGAGTTTCCTTTCTTGTACCTTTAAGATATAATTTTTTTATTATTAATATTTGATACTCCACACCTCTTGAAATTATCTCCAAGTGTTCAATGTGTTTGTTTGTAATTTAGGAAAGATAATAAAATCATCTAAGTAAACGATTATGATATTATCTATCAATCCTACAAAGATAATATCCAAGATCCTATGGAATGTGGTTGTTATATTAGACAAGCCAAAAGCCATTCTTTGGCATTCACAGTTTCCCATGTTGTAGTGAACATTGTTTTATGTTGGTTATCATCATTTATCCATATCTAGTTGTATCCTCAACAACCATCAATAAATGTCAACATGCATAACCCTACCATATTTTATAAAATCTTATTGATTTTTGGTAATGGATAATGATCCTTTAATGATGCTTTCTTAAAGTTTCTAAAATTGATTCATAGTCTAATATCACTATTCATCTTGTACATGGGAACTAGGTTGGTCACCATGTATAATGATTAGTGGGAAAGAGGATATGAACTTGTAGAATCTTGAGAAGCTCTTTCTTCATCACTGCTTTGATCTTGGGTTTGATAAGCTTTTGCTTCTATAGGAAGTGATTTTCTCTAGGATTTAGCTCTATGATGTGTTTGTTGATACTTTTATGATATATATTTAGATGTTCATATAACCAGGAAATAACATCGTATTTCCCCTAGAGTTCCTTAAATAGGCTTACTTCATCCATAGTATATTTTCCCCTAGAAGTAGGTTTTATCTTCAAACAACTCAACTAGGTGGTATGAGGACAAATTTATCTTAATGTTGGACTTCTTAGAGTTGTCATCTAGGTTGAATAGGCTTTTTAGTTTGATTAAATCTCTTGGTATTTGATTGGTATTTAGATGGATCACCCCATCTCTTATGTTTTTCCTATACTCGTTCTTATCTTCGGTATGTTAGGCTTATATTATGAGAAATTATTTGCTAATAATTATTAAATACATACCAATGATTAGAATTACTAGGAACAAAAAGTTTGAATACAAGTTCATTTGGCTTATTCCACATGTCTATAGTGGGATCAAATTTAGTCGTTGTGGAGGCCAGTTTGTTTGCTTTAATGTTTAGTTCCAAAGGAATGACCTTAATTTCATAGGTATTTTACCTCTTTAGCAAATCCTAAACTGTATGTTTATAAGACTTTTGGTGTTTGTTCTTAGTAGTGCATTCTAAATTAATTTGATTTATAACTAGATTTGAGTCGCCACAAATTTTAATGTTCTTAATGGACATATTTTCAACTTTTCATAGGCTTGTATAGAGTACTTTATATTCAACAACATTAGTTATACAATTGAATAACAACCTGCAAGAATGGCTTAGTTGGGTGTCCTGAGGATTAATTAATTTAATGCAATCATTGACCCCATTTCTAGTTCCAGCAATGTCAAATTGAATGATCCATGTGTCATTTTCTCTTTGAGCATGCTTTTTAGTTAATGTTGAGATATTTGTGGGCTCTTAAGATATCAAATAACTACCAAGATTTGTCTATTCAAAATACATCTTTAGATCACCATCTTCCTGATGCATTGCCTATGATCATATAAATCTCTAAAATAGGGTCTTCTTCAATAGTTTCTTTATCCATAAACTTGGGTAAATTGTTTGAGTTTATTCCACCATCATTATCAAGCTTATGCAATAGGTATTTACATGGAGTCTTGTTTTCAATCTTGATGGTCTTTTTGTCCTTAGGCACCTTCATGTACATATAATCCATTTTCAAGTATCCATCCCCAAATAACTTTATAGTTCATTCTCACAACCATAGCATCCCAAAGTAAGGAGGGAGTTCAATCACAATGACTTCTTGCGTGACTACCATATGTGGGTGTTTTTTTGCTTCACGATCAGATCCTTAAAGAGCCCTACAACATTCACCTTGATTCCATTCAATTGAATAGAATTTTTGGTAGTCTTGATGTATGGAATCCCCATATCCTCACAACCTTTGGCATCACTATTACAATGATTCTTGGATCTACTATGCAAATTCTTAATAGATAATTCTCAACCCTTAGTGTAATACATAAAAGTGGTGACTTTAAAGTCTTGGGCTTTGGTGCATTTAATATATCAGGTTCATCAACTTGGATATTTGATAGGTATTTTCTATCAAATTTTGTTGGTTTGTATTAGAAAGGATAGGGCTAAGCTAGGGCTTATAGCATGCTAAATTTTGTTGGTGTCTTCTTTATCTCTTTTATAATATTGAGTCTGAATTTTGTAGTGCTAATTCCATTATTAGCAATCTCGCTCCATCATTGGTTTGGGATGGGTACCTTAAATTATTTTTGGGTTCTTTTTGTAACTTATCCCTTTACTTATCATTTTGCTTATTTTTTTTTTTAATACTGATAAGGCACACCTTGCCTTTCTATCCGATGATGGAAATTAACATGAATATTAAACCATAAACTCACAAATTTGCAGATCACATGAAACGCAGCAGAAGTAATGAAAATTAAATCAAATATTGTAAATCAACTCAGTGCCTCTTAAGGAGGGCAGATCCCCACCGCTTGGGCCAATGGTAGTGCGAGTACGCAGATGAAAGAAATATAATTGATGATAGATCATTACAAAATAAAAATCTAACCTAATAAATATGAAATTGTTTTCATTTGGAAAACCTAGCCGACAGGCTAGGTTTGGTATGTAGCATGACTCCCTTCCTCGGAAAGCTTTGTCCTCAAAGCTAGAAATGACTGGAAAATACTTTCAGATTCCCAGGTTGCATCTTCTTCAGGTAAATCCTGCCACTTGATGAGAAATTCTTGGATGTGACGAAATCTGAGTCTGCGTGTTCTGGTTTGTAGCACTTCTTCTGGTTGTAGATGGATACACCCTTCTTCATCCAACACTGGTAATTCTGACTGAGAGTGTACCTTCTGGCCAATCACCTTTTTGAGATAGGAGACATGAAATACTGGGTGTATGCGAGAGGATTGGGGTAACTCTAATTGATATGCTACCTCGCCAATGCGACGCACAATTTTATAAGGACCATAGAATCGTGGTGACAACTTTTGACTGGATTTGAGCTTCAATGATAGCTGCTTGTAGGGTTGAAGATGTAGGAATACCATATCACCAATATTGAATGTTCATTCTGAACGCTGCTTGTCCTGTTGCTGCTTCATACGATTCTGTGCTTGGACCAAATTATCTTTCAAGATAGTGAGCATTGCTTGTCGCTTCTATAACCAATCATCGACTTGAGCCACTTTGGAAGATCCTGGTACATAATCGACAATTGTTGGTGGCTTTGTTCCATATAATGCTTCAAAAGGAGACATCTTAGTGGAAGAATGATAAGAAGTATTGTACCACCATTCCGCCAATGACAACCATTGACTCCATTGATATTGTTTATCCTGAACAAAACATCTTAAGTAGGTACCCAAACATTTGTTAACTACCTCCGTTTGACCATCTGTTTGTGGATGGTATGCAGAAGACATATTTAATTTGGTACCACTAAGTCAAAATAATTCTCTCCAAAAATTGCTGGTAAATATGGGATCACGATCACTTACAATATTTTTGGGCATTCCATGTAATTTAAAAATTGAATCCATAAATACCTTGGCCACTTTGCTTGCTGAAAATGGATGTTGTAAAGCCTGAAAATGAGCATATTTGGAAAGGCGATCAACTACCATGAAAATTACTATTTTTCCTTCCGACTTAGGAAGACCTTCAATAAAATCCATGGAAATATGTTCCCACTGGCGATCCGGGATAGGCAACGGTTGAAGTAATCCTGGTGATTTGATTGTTTCCCCCTTATTGCGTTGGCACACTTCACATTCAGCTACCCATTGCTTAACCTCTACTTTTAATCCTTTCCAACAAAAGGATTGTTTAACCCGCATGTAGGTTTTCAAAAACCCGGAATGTCCTGCTGAAGGAGAAGCATGTGACTCTTCTAGAATCTGTACTTTGATTGGTGAATTATGAGGGATGTAAATACGATTCTTCTTACGTAATATTTGGCCATCATATGTGAAAAGAGGGTACTTAGAGGAACCCATAGATAACTCTTGAATTATTTGAGTTGTTTCACTGTTGGACAACCATTCTTCTTGTAACTGAGACACCCACTGCGAACATGGCCCTGAAATGGCATTAATAACTACTTCATCTTCGTATTTTCTAGATAATGCATCCGCAACCACATTTTCTTTACCTTTCTTATATTCAATCACAAAATCATATCCCAATAATTTAGTCAACCACTTATTTTGTTCGGGATAAGAAAACCTTTGTTCTAAAAAATGCTTGAGACTATTGTGATCGGTTTTAATAATAAAACGGCTATTGATTAAGTAATGCCTCCATTTTTCCACTGCATGTAAAATAGCCAACATTTCTTTTTCATAGGTGGATTTACCCAAATTTTTCCCTGAAAGTTGTTTACTTTCGAATGCCAAGGGATGACCCTCCTGCATTAGTACTGCACCAATACCTGTTCCTGAAGCATCGCATTCAATGACAAATGGTTTTTGAAAATTTGGAGTGGCCAAAATTGGAGTCGTACACATGGCCTCCTTGAGAGCCTCGAAAGCTTTAGTAGCTACTACTGACCATTGAAAAGCATCCTTCTTGGTGAGAGCCGTGAGAGGACCCACAATTTTACCATAGTCACGCACAAATTTGCGGTAATAGCCCGTGAGACCCAAAAAACCACGAAGTTTTTTGATGGTTTTAGGCAGGGGCCAATCTTGTATTGCCTTAATCTTATTGGGATCTACCTTAACACCTTCGTGAGATACTATATGACCGAGGTACTCCACTTCTTGAACACCAAAGGAGCATTTAGATCTTTTGACAAACAACTTTTCTTTGCGTAGGATATGGAGAACTCTGTCCACATGTACTAAATGATCTTTCCATGATTTGCTATAGATGAGTATGTCATCAAAGAAGACTAGAACAAATTTTCGTAGGAATGGATGAAACACTTGGTTCATGAGACTTTGGAATGTAGATGGTGCATTAGTGAGACCAAAAGGCATGACCAGAAATTCATAATGACCTTCATGAGTTCGAAAGGTTGTTTTGGGAATATCCTCGTCCCTAACTCGGATTTGGTGGAACCCTGAGCGTAAGTCCAATTTGGTGAAGAATTTGGCACCATGTAGCTCATCTAGTAAATCATCAATGACAGGAATAGGAAACTTATCTTTGATTGTGATTTTATTGAGAGGACGAAAATCTGGACACATACGCCAAGAATTGTCTTTTCGACGAGCTAAGACGACAGGTGAGGAATAAGGACTAGTACTATGATGGATGACACCCTGGTCTAATAGTTCTTGGACAATCTTCTCAATTTCTATTTTTTGGGGTTGGGGATATCGATAAGGACGACCATTGGGTGGAAGACTACCAGGCACTAGATGTATGGCATGGTCATGAGATATTTTGGGGGGTAGGCCTGTGGGTTCTTGAAAAACCTCCTCATAGTTAGACACAATGTTTTGGAGATCTTCCTCTTTGATTTTTGGCATAGCTTGTTCTAATTTTTCAATGCAATTGATTCGGGCTATGAATCCCCCACCATATTTTCTTAACAACTTTTCCATGCTATGTGAACTTACAACTTTTGATGGAGGTGTGGGTAGTCCTTGAAGACGGATGGTCCTCCCATTGGCTTGCCATTCCACAAAGTGATGTTTGTGATTAAAACCCATGGTGGTTTCCAATTGTTCCATCCATGCAACACCTAAAATAACCTCTGAATTTCCTAATTCCATAACAAAAAGAGGACCTTGCCAAGTATACGTACCCATTTGTAGTGAAATGGAAGATGTCTTACCGAGACATTGAGAAACTTCCCTGCTTGTCATTCTGACTTGAAACCGATCTTGACTAGAAGAGTAGACGTGCAGACCCAGTGTCCTTGCAAGTCTTGCATCAATGAAGTTGTGAGTACTTTCGAAATCAATTAGTACCGTCACCCGCTGCTTTCGAATGAAACCTGCCACCTTGATTGTATGGTGAGAAGATAACCCCATAAGAGCATGTACTAAAATAGTCATGGTATCCTCCTCAGTGACAACTTCGTCTTGTGCATTTTGGTCCTCAACTGGGAGATCCTCAGGTGCGTCGTACTCCTCTATTTCTTCTTCCTGGTCGGCATATTCAATTTGAAAATTTTGTCGTGGTGTACATGCTTGATATTTTTGATGTTGAGTGCGACATTTGTAGCAGAAGTATCATGACGGTTGATCATTTCTATGAAAAGAGTTGTTGCGGAATGGAGGTCGACCATATGAATCACGTCGTGTGGATGATCCTATGTGCGCCTTTGTTTCCGCTAAGTCAACAATCCTTATACACTCATCCAACTTGGATGGATTTTGTAGGTCTACCTCAACTTTAATATGTGCTTTTAATCCATTTCGAAAAGCTGCTACTACCACGTCTTGTGGTAGGTCTTGTGCATAGGAAAGCATACTGGTGAATTCAAAAATATAGGCCCCTACTGATCCTGTCTGCCTAAGTGACAATAATCATACTGTGTATGAACCTGTGGGACCTTTGTCGAATCTGTGAAGAAAGGCTCTTTTGAAAGTATCCCAATATAATGCATCTTGGGGCTCCTCACGTTTATACCATGTAAACCATTGATAAGCTTCAGTGCCAAATTTGGTTGCTATAAAAGGGACCTTGTCCTTGTCCAAAAATTTGTAAAATTCTAAGATGCCATCCATTTTTGCAATCCACCCACGTGGATCCTGGCCTTCAAAGGTAGGCATGTCAATGCATGGATGATTGACTCCCGTTGGACCTCTTGGTTGGTGGAAATTATTTCTATCTTGTTCCTCGTTACTTCTCTGTCTCTGGTTGTTATTTTGATAGGGTCTGTAAAACCCTCTTTGTTGCTCCATATTTTCTTCATTACCCCTATCCTCAATATTTTGGTGACCATTGTGAGTCAGGGACTGACTATTTTGACCTCTATGGTGTGTATAGTCATCATTGTAGACATCTGTACTCCAGTGATTGGAACTAGAAGGATTTGGTTGGGGCGGTGTCTGAGATGCGTTGAAACTTTCAGTCATCCTCTGGAGATTTAATATCAAAGCTTTTAACAACTCATCATTGAGCACTGGATGATTTCCTTCTACTTGGGTGATGTTTTCCTGTGCAGAATCTGGAGAAGAATTGGATGCCATTGGGCTGACCACAGGGTGACTCGGGTTAAAACTACCAATTTTGGATGGAGAAGGAGAATTTTTTGTACCTTGGCTTCGACGAGCTCTTCTTACGTTGTTGTTGGGAGTTTTTAAGCTTGTTAATCATCCATCAGATCCTTTGGTCCAACTTCTTCTCATGCACCTTGATCAATGCTGCAAATTTCTTCGAGATTTGCAATTTGCCTTGTCGTCGCGAATAATATCTTCACTGTTGGACTGGATCTCTACAAAAGTTTTTGTGAATTTGGATAAAATTTTGGTATCCACTTACTTGGTGGCTCCAACTGCCACGTGAATTGATAGTGGCTAGGTTCTTCCTTGGTATAGTCCAACGGATAATTCCACTCAACACGGCAATTGGAATGTGAACAATTAGACTGACATGACAGTCGAAAGCCAATGATCTCAATACAAACATGGATCTGACGACCACGAAACAATGAGAAGACATTGGTATGGATCTGACAACCATAAAATAGACACTGACATGAATCTAACGATCATGAAACAACAAGAATACACTGACATAATGACCACAAAATAGACACTGACACAGATCTGATGATCACGAAACAACGAGAAGACACTGACACATTATGTGATTCAAGGAGGACGTTGATTATGAGTACGGACAACAGGTCTAACAAGCAGGACATGGACACGCAAAGTGAGAGGACCATAAATGACAACACCACGAACTTGACTATCCAGGAAGGAGACGGGTCAGACCACCCGACAAGGAACCAACAACCGACACGAGGACTAGAGGACTAGGCCTAACTAAGACACAACCAAAACACGATACATAAGATAGTATAAATGATATGAATGGCTAAGCAAGGTTACGTGTGCACGAAGGTAGCCACGTGTGACCGAAGTCACAACTAACCCTATGTGGCTTTTGTGTTTTAAATCCTTTGGCAGACTCCACATAGCGCGTGTGGGATAATCATGCAAGCCAGATGAAAACTAAAATAAGTTGAATAACGTCACACCCAAATAATAATTGACATACCTTAGTATTGGCATGCAATATGTTTTTAATCGAGCAATTTGATTGGTTGGAGGTCTGCGTCTGAAGCTGGACGTTAATCTACTTTGTGTAGACACAATTCGATCTATTATTTCATTGTTTGGATGCTCTGCTGCTCTCGACCAGGTAGTGCAAATACTTGTACTCGCAACTGCCCCTGCGATGGAAACCACATGATGTGCTATCACCCTTATAATGTTTGTGATTTTTTGGTTTGGCTACCCGTATCCACGCCTACTATTGGCTGGGTGTTCTGTTCCTCTACTTCTACATTAGTTTTCCTGAGTTCCAACGATGGAGCATGTTGATGAATTATAAGATGACTCTACGCTCATTGGAAGGTGATTATCACGTCTACTGTGGAGTTGAATTTCTATGCTGCTCCTATTTTTTTCATTCGCTATGCATGCTCCTGTGGTGGCGTCATGTGAAGACGGATGAAATCACTGCCCGCTCGCCTGATGTTGATACCACTTGATAAGGCACACCTTGCATTTCTATCCGATGATGGAAATTAACACGAATATTAAACCATAAATTCATGAATTGCAGTTCACATGAAACGCAGCAAAAGTAATGAAAATTAAATCAAATATTGTAAATAAACTCAGTGCCTCTTAAGGAGGGCAGATTCCCGTCGCTTGGGCCAACGGTAGTGCGAGTACGTAGATGAAAGAAATATAATTGATGATTCCTCATTAAAAAATAAAAATCTAACCTAATAAATATGAAATTGTTTTCATTTGGAAAACCTAGCCGACAGGCTAGGTTTGGTATGTAGCAAATACCACCACTATTTCTTCCTAACTTATTTCCCTTTTTTTGTTTCTTTTGCCTTTTTAGTTTGAGTGTCGAATGACAATTCCATTATTCTTGCCTTTTTCACATTCTTCTTTTATGTACCTTGTCTGGATGTGATGGGTTTCTTATCTTTTATTTGCAATGGTGGTCTTCCTCTTCTTGGTATGGGAGTCCTAGTTCTAGATTCAACTTGATTCTAGGGTGGTTCATGTTCAACTACCTTCCTCTTACTCCTAGTCCCAACGTATTTTTTATTAATGCATACAACACTATCTTAAGAAGAGGAATCTTCATCATCTTCAAAAATATAAAAGTTTACAAAAATTGAATTATTTGGATTTGGCAACTTTAATATTGCTTGTTGGACCAGACCAAGAGGTTGATAAACAATTGCAAGTGGTTGATTTGCTACCAACACTATTTGTTCTAATGCCATAGCATGCTACACTTGGAATTGATGGTTATACTATTATTTTCTCATCTCATTATCACAATGTATTCTATAGGTTTATGTATGACACTGCAGATAAAAAACCAGAGGGTTTTGACCTTTAAATTTGTATTAATCATGTTATTTTACACCTTATTACTTGATTGATCCACATATTATCATGGGACCTAACCTTTTGTAAGGTATAGGGTTTTTTTGTGCTATCAATTTTGTTGTTGCCATCCACTATTGATTGCCATCCACTTTGTCTTTTCTCTATATTGGTGTTATTCACCATTATTTTTGTCATATCCATCATCTCCATGATTTGATCTTTTGGTATGCCATTCTTGTTTATATTTTAGGATAAAGTAGTGGTGTTACTACTTTGTGGTGGAGTTGGTAAAGTGGACAGTTAGATTTTGAAAGTAATAAGAGTGCTTTATATTAAGTGTGTCACTGTATACCGAGAATTGTTTTATGGGTAGGTGGTTGTGTTAGAAGGTGGTTGGGATTTTGGAATCACTATGATTGTAGTGGAAAGTTATGGGATTTGTAGGTTCTAATTTATGTGGCTAGCATAAGCCATATGCAGGGCATGAATTAATTTTTTTTTAAGCGAAAACCCCTTGTGGGACCGCCTTGGTCTGAGAGACCACGAACAGGGGGTTCTACACCATCAAAGTCACCCGGGAGTCACACCTAGCCCTGCTCGCACCAACATTATCAATTGGATTTTGGGTACCCAATTCAGCTTTTTGGTAGGGTGGAGATTCGAACCTAGGACCTCCCTTGGAGGATTACGCTCTCCTCTCCAACTCACCTACAACACCTGGGTGGGCATTAATTTATTTTACTACTCTAATAAGGACATCATTTGAATAGGATACCTATTCAAAAGATATAGCTAGGATGATTTTATTAGCATTACAAACCATTAGTGCTTTAGATTGGACTATAAATTGTTGGAGAATATTATATTGCTTGGTACATGCTAATGTCCCATCATGGTACATTATGGTCCAAATGTAAACATGTAAATATCAACATGGGGTGTGAGTCTATAGTTTAGAAGTGTGGTTTATATTTTCCTTTTATGTATATGTCTATGTGTAGGATGTGTACAAGTGTCATGTAAAAATGTGTACAAGTGTGAGGAGTGAGAACGTGTACAAGTGTCATGTAACAATGTGTGCAAGTGTAATGTAATAATGTGTGTAAGTATCATAGAGGAAAGTGTGCAAGTAAATAGAGAGTCAATATTCATGTATACAAGTGGTAAGATGTGAAGCCAAGAGGCTTGCAAGGCTTGTATGTTGCATCTTTGGGATATGTGAGGAGAGCAATAGTCAAAGAGTCCAAGAGTCACATTTCTAATGTTATATTATGGAGACAAAGCTCCATGTATTGTATTGAAGAATCAAATGAATATTGAATCAAGATTGTATACAATTTGAGCAATATTATTGTAAGTTTTCTTCATGTTATTTCATGAATGATATTGACCATTTATTTTTTTATTATTGTTATTTTCATGAATGTTATATTCATTGATATTGGTTATCTATATTATCTTGCTCTAATATTTGAGACTACTCAAGATCCTGGATATTTGGGACCTGTTATAATGTGGCTAAATTTCCAACAATGGTATCAAAGCTACTACAAGTAGTTTATATCATGGTAACATTGTGTAGTCTCTATTGCTAGCATAAAAAATGTTCTGGTGTGAAATTTGAAAAATCTGGACAGATAAGAGTTAGATCTACTTTGATTAGTTTCTAAAGCTAGAACCAAAATTGATTTTGATGTGAATTTGGAGGAAGATCCATGTGAACAAAATATAGGCAAAAATATATTTTAGGTTATTGATTACCCTAACATTGTTTTGAGAAGATTGATATTTGCAGGAAAACTTGTGAGTCCATTGAAGAGAACGTGGGATAAAATAAAAAGAGAAAGAGTTAGCTTTGAATAAATATTGAGGTTGTTGTTAAGAAGAACATGTTAAATAAAGAGGCTATGAGCCAAAGTATAGGTTCTGTATTTGAGATAGAAGAGCTTAAGTAAGAAGCTGAAGCAAAGCACTAGTCAGGAATAAATTAAAGAGATAAATAATAAAATATTCTATAGTGAAAAGAAGTCATCTGAGTTGTAGAATCTCGAACCATATCCTACCAAGATCAGAAGGGAATAACAAGTTATGTTCCAAGATAATGTAGAGATATCAAGTTCCATCAAAAGTACAAGATTAAAGATCGTCTTAAAGTACTAAGGAACACCTAGGGCACATCCAAATTTTGAAAAGAAGTAATGTTATTGATCAGGATAAATAGTTGACCCTTAGAAAATATTAGACCTAAGGAAGCCTTAGAGAAACATTCACACTTGAAAAAAAAAAGTAAGAGCAACAATGCTTGGTAAATGAAAGCCCTGTAGTCTTTCGTGAGTCTGAAGAACAATATAGTAATGCCTGGTACATGAAATCTCTATAGTCTTTTATGAGTTTGTAGAACCAAATAGCATCACCTGGTAAATGAAATCTCTCATATTTCATGAGTCTAGAGAATGGGATAGTAGCACCTAGCAAAAAGTAGTGATAATAGTACCTATTAAGTGAAAAGAATAGTGAGCTAAATCACCAAGGAGGACAAGTTGAAATTATATTCCATGCATATAAGACAGCTATTGGATGAAATAAGGTGAAATATTTTTTAGTATTACATGAATAATATCTACCTTAAACATTGTATTACTCTAGCCTATGCCCTTACATATGCTCTGACAAGGAGAAGCAAAATTTAAGCCTTGAAGACCGTGCATTGAAGAACACAAGCTTATACTAAGAGGGGGGTGAACAATATAAGATAAAAAAATTCTCTTTTCTTTCCAAAGCAATAACTTCAAATAATATCAATGCAATAATGAAACAATGCACAAATCATCACACACATAAGAGACAAATATTTTTATGTGGAAACACCCTCTTGGGAGAAAACCACGAAAAAATATTGCTTATATATTCTTCAACAAATTTCATGGGCACCAAACCATAGGAAACACCAGTCCCCTAGTATAATTTCATGGTCACCAACCCACAGGAGACACCAATCCCCTCTGACAAGTTTGTGGACACCAATCCATAGGAGACACCAATCCCTACAGCAAGTTTATGGGCACAAACCCATAGGAGACACCAATCCCCTCAGCAAGTTCTACTTCAAACACTAATCACTAACACTGCTCAAATCTGCTCCCAGATCTTCTCACAAACACTGCTCAAATATACTTTCAAACATACCTCAATAAAATGTTGATCTTTCTTTTGTATGTGCCCGCTACTATTTTATTTGTTCCCACAAATTCTTTTCTAACTCATTTCAATGTAGTGTATCCAATAATTCCTTATACCTCCTACTTTATAAAAACAAAATATTTTCCTCAAATAATTACAACCATATTGAGAAAGGAATTAATTCTCCATACCTCTAGATCTACCTCAACACAATGATGATCTTTCTTTTGTTTATGCCTTGCCCTTCAAATCTGTCTCAACAAAATTCCCTATATGTGCGGTCAACAATGAATTCACAACAAATCACCCTAACTGCGTAGAATGACTTCCAATCAATGATCACATCAGCAAGTCACTTAGATTCTACCATGTGGTGTGTGAGACATCAGCAAAGGCCAATGCCCTCCAATTGGGCATCGTGGGCACCGTGAGGTGCTCATAATTAATCTATTTTGTGAATGCTCATTTATATCCCTCCACGCCCTTTGTAGGGAAGATGTGGGATTTAAATCCCCAAAACAAACACAAATCTAAACCTTCTACTAAAAGGATATATGAAGTCACTAACCTTAGAAAAATTAAAATAGCAAAAATTATTGCTTTTCTGTTATTGCATTCGTTGGTAATCTTTGATGAGTCGTGTGTTCGAAGTCTCTGGAAAAATTTTGGCTTAACCAAAACCTTCTGTGATGGCTTCACCTAGATGGTAGATTCTCAATGTCTGCCTTTACTAATGCTTATTAAATATGATTATGTTATCCACAATGAACTTTCTTTTGCTACCACCATTTCTGACGCTTATCAAAAATGGTTTCTCCTATGCTATCCACAATGAACTTTATTTTGCTACCACCATTGATGATGCTTATCAAAAATGATTTCTCCTATGTTGTCCACAATGAACTTTATTTTGCTACCATCGTTTCACTTGCTTACAATGCATTGGAATCACATATTTATTGAAGACCTTTGAGCAACCACTGCCACTACAAAAATTGGGAGCCACCACTTCTACCAAGATGGAAGACACCACCTCTTAATCTATCATCATCATGTGCAAGCTCTTCAATCTCCCAATTTCTATTTCTAAGTACACTTCATCATGTGCAAGCTCTTCAACCTCCCGATCGCTGGTTCCAAGTACACTTCACCGTGTGCAAGCTCTTCAACCTCTCGATCGCTGGTTCCAAGTACACTTCATCATGTGCAAGCTCTTCAATCCTCCCGATCGCACCACACCTCAAAATGTATCACCAAATCTACTTGTAAAAGTCATAAACTTTTCATATATTTATATAAAATATTTCAATTTGATTATTGGCACCCTAGATGGTCGACTCATTGAAACTTCACCTTTATAATATTTAAAATCTTGATATTTAAATATTATAAATTTAAACCTTTACTTTATGATAACCTTCACTTTATAATATTAAATTTAATATTTAAATATTATAATGCTTCATTTGAAATAAATTTTCCTTGCTTTACTTGTCCATTGTTTGCTATTTACCAAGTTGGTCTTTGACATCAATGACAACTCAATCAACTCAATAGTTCTAACAATCTCCCCCTTTATCATTGATGGCAACCCTACAAAGAAATAGTCCTCTACTGCAATAGGATCACAAGATACTCCCCCTACAAGCTTCTCCCCCTTACTAAAATTCTCCCCTTTGACATCAATGGAAAAGGCTCCTCAGGGTTGAAAGATAAGACACTTGACAACGCCCCCTCACTACCTGCTCTTCTTGAGGTGTTCAATGATGAGATGGGAGTGAAATTACTCCCAAATTTCCTTTGAGATACTCAAATGTTTCCTTTGGAAGTGGCTTGGTAAAGATGTCAGCAATTTATTCCTTTGTAGCAATGTATTCCAACTTGACTTGTTGATCAATCACTTGCTCTCTCAAAAAATGATACTTGATCGAAATGTGCTTGGTCCTTGAATGCATCACCGGATTTTTTGAAATATTGATGGCACTTGTATTATCACAAAGTATGGATATAGGATGATTATGCTCTACTTTGAAATTACTTAAGGTTTGTTTCATCCATAAAACCTATGTGCAACAAGCAGCTACTGCAATGTACTCTGCCTCTGTAGTAGATAAGGACATTGATGCTTATTTTTTACTTAGCCAAGAGACCAAATAGTCTCCAAGAAAAAATGCTCCTCCACTTGTGCTTTTCCTATCATCCACACTGCCTACCCAATCTACATATGTATATGCAGTGAGAGTGAAATTATCACCTCTGGGATACCACAGTCCAAAATCCATAGTTCCTTTCAAATACTTGAGGATTATTTTTACTGCTTGTACATGTGTTTCCTTTGGTGCAGCTTGAAATCTTGCCACTAATCTGACTGCCTACATTATATCTGGCCTTGTAGCTGTGACATATAGTAAACTTCCAATCATGGATCTATACAAATTTTGATTAGCCTCATGAGACTCATCATATTTACTTAACTTACATCCTGTAACCATGGGGGTACTCATGGGATTGCAATCCTCCATCCTAAATTTTTTCAACATTTATTTTACATACTTGGTTTGAGAGAGAAATATACCTTTATCTGACTGTGAAATTTGTAAACCAAGAAAGAAGGACAGCTCACCAAGCATTGACATCTCAAATTCACTTTGCATACATTTTGCAAATTTTTGACACATCTTGTCATTACTGCCTCCGAAAATGATGTCGTCCACATAGACTACTATAATTAACAAGTCATTTCCTTCATTCTTGATGTACAGGTTGCTATCAACTATACCTTTTTTGAAATCCTGTTCTTGGATATATTTATCCAACCTTGAGTACCAAGCCCTAGGGGCTTGCTTTAGTCCATAGAGAGCCTTTTTCAATTTACATACATAGTCTGGCTTATCTGTCAAGCTGAAACCATATGGTTGCTCAATGTAGACCTCTTCCTCTAAGTAACCATTAAGAAATGCTGATTTTACATCCATTTGGTACACTTTGAATTTTTTGAAACTTGAAAAGGCCAAGAACATTCTTATGGCCTCAAGATGAGCAACAGGAGCAAATGTCTCTTCAAAATCAATTCCCTCAAATTGTGCATAGCCTTTGCATACAAGTCTTGCTTTGTTTTGACAACCTGACCATCTTCGTTCAACTTATTTTTGTAGACCCATTTGGTGCCAATTACATTCTTGTCTTTTGGACGTGGGACAAGTTCCCAAGTCTCACTTTTCTCTATTTGATCTAACTCCTCCTCCATTGCCTTAATCCAATATTTATCTTCACTTGCTTCATTGAAATTCTTTGGCTCAACTTTAGATAGTAAAGAGAAGTTGGCATGTTCACCTGTACCTATTATTTTCCTCCTTGTTTGTCTTTCATCTAGATTCCCAATAATCAGATCTTCAGGATGGTTCTTTTGCACATATCTGGATGGTGTTTTAGATGGTATATTGGGGGGTGTTCTTGAGGGTGTCCTTTGATTCTCATCTTCTTTAGTTTCTTCATATTTGCAACTTTCTCCCTCTTGATACACGATCTCTTGAGTTGGTTCTCTTAGATCTATTTCTTCATCAACTCTTACATTTGCACTTTCCACAATTTTATGTGATCTTTTATTGTAGCATCTATAGGCTTTTCTCTTTGAAGAGTATCCAAGGAAGATACCCTCATCACACTTGGAATCAAACTTACCCAAATATTTTTCTTCTCATCTAATGTAGCATTTGCTTCCAAAAATTTTGAAGTACTTCACAGTAGTTGGTCTTCCCTTCCAAAGCTCATACGAAGTTTTGTGGTGATTTACTCTTACTTGAGCTCTATTGATGATATAAATAGTTGTATGAATCGCTTCTCTCCAAAAGGCATCAAAAAGCTTAGACTCATTTAGCATGGCCCTGGACATGCCTTGAACAGTTATATTCTTCCTTTCAACTACTCCATTTTATTGTGGAGTTCTTGCTGCTGAGTATTATCACTTGATTCCTTGTTGTTCACAAAATTCTACAAATTCATTTGAAGTGAATTCACCTCCTCTATCTGATCTTAGACACTTGATATTTTTGCCTATTTTATTTTCTACAAGTGCCTTGAATGCTTTGAAATTTTCAAAAGCTTCTGATTTTTCTCTTAAGAATGTTACCCAAGTCATTCTAGAATAATCATCAATAAACAACATGAAATAATTCTCACCTTGTAAGCTCTTTGTTCTTGTAGGGCCGCATAGATCAGTGTGAATCAGCTCCAGAGGCTTGGATGAAGAGAATTCCTTTGATTTGAAACTAGATCTTGTTTGCTTACCATGCTGGCATTGTGCACAAATCGTGCTTGGGGGTTTTGCTATCTTGGGAAAATCTCTAACTGCTTGTTTGTTGCTGATTTTTACTATGTTGTCAAAGTTCAGGTGGCCCATTCTTCTATGCCACAACCAACTCTCATCTTCTTGTGATAAAAAGTATTTTTCCCTTTTAATTTTTCTCAACATGTAGAGATTGTTTGCAGTTCTACTGGCATCTGCAATAAGCTTTCCTGTCTTGGATTTCCTGATCTCACATCCATTTGGGTGAAATGTGAGTGTGTGCCCTTGATCACATAGTTGACTTACACTTAGTATATTGTGCTTCAACCCTTCAACATATAACACATTCTCTATCCTTGATCTTCCATTATCCAGGCTCAAGGTTCCCTTTCCAACAATTTTGGCAGAAGCATTATCACCAAATTTTACTGTGCCTCCATTTATTTATTTGAGAGAGAGAAATTTGCTTTTGTCACCTGTCATATGGCTTGAACAACCACTGTCAATGTACCACTGATTTCCTTCATTTTGCACATGAAGAGTCATTTGTACCAACATAGACTTCTCCTTTTCTTGTTCCATTTTCTTTTTCCAAACTTTGGAAGTCATATTCTTTTGAACAGTTTGACCTTCCTCCTTCTTGCTTGATTTTGGAAGTTCAGGGAACACTGTTCTACACCATTTAGCTTTATGCCCAAAATTATCACATTTGTAACAAATGATATTGTAATCCATGAGAGGTGCAAATGAATTGAAATTTCTCTTGGTGAAGCCAAAATCACTTTTAGCATGGACAATGCAATGTACAACTTTATGACCAAATTTGTTACATGAAAAATAATAACCATGGAAGAAATATTAAAACCTATTTGATTGCCTTGGAGGATATGATCGCATGGTTCTTTCTTTGAGTCTCCTCATCCTCTTGTACTTGAATATTCAATCTTGAGTTTTTCTTTCTAAGCCTTTTCACTTATTCAAGAGCAACAACAAGTTCCTCTTCTATGTCCATTATGGCTTCCTCTTTATTTTCTGGATTTTTCTCCTTTTCTTGGATTTCAAAAATAGGAGTATTTTCTTTCACCTCCATGGCCATGTGTGTTCTTGTAAGATCTTCCTTCAATCTATTAGGCTTTCACAAAGGAACCTGCTCTAATACCAATTGAAGAACACAATATTATACTAAGAGGGGGTGAATAGTATAAGATAAAAAATTTCTCTTTTCTTTCCAAAGCAATAACTTCAAATAATATCAATGCAATAATAAAACAATACCCAGGTGTTTTAGGTGAGTTGGAGAGGAGAGTGCAATCCTCCAAGGGAGGTCCCAGGTTCAAATCTCCACCCTACCAAAAAGCTAAATTGGGTATCCAAAATTCAATTGATTGTTGGTGCGGGGGGGGTTGCTCCCGGGGGTGTGAACCCCCGATCATGGTCTCGCCGAGGCCCCCACAAGGGGTTTTTTGCTTAAAAAAAAAATTAATGAAACAATGCACAAATCATCACACACATAAGAGACAAATATTTTTACGTGGAAACACCCTCTCAAGAGAAAACCACGAAAAAATATTTCTTATATATTCTTCAACAAATTTTGTGGGCACCAACCCATAGGAGACACCAATCCCCTAGTACAAGTTCATGGGCACCAACCCACGGGAGACACCAATACCCTCTCACAAGTTCGTGGACACCAATCCATAGGAGACACTAATCCCCTCAACAAGTTCATGGGCACCAACCCACAAGAGACACCAATATCCTCAGTAGGTTCTACTTCAAAAACTGATCACTAACACAACTCAAATCTTCTCATAAACCCTGCTCAAATCTTATCCCAGATCTGCTCATAAACACTACTCAAATTTGCTTCCAAATCTACCTCAACAAAATGATTATCTTTCTTTTGTATGTGCTCACTACTATTCTATTTGTTCCCAAAAAAAAATTTCTAACTCATTTCAATGTAGTGTATCCAATAATTCCTTATACCTCCTACTTTATAAAAACAAAATATTTTTCTAAAATAATTACAACTATATTGAGAAAGGAATTAATTCTCCATACCTCCAGATCTTCCTCAACACAATGATGATCTTTCTTTTGTTTATGCCTTGCCCTTCAAATCTATCTCAACAAAATTTACTACATGTGCAGTCAACAGTGAATTCACAATAGGTCACCCTAACTATGCAGAATGACTTCCAATCAATAGTCACAGTAGTAAGTCACTCAGATTCTGCCACATGGTGTACGAGACGTCAGCGCCCTCCAACTGGGCGTGTTTGCGTATGGTACGCAAAGCACCAACACCCTCCAATTGGGCATTGTGGGCACCGTGAGGTGCTCATGATTAATTTATTATGTGAATGCTCATTTATATCCCTCCATGCCCTTTGTAGGGTATATGTGGGATTTAAATCCCCAAAATAAACACAAATCTAAACCTTCTACCAAAAGGATATATGATGTCACTAACCTTAGAAAAATTAAAATAGCAAAAATTATTGCTTACCTATTATTGCATTCGTTGGTAATATTTGATGAGTTGTGTGTTCGAAGTCTCTAGAAAATGTTTGGCTTAACCAAAACCTTTTGTGATGGCTTCACCCGGATGGTAGATTCTCAACGTCTGCCTTTACTATTGCTTATCAAAAATGATTATGTTGTCCACAATGAGATTTATTTTGTTTCCGCCATTTCTAATGCTTATCAAAAATGATTTCTCCTATGCTGTCCACAATGAACTTTATTTTGCTGTCATCATTTCTGATGCTTATCAAAAATTATTTCTCCTACACTATCCACAATAAAATTTCTTTTGTTGTCATTGTTTCACTTGCTTACAATGCATTGGAATCGTATATTTATTGAAGACCTTCGAGCAACCACTACCACTACAAAAATTGGGAGCCACCGCTTCTACCAAGATGAAAGACACCGCCTCTTAATATGTCATCATCGTGCGCAAGCTCTTCAATATCCCAATCGTTGGTTCCAAGTACACTTCATCGTGCGCAAGCTCTTCAACCTCTCGATCACTGGTTCCAAGTACACTTCGTCATGCACAAGCTCTTCAATCCTTCCGATCGCTAGTTCCAAGTACACTTTACCATGTGCAAGCTCTTCAATCCTCCCAATTGCACCACACCTCAAAATTTATCACCAAATATACTTTTAAAAGTCATAAACTTTTCATATATTTATATCAAATCTTTCAATTTGATTATTGGTGCCCTAGATGATCGGCTCATTGAAACTTCACCTTTATGATATTTAAATATTATAAATTTAAACCTTTACTTTATGATAACCTTCACTTTATAATATTAAATTTAATATTTAAATATCATAATGCTTCATTTGAAATATATTTGCCTTGCTTTACTTGTCCACTGTTTGCTATTTACCAAGTTCGCCTTTGACATCAATGACAACTCAATAATTCTAGCATGCATAAATTAAGGTAAGAGTTGAAGCTTTAATTTTGGGCAGAATTTATATTTGGGCAAGTTTAAATATTTTAGCGCTTTCTAGTTTATGGAGTAATAAGGATTTCTAAAAGGAACTTTTGATTAGCGCATAATATTTTTGAAATTGCAAATTGGAATAATTTAAAAGCTTAGATATTTATTGAATTAAATTTAGATTTTGGAGAGATAAGGAAGTCTATTCCAAAAAGGAATTTGAAAAATTGAAATATTAATTTGCAAATTGAAATTATTTATTAGATTTGGGAGCCATAAGGTTTCCTACTCCAAAGGGATTAAATTTTTTATTATTAAATTTGCAAATTTAGATTTGAAGAGAGTTTTTTTTAAATTGAAAATGTTGATATTTGAAATTTTATTTGAATAAATGGATAGAAGACAAAGAATGAATGCTCAAGAAAAAGGGAAAGCTTTTAAGAGTCAAGAATTAACAAGACATTCAAAATGAATCTAAAAATATTAGCTTTATGATTCTTAAGCAATGCATGAATGAATGTATTGAAGATGCTTGTAATGAGAAAAGAATGGATTATGAATCTGCTATGATATCAAAGAGAATTGCAAAACCAAGAAATCAATTTTATGTTCCCATCAAATTTTATCCAAAAATAAATTACACTCAAAAGTGTAAACAAAGTAATAAGTTTGGACATAATACTAAAGATTGTTTGAGTCAGATTTCTTGTCTAAATTGTGGGAGTCATATTCATACCCACAAAACATGTTGGTATAAAGGGATTGGTTTCCATGGATGGAAAACTATAAAAGAAATTTTACTAATGGCATGATATGAGGTACTTAAACAGGTTATTACGAAAGAAAATCTTGAAATCATCAAGATTACAAAAAATACAGTACCAAAAATGATACAATAGTTAGAAAATGATGATCAGTGCCAGAATCATAAGCAGTGTCAAAGATAGTGTGATAGCTTTTGAAGCCTAATACTTAATGTAAATAACCACATAATCGACAAAATTACAATATAAATAACTCAATAAATATTATAATAACAATAAGAATAACTCAGAAATAATCACATGGAAATGCTCACGAAAATATTGAAAATGATATAGAATAAAGGTCTACTAATGCATGTTATGTGCTATGCATTTTTATACCAATTACAATGTTTTGTCACAAATATATAATAGTATGTGACTCCTCATATGGTGCACTCTTGACCTTCACTCTTCTTTGTAACTCTTCACTTTACTCTTCTAAGTACACGTGGCCCCTTACATAATGGACACTTATGCACATTTACACTCACAACACTTGCATACTTAATTACATGACACTTGTGTATTCCCTACACATTATTATGTTACATAAAATATAAACTCACACTCTAATCTAAGACACACACACCTAGTCTAATATTATACCAAGGTGGTACATTGGCATGTACCAAATAATGTAATATTCTCCAACACCCCCATGTATTACATTATTTGGTTATTGAAGACTCTAGTCTTCAATATGGGTCTTCATGCTGATCCTGAAGCCTGAGTTGTTCTTTCTTGCTTTCTTCAATCTATTGTCTTTCTGTATTCTGATCAAATGAATAATTAGTATCTTTCAAAAAAAATTCTTCATGTATTACTAATTTGGTTGAAAGAGCCTTGACTTCATTTTCTTTTGTAGTTTCTTCTAGTTCCTGAATTTCTTGAGCTAAATGACCCTTTTGATTTCCTTCTCTATATTGTAATTGAGGTTGATTATATTGATACTGAGAAGGATATTGTTGTTGAAATTATTGTTGATGTGGACGATATTGAGTTTGATATTGTCTTGATTGTATTGGTCTATTTGCTTGACCATTTTGATTTATTGATTTCCTTGATATTGATTCCTTGGATTATATCTACAAAAAATTACATTATGATTCCTTATACATATCTAAATATATATGTTACTCCTATTAAACTTGTCTCTTGAATTTGAAGAAACATGTCCTTCAGTGTTCTCTTTAGTTACAAGTGCATTGTTAGTTATTTTATCTTTGATAGAATTCTCAACTTCATGCTCTTGTAGAATATTGACTAACTCATCAAATAAAATGTCCTTGCTAAGGATTTGCAAAGAAGTAACTAGATGTTTGTAATTTTTTGGAAGAGCTCTTAGGATCACTTGAACAAGCAATTTGTCTTCTACCTTTTTACCTAAAGTTAATAGCTTTGCTTTTATGTCTACCACTCTTCTTAAAAATAATTCAATGCTTTCACCACTAGTAACCTTTAAAGAATGTAATTGAGTTTGAAGATTCAAAATAGTAGCTTTATTTTTTCCTTCAAATATTTTGGCTAAAGTATTTCACACTTCTGTAGAGGTTACTGTTGAACTTATGTATGGTTGTATCTCATTTGTAATTGTAAATGTTATTATCATAAGAGATTTAGCTTCTTCTTATTTATACTTTTGAATTTCTCTATCACCTTCAGTAGGTTTTATTTTGGCTCCTCTAACAATGTCCCAAATTTTTTCTACTATCAGAATTAATTTCACTTTGTTTTTCCATGAAGCATAATTAGGACCTTTGAGAAGTTGGGACTCTAAAGAAAGAATTTGTTGGATGTCATGATGACACTCATATAACCTTTGAAGTTGACTACCTTATGTCTTCCTAATTAAGTAGAAATTAATAAAATAAGAATGCTTGCAAATTTAAATATTTCTAAGTTTGAAGTAGAATTTCTGAGTTGAGTTTTGAGATTGGGAGTTGAGTATAGAACATATTGAGTCTCTAAAAATTCTCTTTATGCTTCTATGAGTTTGACAAATCACATTGGGTCTCTAACAATTCACCTTGTGATTTCCTACTAAGAAAGTTTTTTTTTTTTTTGGTGAGCTTGCTGAGTTTTGGATAGGTTCCGGTGGGGACTTGTGAGCAATCTTGGACAGGTTTCGATGGGGACTTGTGAGCAGATTTGGACAAGTCCTAGCAGAGGACTTATGAGCTGAGTTTGATAGTTCTATCAGAGAACTTGAGGACAGAGGTGCACTGGTTCTTTGAGAAGAACCTAAGGATAGATTTGGCAAGTCTTTGAGAAGGCTTGTGTGCAAAGGATTGATTTGTTCAAGCTTAAGCATTGGACGAGATCTGACAGACAGAGGAAGACTTGTACTAGACCGACTGACTATGTTTGGTACAGGTTGTTGAGCTGCTGTGGACGTGATCATAGAAGGCAGAGGTCTCTTAGGCTAAGCATTGAGGATAGGAGTGTTGGCAATTTTGGGTTTGAGATCCTAGCTTCTTGTCTATGAGTTGTCATTGATGTCAAAAGGAAATGGCATTAATGTTAAGAGGATGTGTTGGCTTCAAAGGTGGAAGATTCCAAGAGAATATTTTTAAGAGAATCCAGAGAGATTCCATTGGCAAGGGTTTTTCATTAAAACCAAACCGGTTTTTATTAAAACCAAGTTGGATAGGGTTTTTATTAAAACCAAGTTAAATGGTTTTAATTAATTAATTAAGGGAGAAATTATTTTTAATTTATTAAAAATACTTAAAGGTTTTTAAACCTTTTTTTTATTCTTAATTTATTAAAATTATTTAAGGGTTTTTAAACCCTTTTTGAAAAGACTTTTGATTAATTTTGAAATGGTCTTTATTTTCGCCGATGTCAAGGTGTCTTCGAAGAGACTATTTATTCTCCAACTCCTAAGGTGGGAAGGCTAATTAAATTCAAAATTCCCCGAATGCAATTTGCGGTGTTTGTGCTCTGTATTCGCTGCGATCGAAGGAAGACTTAGAAGCACGTGCGGTTGAAAAGTCTTCGGGAGTTTTTCGAGGGTGAAGTGGAGGGAAGTTCACTTGTGAACTTCATAGCCCACGTGGGCTAGTGGCAGCGAAGGCTGCTGTTGGGTGCTGCATTGGCAGAGGTCACCGTTTCGAGTCTCACGGGGGTGCTTTGCTAGAGTAACACACGTTTTTATTAAAACATTTTTATGCCGCGAAATTCGGAGTTTCTTGGACAGCGATTTATAAGGTGTGATTAAATTTTATGAGTTTTGGCTTTTGTGATTAGCATTGAATAAAATCTTAGGAGAAATAAGGGCATATTTCTTTGGATGTATTTTTAAGATTATTCTTTGCTATGCTAAAATTTAAAATGGATGTATAAGGTTGAGTTTGTGATTGTTGATTTATTAGCATGTTATGGTGGTTGTGTTTAAAGAAGTGGAGCTAAAAGGTGTAATAAAGGAAGTTTTTATTATTGCTCATTTCTTTTTATTCTAACCCTAACTTGGTTGGAAGTTTGAGAGTTGTGTGTGGTGACTTCTTGAAGGTTCAATTATCTTCTACTCCAATAAGGTATGGGCACATTCTTCTTATGAGTATGATTGGTGTATGTTTTCTAAAATAAGGTTGGAGTGAAAAGGTATTCTACTAGGTATCCTTTGGCTAGGTGTAAATCCTATTTTCTGGTTTGTTGAAGACTACTTATGCATTGTTATCCTTAAGGAGAGTTTTTGGTGAATGCTTAATTTTTGGTTTGAGATAGTGGAAGCTTTGTGCACTAGGGTTTATATTTGTGAGTCTAGCTACTTGCATTGAGTTGGTGGAACCCTTGGTTGGCTGTTTTGAGTTTGATGGTTGAGTTGCTTTCGTAGAGGTTGTTTGATCAAGTTATTGCTTTACTTGATTCATGATATTGGGCTTACTCCATTGAGTTGATTTGAGCAAGTTATTCTTTGCATTTGGTGATATTGTGTTGGTGGTTGTTTTGTTCAAATATCTTTGGATGGAAAAGGATTTCTACTTGTTTCCTTTTCTTGTGATGATTGGTTGAATGCTTCAAGGTTGATGTTGAGTTGAATGGTGTTGGTTGACTAAACCTTGTTTGATGAGCATTGTTGTTGAAACCCTAATTGATGGTGAAAAGAACATGAGTATCATTGTTATGTGATTCTTTGCATAGTTGGCAATTATTGGGGTTTCATGTTCTTGAAAGAAAACATTCTATCCTATCCATTTCAGATATTGAGTTGAGTTTTCAGATTTGAGATTGAGATTGAGCTGAGTTGATTTGAGTTGAGTTTTGAGATTGGGATTTAAGTATAGAACATATTGAGTCTCTAACAATTCTCTTTATGCTTTTATGAGTTTGACAAATCACATTGGGTCTCTAACAATTCACTTTGTGATTTCCTACTAAGAAATTTTTTCTTTATGAGCTTGCTGAGTTTTTGGACAGGTTCTAGTGGGGACTTGTGAGCAGTTTTGGACAGGTTCGGTGGGGACTTGTGAGCAGATTTGGACAGGTCCTAGCGAGAGGACTTGTGAGTCGAGTTTGATAGTTCTATCAGAGAACTTGAGGACAGAGGTGCATTGGTTCTATGAGAAGAACCTGAGGACAAATTTGGAAAGTCTTTGAGAAGGCTTGTATGCAGAGGTTTGATTTGTTCAAGATTTGGATAGATCTGACAAACAGAGGAAGACTTGTACTAGACTAACTGACTGTGTTTGGTACAGGTTGCTGAGCTACTATGGACATGATCATAGAAGGCGAGAGGTCTCTTAGGCTAAGCATTGAGGATAGGAGGTCTTTGGTGGAAAGGAGTTCCACGTGCTTGGCAAGAGGTAGAGGCGGTTGATCTTCCGAGGGATCATTTCCGAGAGCAGAGGGGAAGGTATCTCCTTTGAGTAGAGGCTCATAAATTTTGATTGGGGGAAGGTATCTCCTTTGAGCAGAGGCTTATAAATTCTGATTGGGGGAAGGTATCTCCTTTGGGCCGAGGCTCATAAACATTGTAATTGGGAAGGATTCCCAAAGAACTTTGATATAACTTTTAGAGAAAAGTTTTGTGGACGTAGCCCAGCCATTCTGGGTGAACCACGTTAAAATTGGTGTCACTTTGTGGATGATATTGTGCATTGCTTTGATATTGCTTTGGGTATATTGATTTATTGTTTTGAAGTATAAAGGAAAAATTAAAAAGAGGTCTTATATTGTTCACCCCCCCTCTCAGTATAAGCTTGTGTTCTTCAATTGGTATCAGAGCGGGTGCCTTCGAAAAGTTTAACGACTTGAAGGAAAAGCTAGTAAAGAACACAATGGATCATTCAAGTGGCAATGCAACACCTATTCTTGATGGGTCATATTTTGGTCTTTGGAGTGCAAGGATGAAGGTTCATCTAATGGCACTTGGGAATGAGGTTTGGGAAGTGATTGAAGATGAGTACACTATTCCTGTACATGGTCCTAATACTAAAGAAGAAAGGCTCCTACATCACAGCAATGAATGCAATCCTGAAAGGCTTACATAAAGCAGATCTCACCAAAGTGATTCACTGCAAGACAGCTAGTGAAATGTGGAAATAGTTGAAGGTGGTTCATACAGGTGATACAAATGTCAGAAAAGCCAAGTTGAGACACTTCAAAGGTATGTTTGAACAACTCAAGATGAATGATGATGAAAAGATTAGTGACTACATGCTTCGTATGGATGAGGTTGTTAACTCCATGAAAGACTTAGGTCTTGATCTTGCTGAAAATGATGTTTGTGATAAGATTTTGAGATCTCTTCCTAATAGATTTAGTGAAAATATTTCTGCTATTGAGGAATCTAAAGATTTGGATAAGTTGAAAAAGGATGAGCTCCATAGTATACTTGCAGCATTTGAGTTGAGAACTCAAGTAAAGGTTGATGTCAAAAAAGAGGTAGCTTTCAAGGCTACTAAGAAATCCAAGGGTAAACAGCTTCAAGATAGTGATGAGTCTTCTAGTGATGAAGAGGCATATTACAGCAAGAAAGGCAAGTTCTCTATAAAGCACAAAAGTGTGAAAAATATAAGATGTTTCAATTGTGAAAAGTTTGGTCATTATGCTACTGATCTGTCTTGTTCCCAAGAATGAAAGTGATGAAGATAAACGAGATTCTAAGAGCAAGGATTCGAAAAGCACAAGCATCACAGGAAAAACAAAGATGAGCACGACAATCAAGGAAAGAGGTATTCTCACAAGCACAAGAAGAGTTTCTACCTAGACAAAGCAAGTAAGTGTTCTAGTAGTAATAGTGAAAGTTCTTCAAGTGATAATGAAAATGAGATGTTGTTCATATCAGAAAAAGAGGAAGAACCGAAACATAGATTCATTATAATGAAATGTCTTAGATGTGGAAATTTTGGTCACCTTGAGGATGATTGCACAAATAATGATTTGGTTTCTAGTATGTATGAGGATGCTTTAGAAAACTATAAGGAAGATGCATGTATGGTTTTTGAAAAGGGTAGCACCTCTAGTGATAAGAAATCTGAAAAAGGATTTGATGATTCAAAAAGCAAACAAATAGAGGAAGATATAGAGGAAGGTGAAGTAGATCTTGAAGGTGAACTTATTAGTTCTCTTAGTGCTTTGAAAAAGGAAATAAAGAAGAATGCTAGACTCAAGGATAAGTTAGATGAATGTTGTATGGAGAGAGATGATCTTATAGAAAGTCTTGACTTCTCTATAGCTAAGACACAAGAACTCAAGGATGAGTTAGAGTCTAAGGTTCTTGAGTATAGTGAGTTAGAACAGAAAATGGCTTCTTTGAAAGAGGAAACTAAAGAGTACAAGGATAAGCTTTACGGGTTTCAAGATAGCTCCAAAAAGGTTAAGTCACTCATCAAAGGTCAAAGAAAGACAACAGATAAAACGAGCCTTGGTTTTGTTAAGCCACACAAGGAACAAGTTGGAGAGTCTAGTAAGAGACTCCAAAAGGAAGAGAGTTCGATGAGGAAAGTATTTCGAAAAGGAGTCCTTGAATGATAGATGCACAGAAATAGAAAACATAATTCAGAATGAGAAGAAGTTTTCAGAACCTAAGAGGTCAAATAAAGAAAAGTTTCAAGGTAGATGTTTTGCTTGTCACAGGTTTGGTCACATGGCTTCACATTGCATGGCTCAAGTGAAGGAGGTAAATGACAATTTCAGAAGTGCTAGTTACTTTCAATGGTATTGCTACTCTTGTCAATAGTTTGGGCACAAGGCAGTTTATTGCAAGGCAAATAACAGGAACAGGTTTGGTCAGAACAGGTTTTGTCAAAACAGGTTTGGCCAAAACAGGTTTGGTCAGAACAGGTTTGGCCATAACAAGTTTGGTCAGAACAAGTTTGGTCAAAACTGGTGGATTCAAAGATCAGGTTTACCTCAGAGAAACAACATCGTCAAGTGTTTCAAGTGCAACAATGAAGATCACACAATCAGACAGTGTAGAGCTGAAATTCCAGAATACGAGAACAGAGAGCAGGTGGCATGATCGGGTCCAAGGATCAAGGCATGGACAACAACGAGGGATGAGAACAAGAACAAGAACAGTGACAGGAACAAGAATATGGACAAAGAGTTCAAGAGAAGGCCCGGCAAGGAAGTTATAAACACTGATGATGATCAGTGCCTAATGGGAGTTTTACTCCCACCCAAGAATTAATCACCTCATCAAGAGGTGGGGGAGGGACTAAGCTAAGAGGCTCATTCTTAGTCCCAAGCCCCAAAGGTGGCCCTTTGCCATTGATGACAAAGGGGGAGAGATATGAGTAAGGGGGAGAGCTTCAAAGTGAAGAGGAGAGCCTCAAGACAGGGGGAGTTGTTTATGTTGAGTTTCTGTGTTGTTGAGAAGCATGGTTTGCCATCAATGACAAAGGGGGAGATTGTTGGCAATTTTGGGTTTGAGATCCTAGCTTCTTGTCTATGAGTTGTCATTGATGTCAAAAGGAAATGGCATTAATGTTAAGAGGATGTGTTGGCTTCAAAGGTGGAAGATTCCAAGAGAATATTTTTAAGATAATCCGAAGAGATTCCATTGGCAAGGGTTTTTCATTAAAACCAAACCGGTTTTTATTAAAACCAAGTTGGATAGGGTTTTTATTAAAACCAAGTTAAATGGTTTTAATTAATTAATTATTTAATTAATTAAGGGAGAAATTATTTTTAATTTATTAAAAATACTTAAAGGTTTTTAAACCTTTTTTTTATTCTTAATTTATTAAAATTATTTAAGGGTTTTTAAACCCTTTTTGAAAAGACTTTTGATTAATTTCGAAATGGTCTTTATTTTCACCGACGTCAAGGTGTCTTCGAAGAGACTATTTATTCTCCAACTCCTAAGGTGGGAAGGCTAATTAAATTTGAAATTCCTCGAATGCAATTTGCGGTGTTTGTGCTCTGTATTCGCTGCGATCGAAGGAAGACTTAGAAGCATGTGTGGTTGAAAAGTCTTTGGGAGTTTTTCGAGGGTGAAGTGGAGGGAAGTTCACTTGTGAACTTCATAGCCCGCGTGGGCTAGTGGCAGCGAAGGCTACTGTTGGGCGCTGCATTGGTGGAGGTCACTGTTTCGAGTCTCGCGGGGGTGCTTTGCTAGAGTAACACACGTTTTTATTAAAATGTCTTTATGCCGCGAAATTTGGAGTTTCTTGGACAGTGATTTATAAGGTGTGATTAAATTTTATGAGTTTTGGCTTTTGTGATTAGCATTGAATAAAATCTTAGGAGAAATAAGGGCATATTTCTTTGGATGTATTTTTAAGATTATTCTTTGCTATGCTAAAATTTAAAATGGAGGTATAAGGTGTGAGTTTGTGATTGTTGATTTATTAGCATGTTATGGTGGTTGTGTTTAAAGAAGTGGAGCTAAAAGGTGTAAGAAAGGAAGTTTATATTATTGCTCATTTCTTTTTATTCTAACCCTAACTTGGTTGGAAGTTTGAGAGTTATGTGTGGTGACGACTTGAAGGTTCAATTATCTTCTACTCCAATAAGGTATGGGCACATTCTTCTTATGAGTATGATTGGTGTATGTTTTCTGAAATAAGGTTGGAGTGAAAAGGTATTCTACTAGGTATCCTTTGGCTAGGTGTAAATCCTATTTTCTGGTTTGTTGAAGACTACTTATGCATTGTTATCCTTAAGGAGAGTTTTTGGTGAATGCATAATTTTTGGTTTGAGATAGTGGAAGCTTTGTGCACTAGAGTTTATATTTGTGAGTCTAGCTACTTGCATTGAGTTGGTGGAACCCTTGGTTGGCTGTTTTGAGTTTTATGGTTGATTTGCTTCCGTAGAGGTTTTTTGATCAAGTTATTGCTTTACTTGATTCATGATATTGGGCTTACTCCATTGAGTTGATTTGAGCAAGTTATTCTTTGCATTTGGTGATATTGTGTTGGTGGTTGTTTTGTTCAAATATCTTTGGAGGGAAAAGGATTTCTATTTGTTTCCTTTTCTTGTGATGATTGGTTGAATGCTTCAAGGTTGATGTTGAGTTGAATGGTGTTGGTTGACTAAACCTTGTTTGATGAGCATTGTTGTTGAAACCCTAATTGATGGTGAAAATAACATGAGTATCATTGTTATGTGATTCTTTGCATAGTTGGCAATTGTTGGGGTTTCATGTTCTTGAAAGAAAACATTCTATCCTATCCATTTTAGATATTGAGTTGAGTTTTCAGATTTGAGATTGAGATTGAGCTGAGTTGATTTGAGTTGAGTTTTGAGATTGGGATTTTAGAACATATTGTGTTACACACCAAACCTAGTCGTCGGCTAGGTATTCCAAGAGTAAACATTTCATATATATATTAGATAGATTATTTAAATTAAATCATCGTGTTATTTTTATCTTCATTCACTGCATACTCGCACTGTGCCTTAACGACGGGATCTACCCTCCTAGTGGCTTATCCGTTTACATAATAATCATCCCCGTTGAATTGTTTTCTTATTTATCCGCTTCCTCTACATTCACGGTTGCATATAATTTTTGTAAGTGTGCGTACGATCGGGTTGGGCGAAGGAAGGCAAGGAAGATCCTTGCAAGTGGTATCAGTCTGGGCAATCCAAAGCATAAGTCTCTGTTTACAGCGACGCAGGTACGATTTTTTATTTTTTGTTTGAACGTAGTAGTGTTCACAACGAAGTAGATTAAGGCGAGCGTCGACCCATCGATCACGCAAGTAGCAATCACATATATTTTTTTAATCACTTCTCTTCCCACTCTGAATCCATCACAGAAACGTAACCAAATTCACGGTGTACGCAGCCCGTCACCGTCGACCAATCAGCGTTCGCGATTTCAAAAAATTAATTGCATTATCCTAAGGTTAGCGCAAGGGTAATTTTATTTTAATTTTTTGTCTCGAGAATTATCCCACATCTGCCAGGGAGGGGAAAAATAGTCATTTATAGTCACCTTGGGTCACTAAGCTTTACGTGGCTTTGGCCACACAAACCTTCCTCCTCTCGAACCTAGAGTCTTCATTGTCATATCGTGTGTCTTTCGGGTGTCACGTGGCGTTCAATCCGTTCGCTGTCTTGTTCTGTCCACTCGTCGCATATCATGTCTTGTTTCGTTTGTCCCGTCTCATTCGTCGCATCTCGTGTCTTGTTCCATTCATCTTGTCCGTCCGTCGTGTCTTGTGTCCGTCCGTCGCGTCTCGTGTCTTGCGACTCGTGTCTTGTTCTGTCCGCACGTGTCTTGTTCCGTCCGCTCGTCGCGTCTCGTGTCTTGTCAAGCACTTATCCGAAGTTGTCCTCAAGGAGCCAACAACATTCAAATCCGCGTCGCAGTTGGAGTGGCATTTAAGGCAGAAAAACAACATATTTTTTTTGCCAAAAGATAACCCAATTTTGCAGAAATTGAAGCTCAAGGATTACTAAGCAAGAAATTTTGAGCAGTGCATGAGTAGAAGTTGGATAAAAGGACCTGACGGTCGACTATCAAGCTCGGGGATGACCAATAACAATGCAAGAAGACCTCATCGAAGCCCAGGTACAAAAAATTCTCCTTCTCCTTTCAAAATTGGCAGTTATAATCCACATCATCCATTGGTAGACCCTATGGCTACTAACCCTCCCCCAACTCACGAAAACATCACACAAGGAGACTCAAGTAACTCGGCCATTTCCACGGATGAAACTCTTCGACTCTTAGTAGATGGTATGCGTGAAATTAGTGTCACCCTAAAAGACCTAGTGAGCGCACAAAACCGACTTAATCCCAATACTAATCCCCAAAATCACTCCCATGCACAAAGGAATGAAGAAAATGACGACCAGGATGACGATTGGGAGCAGCGAAGAGGCAATCCGGATAATTCCAGGGATCGCTATCATAGACAGCGGTATAACCAAGATCAGGAAAGGGATATGGGTTATCACCAACCACGAGGCCCTAATAATTTTCCACGCATTGATATGCCCACTTTTGAGGGTCATGATCCTCGTGGTTGGATAGCCAAAATGGAAGGCATTCTCGACTTATACCAAATTAAGGATTTTGATAAAGTCCCTTTCGTTGCATCAAAATTAGGCATTGAGGCCTACCAATGGTTCGTATGGCTTAAGCGAGAGAAAGGAGCTACTATTAACTGGAAAAAATTCACTACCTATTTTTTAGAAAGATTTGATGAAGGAGCTACATCGTCATACATAGTAAGATTGTTATCTCTTAAACAAGAAGGATCGGTTAGCGAGTTCATTTCGGAATTCACCAGTTTACTACCATATACATTAGACCTCAGTCCCGACACAGTGGTAGGAGCTTTTCGCAATGGATTGAAAGAAAATATTAGGGTGGAGGTGGACATTCAAAATCCAACCTCACTGAACGATTGTATAAGAATAGCCAAGCTGGCTGAGAAGAGAATTCAGTTGTATGCACGACGTGAAACTTATAGTCGTCCTTCGTATCGCAACAATTCCTTTCATAGAAATGATCAACCATCAAGATACTTTTGCTATAAATGTCGCACTCATCATCCCAGGGAACAAGCATGTGCCCAAAAACAAAACTTTCATATTGAATGCGATCAATATGAAGGAGAAGAGGAAGAAACTTACCACCAAGAGGAACCTATGCAAGAAGAACTACCAAGTACTCTAGAAGAGAAGGAAGAGGATACGATGGCGATCTCCGTGCATGCCCTCATGGGGTTAACCGCCCACCATACCATCAAGGTACCGGGATTTCTCCGCCAGAAAAAGGTGAATGTGCTAATTGATTTCGGCAGTACCCACAATTTTATCGACATCAAAACAGCAAAAGCTTTGAATTTATTCATTAACTCTTCCAACAAAGACAAATTCCAGGTTCTAGTGGCCAACGGGGTGAACGCGCAATGTGTTGGTCGAACATCTCAAGTTTCCATAAAAATGGGAACTTATACCTGGTTTGGATCCCTTTTCGTCATGAATTTAGGGAACTATGATGTCATTTTGGGAGTTGAATGGTTGGAAACATTAGACACGGTTAGCTTCAATTTCAAAAAATTATTTGTGGAATGGAAGGAAAATGGACGAGTCATTCGCTTACAAGGCATTACTACTCCTCCATCACAAATGGTGAGCTCTCATAGTATGGAGAAGATGTTAAAAAAGGGTGGATATGGATTTATAGCTCAAATTAATTGTTTGGAAAAACAATCTCGAGCAACTTCGGATATTACTGCTCCAGATTTACGAGACATCGTAACAAATTACGAAGAGGTTTTCCAAGAACCTAAAGGATTACCACCTAAACGATCTCATGACCATGCCATCCATTTGATTCCAGGGAGTGTCCCACCTAACAATCATCCTTACCGCTATCCTCAACCACAAAAGACAGAAATCGAACAGATCATTCAGGATCTGCTAGATCATGGAGTCATTCGTCACAGCACTAGCCCTTATTCCTCACCTGTAGTTACGGCTCGACGAAAAGATAACTCTTGGCGTATGTGTCCTGATTTTCGTTCTCTCAATAAACTCACTATCAAGGACAAATTTCCTATCCCTGTCATAGATGACCTACTAGATGAGTTGCATGGTGCAAAATTTTTTACAAAATTAGACCTTCGCTCGGGATTTCACCAAATCCGTGTCGAGAGAAGAAGATATTCCCAAAGCTGCTTTTCGTACTCATGAAGGTCATTACGAATTTTTGGTCATGCCTTTTGGTCTCACCAATGCACCATCCACATTCCAAAGTCTCATGAACCAAGTGTTTCGTCCACTCCTCCGTAAGTTTGTGTTAGTTTTTTTTGATGACATTCTCATATATAGCAAAACATGGAAGGACCATTTACATCATGTGGATAAAGCCCTTCACATTTTACAGAGAGAAAAGTTATTTGTCAAACGTTCCAAATGTTCATTTGGTGTCCAAGAAGTCGAGTATCTTGGTCATATAGTTTCACACGAGGGCGTCAAAGTCGACCCCAATAAGATTAAGGCAATTCAAGAATGGCCTTTACCTAAAACCATCAAGAAACTTCATGGTTTTTTGGGTCTCACGGGCTACTATCGCAAGTTTGTACAAAATTATGGTAAGATTGCAGCACCTCTCACAGCACTCACAAAGAAGGATGCTTTTCGTTGGTCGGAAGAGGCTACTCAAGCCTTCGAAGCTCTTAAGGAGGCCATGTGTACAACTCCAGTTTTAGCAACTCCCAATTTTCACAAACCATTTATTATCGAATGTGATGCATCAGGGAACGGGAATTGGGGCTATATTAATGCAAGAAGGTCATCCGTTGGCATTTGAAAGTAAACGACTCTCCGAGAAAAATTTGGGAAGATCAACATACGAAAAAGAAATGTTGGCTATTCTTCACGCGGTAGAAAAATGGAGACACTACCTAATCAGTAGTCGCTTCATTATAAAAACAGATCATAGTAGTCTCAAACATTTTCTTGAGCAAAGGTTTTCCTATCCGAAACAAAATAAGTGGTTAACCAAACTATTGGGCTATGATTTTGTTATCGAATACAAGAAAGGGAAGGAAAATGTAGCAGTCGATGCGTTGTCCAGGGAAATATGAAGACGAAGTAGTCATTAACGCTATTTCAGGTCCTTGCTCCCAATGGGTGAATCAATTACAAGAGGAATGGTTGTCCAATAGCGAAACCGCTCAGATACTTCAAGAATTATCCATAGGGTCCTCTAAACACCCTTTGTTCTCTTATGAAGATAAAATCCTCCGAAAGAAGAACCGCATTTACATTCCACACAATTCAGAACTCAAATCGAAGATCCTCGACGAATCGCACGCTTCTCCATCGGCGGGACATTCAGGATTTTTGAAAACATATTTAAGGGTCAAACAATCATTTTGTTGGAAAGGATTAAAAGCGAAGTCAAACAATGGGTAGCGAGAATGCGAAGTTTGCCGGCGCAATAAAGGAGAAACAGTCAAATCACCAGGGTTGTTACAACCACTACCCATCCACTGAACGGCGGTGGGAACATATATCCATGGATTTTATTGAAGGTCTTCCAAAGTCGGAAAGCGAGACGAGTAATCTTCATAGTCGTAGACCGGTTATCCAAATACGCTCACTTTCAGGCTTTACAACATCCATTTTCCGCAAGCAAGGTGGCAAAGGTATTTATGGATTCAATTTTCAAATTACATGGTATGCCAAAAAATATTGTAAGTGATAGAGACCCCATCTTCACTAGTAACTTTTGGCGGGAATTATTTCGACTTAGTGGTACCAAATTGAACATGTCCTCAGCCTACCATCCACAGACAGATGGTCAAACAGAAGTAGTTAACAAATGTTTGGGTACGTACTTAAGATGTTTCGCTCAAGATAAACAATACCAATGGAGCCAGTGGTTAGCATTGGCAAGAATGGTGGTACAACACTTCTTACCATTACTCAATTAAGATGTCTCCATTTGAAGCATTGTATGGCACCAAGCCTCCAACCGTCGTAGATTACGTACAAGGATCATCCAAAGTAGCCAAAGTGGATGATTGGTTCCAACAAAGGCAGTCTACACTCACCATCCTCAAAGAGAATTTAGTCCAAGCACAAAATCGTATGAAACAACAACAAGACTTGCACCGATCAGAGAGAACTTTTAATATAGGTGATTGGGTTTTCCTAAGGTTGCAACCTTACAAACAATCATCGTTAAGGATAAAGTCCAGCCAAAAGTTGGCTCCATGATTCTATGGTCCTTACAAAATTATGCGTCGCATTGGAGAAGTAGCCTATCAGTTAGAGCTACCTACATCATCACGAATACACCCGGTATTTCATGTTTCATGTCTCAAAAAAGTAATTGGTCAAAAAGTGCAAAGTCAATCAGAATTACCGGTGCTCGATGAGGAAGGACGCATACATCTCCAACTTGAAGATATACTACAACACAAAATACGAAGGCGAGATCACGTCGGATTCAAGAATTTCTCATCAAATGGCAAGATTTACCAGAGGAGGATGCCACATGGGAACCTGAAAGTATTTTCCAGACATTTCTAGCTTTGAGGACAAAGCTTTCCGAGGAGGGGAGTCATGTTACACACCAAACCTAGCCGTCGGCTAGGTATTCCAAGAGTAAACATTTCATATATATATTAGATAGATTATTTAAATTAAATCATCTTGTTTTTTATCTTCATTCACTGCATACTTGCATTGTGCCTTAACGATGGGATCTGCCCTCCTAGTGGCTTATCCGTTTACATAATAATCATCCCCGTTGAATTGTTTTCTTATTTATCCGCTTCCTCTACATTCACGGTTGCATATAATTTTTGTAAGTGTGCGTACGATCGGGTTGGGCGAAGGAAGGCAAGGAAGATCCTTGCATATTGAGTCTCTAACAATTCTCTTTATGCTTCTATGAGTTTGACAAATCACATTGGGTCTCTAACAATTCACTTTGTGATTTCCTACTAAGAAATTTTTTCTCTGTGAGCTTGCTGAGTTTTTGGACGAGTTCCGGTGGGGACTTGTGAGCGGTTTTGGACGAAGTTCCGGTGGGGACTTGTGAGCAGATTTGGACGGGTCCTAGCGAGAGGACTTGTGAGTCGAGTTTGATAGTTCTATCAAAGAACTTGAGGACAGAGGTGCATTGGTTCTATGAGAAGAACCTGAGGACATATTTGGCAAGTCTTTGAGAAGGCTTGTATGCGGAGGTTTGATTTGTTCAAGAGTTGGACAGATCCGATAGATAGAGGAAGACTTGTACTAGACCGATCGACCGTGTTTGGTACGGAGTTCTTGAGACTGCTGTGGACATGATCATAGAATGCGGAGGTCTCTTAGGCTAAGCATTGAGGACGGGGAGGTCTTCGATGGAAATGAGTTCCATGTGCTTGGCAAGAGGTAGAGGCAGTTGATCTTCTGAGGGATCATTTCCAGAGCAGAGCGAAAGGTATCTCCTTTGAGTAGAGGCTCATAAATTCTGATTGGGGGAAGGTATTTCCTTTGAGCAGAGGCTCATAAATTTTGATTGAGGGAAAGTATCTCCTTTGGGCCGAGGCTCATAAACATTGTAATTGGGAAGGATTCCCAAAGAACTTTGAAATAACTTTTAGAGAAAATTTTTGTGGACATAGCCCAGCCATTCTGGGTGAACCACATTAAAATTGGTGTCACTTTGTGGATGATATTTTGCATTGCTTTGAAATTGCTTTGGGTATATTGCTTTACTATTTTGAAGTATAAAGGAAAAAGTAAAAAGAGGTCTTATATTGTTCATCCCCCCCTCTCAGTATAAGCTTGTGTTCTTCAAGGAGGTCTTCGATGGAAATGAGTTCCACATGCTAGCAAGAGGTAGAGGTAGTTGATCTTTTGAGGGATCATTTCTAGAGCAGAGGAGAAGGTATCTCCTTTGAGCAGAGGCTCATAAATTCTGATTGGGGGAAGGTATCTCCTTTGGGCCGAGGCTCATAAACATTGTAATTGGGAAGGATTCCCAAAGAACTTTGAGATAACTTTTAGAGAAAAGTTTTGTGGACGTAGCCAAGCCATTTTGGGTGAACCACATTAAAATTGGTGTCACTTTGTGGATGATATTGTGCATTGCTTTGATATTGCTTTAGGTATATTGCTTTACTATTTTGAAGTATAAAGGAAAAAGTAAAAAGAAGTCTTATACTGTTCACCCCCCCCTCTCAGTATAAGCTTGTGTTCTTCAATTGGTATCAGAGCAAGTGCCTTCAAAAATTTTAACAACTTGAAGGAAAAGCTAGTAAAGAACACAATGGATCATTCAAGTGGCAATGCAACACCTATTCTTGATGGGTCGGATTTTGGTCTTTGGAGTGCAAGGATGAAGGTTCATCTAATGGCACTTGGGAATGAGGTTTGGGAAGTGATTGAAGATGAGTACACTATTCCTGTACATGGTCCTAATATTAAAGAAGAAATGCTCCTACATCACAGCAATTCAAAAGCAATGAATGCAATCCTGAAAGGCTTACAGAAAGCAGATCTCACCAAAGTGATTCACTGCAAGACGACTAGTGAAATGTGGAAACAGTTGAAGGTGGTTCATACGGGTGATACAAATGTCAGAAAGGCCAAGTTGAGACACTTCAAAGGTATGTTTGAACAACTCAATATGAATTATGATGAAAATATTAGTGACTTCATGCTTCGTATGGATGAGGTTGTTAACTCCATGAAAGACTTAGGTCTTGAGCTTGCTGAAAATGATGTTTGTGATAAGATTTTAAGATCTCTTCCTAATAGATTTAGTGAAAAGATTTCTGCTATTGAGGAAGCTAAAGATTTGGATAAGTTGAAGAAGGATGAGCTCCATAGTATACTTGCAGCATTTGAGTTGAGAACTCAAGTGAAGGTTGATGTCAAGAAAGAGGCAACTTTCAAGGCTACCAAGAAATCCAAGGGTAAACGACTTCAAGATAGTGATGAGTCTTCTAGTAATGAAGAGGCATATTACTGACAAGAAAGGCAAGTTCTCTAGAAAGCACAAAATTATGAAAAATATAAGATGTTTCAATTGTGGAAAGTTTGGTCATTATGCTACTGATCGTACTTATTCCCAAGAATGAAAGTGATGAAGATAAACAGGATTCTAAGAGCAAGGATTCTGAAAAGCACAAGCATCACAGGAAGAACAAAGATGAGCACATCAATCAAGGAAAGAGGTATTCTCACAAGCACAAGAAGAGTTTCTACCTAGACAAAGCAAGTAAGTGTTCTAGTAGTGATAGTGAAAGTTCTTCAAGTGATAATGAAAATGAGATGTTGTTCATATCAAAAAAAGAGGAAGAACCGAAACATAGATTCATTATCATGAAATGTCTTAGATGTGGAAACTTTGGTCACCTTGAGGATGATTGCACAAATAATGATTTGGTTTCTAGTATGTATGAGGATGCTTTAGAAAACTATAAGGAAGATGCATATATGGTTTTTGAAAAGGGTAGCACCTCTAGTGATAAGAAATCTGAAAAAGGCTTTGATGATTCAAAAATCAAACAAATAGAGGAAGATATAGAGGAAGGTGAAGTAGATCTTGAAGGTGAACTTATTAGTGCTCTTAGTGCTTTGAAAAAGGAAAGAAAGAAGAATGCTAGACTCAAGGATAAGTTAGATGAATGTTGTATGGAGAGAGATGATCTTATAGAAAGTCTTGACTTCTCTATAGCTAAGACACAAGAATTCAAGGATGAGTTAGAGTCTAAGGTTCTTGAGTATAGTGAGTTAGAACAGAAAATGGCTTCTTTGAAAGAGGAAACTAAAGAGTACAAGGATAAGCTTTATAGGTTTCAAGATAGCTCCAAAAAGGTTAAGTCACTCATCAAAGGTCAAAGAAAGACAACGAATAAAACAGGCCTTGGTTTTGTTAAGCCACACAAGGAACAAGTTGGAGAGTCTAGTAAGAGACTCCAAAAGGAAGAGAGTTCTGATAAGGAAAGTACTTCAGAAAAGGAGTTCTTGAATGATAGATGCACAGAAATAAAAAACAGAATTCAGAATGAGAAGAAGAAGTTTTCAGAACCCAAGAGGTCAAATAAAGGAAAGTTTCAAGGCAGATTTTTTGCTTGTCATAGGTTTGATCACATGGCTTCACATTGCATGGCTCAAGTGAAGAAGGTAAATGACAATTTTAGAAGTGCTAGTTTCTTTCAAGGGTATTGCTACTCTTGTCAACAGTTTGGGCACAAGGTAGTTTATTGCAAGGAAAATAACAAGAACAGGTTTGATCGAAATAGGTTTGGTCGGAATCGGTGGATTCAAAGATCGGGTTTACCTCAGAGAAACAACATCATCAAGTGTTTCAAGTGCAACAATGAAGGTCACATAATCAGACAGTGTAGATCTAAAATTCCAAAATACAAGAACAGGAACAGTGGCATGATCAGGTCCAAGGATCAAGGCATGGACAAGAACAGGGAAGAGAACAAGAACAAGAACAGTGACAAGAATAGGAATATAGACAAAGAGTTCAAGAGAAGGCCCGGCAAGGAAGTTATAGACACTGATGATGATCAGTGCCTAATGGGAGTTTTACTCCCACCCCAGAATTAATCACCTTATTAGGAGGTGGGGGAGGGACTAAGCTAAGAGGCTCATTCTTAGTCCCGAGCCCCAAAGGTGACCCTTTGCCATTGATGACAAAGGGGGAGAGATATGAGTAAGGGGGAGAACTTCAAAGTGAAGAGGAGAGCTTCAAGTCAGGGGAAGCAAAACTTCAAAGGAATATTCTTAGTTGTGGGTACAGTTGGTCAGTTGTTAGCACAGTTGGTTTCATTTTTGGCTCTTGAGAAGTGTTTTCAGTAAAGGTTTGCCATCAATGAAAAAGGGGGAGATTGTTGGTAATTTTGGGTACTTTGGGTACATTGCCTTTGCTCAAGTGTATAAGTTGTCATTGATGTCAAGAAGCTCTTGAAGGAATTTGATTTGATGTCAAATAATTTGTTTTGATAAATATTAAATTATTGTTTGCAATGGGTTATCCTAACCCATGGCGCTATGTTTTAAGATTGTGGGCGCTAGCCAAGACCTTCGCCGACGTGTTAAACTCCTCGTCGACGTCAAGATCTTATGGTAAAAATGCATATAAATCTCCCTCATTGAAAATCAAGAATGATCCCATCCGCATTTGGAAAAGAGTTGCTCGTTGTGAATTCATGATCTACTATTTGACTGTGTCTTCACCGTTTTCGTGAATCCACTGTTCATTTTTTTGTACTCGTCGTTTGTCGTAAATCCGTCGTAAGGTTTTCATCTTCGTGTTTGCGTCAGAAGAAAGGGAGGCACTATTGTTTTATTTAATCCCTGGCGCAGGAGGAACAAGGCTAACAGCGTGAGGTTTAAACCTCACCGGGCGCCTTTGGTGCACCGGTAGCGGCTAGGTTGTTGGCACGCTACCCGAACGGGAGGTTCCGCATTCGAATAACACGAAAGGGTTTTTCATCGTGAAGTGGACGCAGCGGGTGGTGTTAGAATTCATGCGCAATTTCTCCATAGCGCGATTTTTGATGTTGGCCAAGGTATTTTCGAAATTAATTTTTGCTAAGTGTATTTTGCGGATGGAGGAAGTTTATTAGAGGGAAAAATAGCTTAGGAGTTATAAGGAGTTTAAAGCTTGTTTTATTTTGATAAAGGATTCTTTTGAAGGTGTTGTTTGAAATATCTTATTGCATTCTTATGAGAGATCAATTTTATTTTTGATAAGACTATAAGGGAGAAATAAGGTGTAAAAGGGATAAATTTTTCTTGTAATGTTGAGAGTGCTTTTGGTTGATTATGGAAATGAAAGCATGATGTTTTAAGGTTAAAATTGCTTCTTGTGTGAAGTTGTGAAACCTTAAGTGGGCAGCTTTGAGATTGACATTTGCTTTCATTAAATTGGTAATAATCAAGCTATTCTTTACTTGGTTAAAGTGTTGGGCTTACTCCTTTGTTGATGATTTGAAAAGTTGTGTGTGCTCTTGTTGATTTGAGTTGGTGGATGCTTTTTGTTCAAACAATATTGGAGAGAAAAGGAGTTCTACTTGTTTCCTTTTCTGATGTTGATTGTGAAATGCTTCAAGGTTGTGTTTTGAGTTGAATGGTGTTGATTGAACCTTGTTTGATGAGCATTATTGTTGAAGCCCTAATTGATGGTGAAAAGAACATGAGTATCATTGTTATGTGATTCTTTGCATAGTTGGCAATTGTTGGGGTTTAATGTTCTTGAAATAAAGCATTCTATCCTATCCATTTCAGATATTGAGTTGAGTTTTTAGATTTGAGATTGAGTTTGAGCTGAGTTGATTTGAGTTGAGTTTTGAGATTGGGAGTTGAGTATAGAACATATTGAGTCTCTAACAATTCTCTTTATGCTTCTATGAGTTTGACAAATCACATTGGGTCTCTAACAATTCACCTTGTGATTTCCTACTAAGAAAGTTTTTTTTTTTTTGGTGAGCTTGCTGAGTTTTGGACAGGTTTCGATGGGGACTTGTGAGCAGTCTTGGATAGGTTTCGGTGGGGACTTGTGAGCAGATTTGGATAGGTCCTAGCAGAGGATTTGTGAGTTGAGTTTGATAGTTCTATCAGAGAACTTGAGGACAGAGGTGCATTGGTTCTTTGAGAAGAACCTAAGGACATATTTGGCAAGTATTTGAGAAGGCTTGTGTGCAGAGGATTGATTTTTTCAAGCTTAAGCGTTGGACAGATCTGACAGATAGAGGAAAACTTGTACTAGACCGACTGACTGTGTTTGGTACAAGTTGTTGAGCTGCTGTGGACGTGATCATAGAAGGCGGAGGTCTCTTAGGCTAAGCATTGAGGACAGGAGGTCTTCGATGGAAATGAGTTCCACGTGCTGGCAAGAGGTGGAGGCGATTGATCTTCGAGGGATCATTTCTAGAGCCAGAGGGGAAGGTATCTCCTTTGAGCAGAGGCTCATAAATTCTGATTGGGATAAGGTATCTCCTTTGGGCCGAGGCTCATAAACATTGTAATTGGGAAGGATTCCCAAAGAACTTTGAGATAACTTTTAGAGAAAAGTTTTGTGGACGTAGCCCGACCATTTTGGGTGAACCACGTTAAAATTGGTGTCACTTTGTGGATGATATTATGCATTGCTTTGATATTTCTTTGGGTATATTGCTTTACTTTTTTGAAGTATAAAGGAAAAAGTAAAAAGAAGTCTTATATTGTTCACCCTCCCCCCTCTCAGTATAAGCTTGTGTTCTTCAATAATGGCTTTGTGCATGCAACTTTTGATGTTGCTTTCCCTACATAGTTCTAATAGAGACTACGTTTCTTCTACTTAATCTTCTACCTTCCTCTATGTTGATGCTAGCTTGTTGTCAAACCTTTCTCAATGTTGCTTATTGTTATTTTGCTTTAACACTTGTTATATGTTTCTTTGATAGTGTTTCTTTGACTATGGTGTTGTAGAAAATATGTTCCCTTGGAACTTTCCTTTATTGTCTTCTCTTGGATTATCTTTCTCTTGCACTTATGATATTTACTGCATTATCTTTCTCTTGGATGTTGCCCTTGTGGCTTTCAAACTTTTCAATATTTCCCTTGTGGCATTCACTCATTCAAAATATTGTCTTTCTCTTTAGCTTAGACTGGTTCACTCTTGGCTCTTGGTCTTAGAACTTTGTTGTTTATCTTCTTGCTAATCTCCTTTGTAAGTGTAGGTGTAGATGACTCTTATGCAGGGTGCTCATGATAATGTTGTCCCCTTGTATGTTGCTAGTGCTATTGCACTCCTTTCAAAGTTGTGCAACTTTACAACTTGCCTTGCTATGTTGCTACATTTGCTAAATGATCCTCTTTTTTATCTCTTTTGTTTTTATTATTTATCTAATGCTTCAAACATTGGCTATTTTGAATTCTCTTTCTTTTGCAGGTGCAAATATCAAGCTTGCAAAATATTCCAATGTTCCTAAGAAGAATGGCATTCATAAAAAACTCTTAAACCATTATTTCACCCTTGTGGTCTATTGTGACTTCTTTCTCTTGTTGTATAACTATTATACCCTTGTGGTTTTGCTTACTTGAATACTTGAGCTTGTTGTCCAATGTGGACTTGTAATTACTTCTAAAATATTGTAATATTTTTGTCTTCTCATTGTCCTTTAACTCAAACTATTCTCAAGACCTTTTGTTGTCTTGAAGTCTTCTTCTACCTTCAAGTTTTCCTTGCTTGTCTAATCTTCACTAGGGCCTCCTTCAATGGGTCTCCTCTATATCTTATGGGCTTGTCATCAAATGGCGACGATTGTCCCAAACCTTATGTAAACACCTTTGTTGGAATTCTTCTATTTCCAATGGGACTTTTTTCAAGTCTCCTTTCTCTACCAATATCTAGGTATATGTCCAAGACCTTAAACTATACTATAGACTTCCTTCTATTCCAAATATATTATTGGAATAAGTAAACTCAATCTCTAGAATCACCAACTTTTACCTTGTGTTGGTTCTCTTAAATATGAATCTTTAATCTTCACTGGTTGTCCTTCAACATAGTGGAAATACTAGCTTCACTGGTTTTGCTTACCCAATGGTAATCTTCTTAGACTGTTTACAACTTTTTAAAAACCTATGCAAGTAAACTTGTTGTGGCTCTGATACCACTAATAGCTTTTGAAGCCTAATACTTAATGTAAATAACCACATAATCGAATATAACAAAGTTGCAATATAAAAACTCAATAAAGATAATAATAACAATAAGAATAACTCAGAAATACTCACAGAATAATCACATGAAAATGCTCATAAAAATACTAAAAATGATATAGAATAAAGGTCTACTAATGCATGTTATGTGCTATGTGTTTTTATACCAATCACAATTCTTTGTCACAAATATATAATAGTATGTGACTCCTCATATGGTGCACTCTTAACCTTCACTCTTCTTTGTAACTCTTAACTTTCCTATTCTAAGGACACATGTGCACTCTTACATAATAGAAACTTGTGTACATTTACACTCACAACACTTGCATACTTAATTACATGACACTTGTGCATTTCCTACACAATAACATTACATGAAATATAAACTCACACTCTAATATAAGATACACACCTAGTCTAATATTGTACCAAGGTGGTACATTGGCATGTACCAACTAATATAATATTCTCCAACATAGTGGAAAAATAAAAACAAAGATTGAAGCCTAAAGTCTTCAATAACCAAATAATGTAATATAGTGGGTGTTCAAGAATATTACATTATTTGGTACATGCTAATGTACCCCTATGGTATCTTATGGTACAAATGTAAATATGTAAATATTAGAATAGGGTGTGAGTCTATAGTTTAGGAGTGTGATTTATATTTCTCCTTTATGTATGTGTCTATGTGTAGGATGTGTATAAGTGTTATGTAACAATGTGTGCAAGTGTGAGGAGTGAGAAAGTGCACAAGTATCATGTAACAATGTGTGTAAGTGTTATGTAGTAATGTGTGCAAGTGTGTGTCATAGAGTAAAGTGTACAAGCAAATAGAGAATCAAGAGTCATGTATACAAGTGGTAAGGTATGAAGCCAAGAGGCATGAGAGGTTTGTCTTATATGTGGAATAGGAAAGGTTGTATCTTTGGATATGTGAGGAGAGCAATAGTCAAAGAGTCCAAGAGTCACCTTTCTAAGGTTATATTATGGAGACAAATCTCCATGTATTGTATTAAAGAATCAGATGAATATTGAAGGAAGCTTGTATATAATTTGAGCAATATTATTGTAAGTTTTCTTCATGTTATTTCATGAATGATATTGGCCATTTATTTTCTTATTATTGTTATTTTCATGAATGTTATGTTCATTGATATTGGCCATCTATATTAAATTGCTCTAATATTTGAGACTACTCAAGATCTTGGATATTTGGAACTTGTGATAATCTGGCTAAAAAGCCAACATACACCTTTTATGTGATACGATAAAGCTTGTTCTTCATTAGGATGCACATTTGGTGTAATAAAATAAAAAGTTCTCATAAATCTAGTATTATAATCATCAACATTTTCTTAAGTGTGTCTTTGCATAACATTTAATTGAAAAAGGACCGAATATCCATTGTTTATACTAGTGAATCTTGTTATAAAGGGTTTTAAAATCAATGCCCGATTAGTAACTGAATTATCAGATAAACCTCTATACAACAAAGCAAATTCATCCCTCAAAAAAGGTAAAGCTAAAGGAAAATGATATACTAAATATGTACTAATCGTATAATGTTATAGCCTTATCATCCTTGGTAGGAAATCCTTGCAAAAAAAAAAACTTTTTCTAAGCAAAGAGGATCTATACTTACATTTAAAATGATAAAATGTGAATAAAGTCAATATTCCATCCCATGAATTGGTGGAAAAAATAAATTTAGAGATATATTTATGATAGTGTGTTTCCATAGTCATAGTTTATATGACACATGTTTGTATTTTTTTTTAACCTGGAGCTATAATATAAAATGGAGAGACAAAATTTGGTAGCATATAAAATTGATATTAAAAGTAAATAAAATGTGGAGGTAGTGGAAATTGGTGGAAAAATGAGCCCAAAAAAAACTAAAGAAGAAAATACATTATGCAACTTACCACATGACAATTAATAATTATTACATTGTGGTCATGATGAAATTGGTAATTTTCAAAAGTCCATGGATTTTGGGGTAATTGGTTGGAAGTGAATAATTTCACACCATAAACCAATGTTCCAATTCTATGGGTTAACCTCAACATTCATAAAACATATGAGCTCAATAGACAAGGAGAAGACTAAGGTTCAAGTCTTTCTAGGTGATACATACATAATTGTCAAAATACGATAAACATGGTCACCATGTAATATGGGGAGGCTCATTTTACCATATAACCAATTAAGAAAATTGGTAACTTTCATAATCAAGCATGTGCTAGAAATGCTTGCTAAACTCATTATGAAAAGGGTATAAACTGACCTATCAATTCATTTATAGTCATATATCAATAATTGTATGAATTAGTATTTTTTTACCTAACATAATATGTCAAACGTAATATGCACACACAATGGACAAGATATAATTTAAGTGCAAAGATAACTATATCATATTTTTAAAATATATAAAACAATATGAAAGTATTTTAAAATGGTGTAACTCACAAAATATAGATGCTAAACAATTGTTGTTGTTTAACATTTAGATCCTTGTAAGGATAAAAGATAATATAGTAGCATATAGTCTACATGTGTGAAATCAAATCATTTATAATGTTCCCAAACAACTCAATTTTTATAGTACCTTGTTTTATCTTCCTCATCTATATCTTAAAAGAATAAGTTTGATGGCTTTTTAGCTAGGTTATCACATGTCCCAATATTCATAATCAAGAATAAAATTAAGCAAATAAGCAATCACAATAAATGACCAATGTCAATGAACATCACATTAATGAAAAATAACAATAATATTAAATAAAATGGCCAATATCATTTATGAAATAACATGAAGAAAACAATAATATGATTGCTCAAACTGTATACAAGCTTCTATATTTTTATGCTTGAAATACATACAATATGTTGATCATTCGATACATTACATGGAGCCTTGTCTCCATTATATAACCTTAGAAAGGTGACTCTTCAATACTTTACTATTGCACTCCTCACATATTTGGGAGTTGCAACCTTTCCTATTCCATACATAAGATAAAATCTCTCATGTTCTTTGGCTCTTTATCTTACCACTTATGTACATGACTCTTGAATTTCTAATTACTTGCACACTTTATTCTATGACACTTGCACATTCCTACTTGCACACTTGCACACTTTACTATATGACACTTGCACAGTTTCCTACTTTACACACTTGCACACATTGTTACATGACACTTGTGCACATCCTACACATAAACACATACATAAAGAGGAAATATAAATCACACTCCTAAACTATAGACTCACATCCTAATCAATTACATATTTACATTTGTATTGTTACATGTACTTTCTAACCATGGAGATACATTATCATGTACCAAATAACGTAATATTTTCTAACATAGTTATTGAATGTACTTAAAAAATTATGGCATACTTGCAACTTTTTGAAAGATCCATTTAAATACTATTTCCTCAATTATTTAGGCTAAGACCATAAATTTCAAACATTTGATACCTTTAACTTTTAGTTTCATAAAATTCCCTAGTCCATCCTTCAATATACAACTAAAGCGTACATTTTTTAAATATTGATAAACTTAATTTCTTGCCTTGAATATTTAATCATGAGGAAATAAAAAGTCAATATTGTAATGTTAAAAATCTGGATATCTTTTTAAGTGTCTTTGTGATTATAATAATATCCCCTAAGAAACAATCCAACTACTCAAAGCTTTTGTAATATTATTAGTACCTATATACTTGAAAAACAAAATTTATTTTCTTAAGTATAATATGCAAATAGTACAATAAATTTCATTACTCATTAGCTATCTAGAATTTGTTATCTAAGGCCCATGTAGTTTAGGGAAATTAGTTGATAAAGAGTATTACTATCCCATCAACCAAGTTTCCAATCCTATGGGTGAACCTTAACATTTTAGTCAAATGGCATGAACTCAACCAATTAAATTCCTCAACTTTCGAGGAGATCCAAGATACATGCACAATTGCCAATTTGATGTATACCACTATATAATCATGGTGTAATATGTGTGGGGTTTTTTTTATCCTAATTCATGATGTAATACTCTCAATAGCCTTTTTAAAATGTTTAACTTATAAATAATTAAGTACTGCTTCTTGGTTTATTTCCCATCCATTGTTGGTGTTGGTATTTGATTCTTTTCAAAATATTTTTACATGTGTTTTAAAAATATGTTGACTTCACTTTTAAATGCTAAGTGTCTATAATATATTAAATGTGATGGATCTCATGATTTGGCTAGTTATTCCAATGGAGTAAGATTACAAGTGTCCGGAAAAATTGTTCTCCTTAGTTGATAAAATAGGTAATGCACTTAAGATCACCTTCAAAAATAGAAAGACATGACATTGCTTCTATTTTTGGATGTGTCCTTCAACTTCTTATAACATATTGACTAAAAAATGACTCAAATTATTTTTAAAAATAACAATCCATTGATAATTATGATCCATTTGAATATTGGAATTTTTCATGATTAAGATCTACAAGGAATAGCTAAATGATATTTGAAGAGTGATATTCTTCATGATCCCTAGTTATAAAAAATAACGAAAGCCCATGTGAAAAGTGGTATTTTTATTATTACCAACTAAGGAACAATTACAAGCTATTTAAAGAGTTGCATTATTCATGATTGCAAACTACAAGGAATAATTACAAGCCACTTGAAGGATGAGATTTTCCATGATTAAAAACTACAAAGACCATCTTAAAGATATCTAAAGAGTATATTCTTCATGATTATTATATAAAAATGATAAGTGCAAGTTGTTTTAAGAGTTATATTCTTCATTATTACCAACTAAGACAAACTATTACAAGCAATTTGAAGATTGGTATTCTTCATGATTGCTACAATATTTTACTTTTGCATAGTTATACAACTAGGTATTGTTTGGTTTACAAGAAAATTAGAAACATCTAATTTTTGAACTATATACTTCTTATATAACTTATAGCTCTTATTAAGCAAACCAATGGTTTCTAATACAGGAAATATATGAAAATTTTAGAAGAATGTAACATTATTTTCTCTTATTTAATGTTTGGCTTGTAGGTAATATTTCTAAAATTACTGTATATAACTTATAGCTCTTATTAAGCAAACCAATGGTTTCTAATACAGGAAATATATGAAAATTTTAGAAGAATGTAACATTATTTTCTCTTATTTAATGTTTGGCTTGTAGGTAATCAAACTAACATAGTCTTGGTTTCTTTTCGCATCCCCTCCTAGTGTTAGTATTATTATTTTAACCTTGTATCTAAATGGTAGTATATTACACTTCACACTGCAAAAATTGGAGATACTAAAAAATAAAACTTAGAAAGGTTTAAAAAAAATAGAGCATAAGTAATGTCACTTATAGGATAGTCAAGGGTGGATAATAAGTTGAATATAGTCAAGGATGATATAATAAAAAGAGGTAAGATAATAAGTGAAAGAACTTACAAAGAGAAAGTGAATAAAGCAAGAACAAAGAGAAAAGGAAACTCAAAGTGATGTCGATTTGGGAAATCAAAAATAAAGAGCAGAGGTTTTTCAAAAAATGGGGTAAACCCCACAAATAAAAGTAAAAAGTGATGATAAAAATCATATCGAGAAATATTAGGGATATAAATTAGACTACTAATAGATTTTTCTAGTCCAAATTTTATTTTAATACACGAAAACAAAATTAAGTAGCGAGGAATGTAAGGATACATTCAAAGAGATTTGGAAGATGGGAGATTGTCTAGAAATTTCTTCTATAGGATCTTTTGGAGGTATTACAGCATGGGAAAAACATATATGGGATGGACAATTGATAGAAGCAAAAAATGACTGGGTTGTTGGTCTATTTTGTAAGAAAGATGAAAATATCAAAGTTGGAGATATAAATATATATGATCTAGTTATAGTTGTTGTTTGTGAATGATGTTGTGTCTTGGTATATTTTTGTTAAATGCAATGATAATTCAAATTGTGATCGATGGATTCTTGTGGGTATTTTAATATAGTTATATCTCCTTTGGAAAAGAAGGGTGGTATTATTGAATGATATCAATCAACAAAATATTTTTCTTCATTTTTCAATTCAAATGGCCTTTAGGATGCTATTCCTGCTGAGGAATATTACATTATTTGGTACATGCAAATGTACCCCATGGTACGTTCGTGGTACAAATGTAAATATGTAATAGATTAGGGTGGAGTCAATAGTTTAGATAAGTGATTTATATTTCCCCTTATATATAAGTGTCAATGTGCAGAAAATGCACAAGTTTCATGTAAGTTAGAGTGCAAGAGTGTATTGAGAGAATGTGCACAAGTGTCATGTATGTAAGTGTGCAAATATGTAATGTGAGGATATGCAAAACTTTCTTATATTAAGAGTGCATGTAGAAGAGTAAGAGTCATGTAGAAGTGTGCAAGTGTCATAGAGTCAAGTATGCATGTAAGAAGAGAGTGAAGAGTCTAGTATGCAAGTGGAAAGATGATAAGCCAAAGGTCATGGGAGTTGTCATATGGAGAGCAATAGTCAAGTATGTGAAGAGTCACATTACTATGTCTATATTATGGATATAAATATCCATACATTGTAACACGAGAAAATACAAACAAATAGGTGTGAAGTAAACAATTGATAATAAATCTTGTATACAAATTTTGAGCAATTAATATTGTAAGTTTTTTCATGCTTGTTCATGAATAATTTTGGCCATTTTACATTCATATTTGATATTATAAGTGAATGTTATTTCATTATTATATTGGCCTAGATATACATTTAATTGCTCATATATATTATTCTACTCTTCATTATTAATATTTAGACCTTTAATATTATGGCTTCTTTATATTGGGACCTATGATATTCTATGATAGTAAGGCTTAAAAGCCAAAAATTCCTTCAAGCTTTATTATACATGTGATAATAGAAAGATTGGATAGATTTTTGTTATCCAATACAGATTATGCAATCTCTTTGGACATATTATTATGAGTAGGATTAGATCATGAACCCATTATCTTAAGATTGTATTTTCTTAATAATGCTCACCTAAAGCCATTTCAATTTCAGTTTATGTAGCTGCAAGACCTTGATTTCTTCCATATAATTATGTTATGGTCTGATGAAGCAAAGTTTAAAGAATCATATATATATATATAGGTTTGTTCTATAGATGAAAATAATTAAATGGTCAATAACATTTAAAGTAAAGGAGGAAATTGAAATCAAGCTTAAAAATATACAAGAGATAATAGAAATCAAAGGAACAAACCAAGATATTTATGTGCAATAAAACGAGTTACTTTTTTATTATCTTAATATATTGAAAAAAAGAAGTAATATTCATATCAAACATCTAGGAAGAGATGACTTAGGGTGCTAGATTTATCCCTAATGCTAATATGACACAACCAAATAGATCACGTAGAGGCAAACAAGACTCAACTTGGAGGTAAACACACAAACAAATGACCTAATTTGATAAACTAAAAACCTCAAGAATTGTTAGAGATTGATGTGGGAAACACTCTTAAAAGACGACACGAAATGGCACAAATGAAAACTTCCAATTGCATTAATCAAAAATATATTTATAGGCATGTATGTCTTTACAATTCAACATTTAATACGCACGATCCGTGTGAGTATTAAATGCAATATCATACTAATCCCTATCATTCCTCCCCATTGAGGAAGCATTGGTCCCCAATGCGTACAAGTGTGGAAGAGAAATATGGGTAGTTGAAGAGTGTCGGGTACAACCAAAAATGTGTTGTTACAAAAAGAAGAAGATCCAAAATGGTGAAGTTGAAGAGGCCTTCATAAAATCAAAATCTGACACTGGATTTGAGTTTGGCTCAAAAAATGCTCTCCAATGACTGTAAACACTGTTATACCGACGGATAGCTGAAATGGATTCCGAAAATTGGCAAAAGAAAGCAACAACTGAAATGTCAGAGAAGATGCAGCAAAAGATGACTTGAACCGCGTACCAAACAAAAAATTTAATGGTTGAGGTCTTTAAGACAAGCGGGCGTGCATTGAATTGGCTGAGTTGTGTATTAATGGTTATGGAAAATATTAAATCAAATTAATATATATATATAATTTTAATTTAATTAATTTGTGGTTAATTGTGGGTTGCTTGCACTAAATTATTGGTGGACTGGGACAACGGTCAAGTGGACAGTATCCAGCTTGCATTAAATTATTGGTGATCGGGACAACGGTCAAGACTGAAGGTGGGGTGATATGCATTTAATGGGAGGAGAAAATTAAATTATATTAAAAATATATATTATTTAATTTATGGTTGAAAATTGAATGTGGGTTTTAATGGAGTGGGTCAAGGGTGGAGAAAAATAAAATTATATTAAAAATAATATAATTTAATTTTATGGTTGAAAATGGAATGTGGGTTTTAATGGAGTGGTGCAAGGGTGCAGAAAATTTAAATTATATTAAAAATATATATAATTTAATTTATGGTTGTTGGAATATGGAAGCGGGAAAATAAAAAATGGGTATTTAAAAATTAAATTAAATTAAAAATTAATTTAATTTAATTTATGGAATGGTGGAGGCCATGGCGGATCATGGGTATGCGAAATCGAGCGACGAAAATGAAAATGGTACGAGAGACGGTGAAAATGCTAGGTTGGTGGCAGCTTTAGTAGAGGACGCACAATGACAAGACAAAGATTATTATAAACATGTGACCTGTAGCGGTGACGCATAGGAGGAGCCGGTAAATCGACTATGAAGAAAATGACGTCGACGATAGTAGCTGCGAACGGTGAACATGAAGCGACAAAGCGGCAGATGAAAATCATGGCCAAAATACTGTAGCGATTGTTGTGATGAAGTGCAACCACCAAGGACAACTATGTAAAAACCATAGGCAACGGATCAACGTTCGAAAGGAGATCGAAACTCCTAGGTTGCAAAGATGCAGGAATCACGAGAACCATAGCAGACGATGAAATGTCTTCTAGCTCAGCAATAGGAGCTTCAATGGAAATTGGATATGCATCAGGAACTTCAAAAAAAATTGGATCTGCATCAGGAGCAACCGAAGCCACATCGTCTAATGGAAAGATGCTGGAAATATCACCCAAATACCCTGGTTCGAATCCAAGTGTGGCTATAAATTCTTTAATTTCTAGATCAGAGGTGGAATCCTAATCTTCCATTATTTCTTTCTTAGAAGCGGTAATCATTTTGTGAAGCTATTGAAAATTGGCTTTCATTTCAGTACGGAATTATTGAAATTTAACTGTGAAGTCGTCAAGCAAAATGGTCAACATTATGAATGATGGTCACGAATGAAGTTTGTGTCATAGATGACAATTGATCTACGAAACAATAGTTGAAGTTCGGAGTCAGAGGGACCCAGCTAGCTAAGGGTCGGAGTCAGAGGGACCCCAGCTGAGAGTTTTCATGAATGGAAGTGCTCGAAGGTGTCTACGAAAAAGGAAAGAATGTTCACCCAAAGCCAAGATCTGTTGGTGGTTTTCTTGTTCCTCTTTTGAACCAAACTGACCTAGAGGAAGAGGATACTCACCTATCCAATGCTCATCTCTGATACCAATGATGTGGGAAACACTCTTAAAAGATGACACGAAATGGCACAAATGAAAACTTCCAATTGCATTAATCAAAAACATATTTATAGGTATGTATGCCTTTACAATTCAGTATTTAATATGCACGATCTGTGTGAGTATTAAATGCAATATCATACTAATCCCTATCATAGATTATAATGTATATATAGCACAAGAGGAGAAAAGAAGTTGGTGACACATGTCACCATATGAAAATCAAATGACATGTGTCATGTGAAAAGAACACACATGTCAAGTGTAGAAAGGGGAAAGGTAACCATTATAATATTTATAACATAGGAAAGGTGATGGAAATACAAAATTCTTTCATGCTACTACTAAAACATAATTGTCTTTTTAGTGCTGAAACTTTTGTTTTGGGCCATACCTCAGTAAATGAGGTCATGGGGTTTAAGTCAATATTTTTATGCTATGAGAAGGTTGTCAGATAGTTGGTCGATACTACAAAATATATGATCATTTTTATAAACACTACCCTAGATTTACATAGGATTATTGTAGACATTTTAGGTTTTAAAGTTGAAAATTTTTCATTTATATATTTTGGTATTCATTTGTCTAATAAAAAAATGAGGTTTGGGACTCAATTTTAGATAGAATTAAATCTTACTTTTTAAGTTAGAAAGATAATTTCTTGACCATTTGGAAGACTACATTGCTAGATATTTTAATCCATTGCACAAGCTTCGAATTCACATCATTATATTCTATTTGAACAATATAGATCTCAACTACTTATATGTACCAAAAATGTCTAATATTTCTGTTACACCCCCTCAATGACTAACCCCAAAACAATCCTAAATTTTATAAAATTTTGATTACCCACGGGGATAATATTGCATTTGCAATCTATTCAAAAGTTGGACAATAATGTAGATAAATTTTTGCATGCTCCACAAATTATCAAATATAGTGACAATGGACTTCAATATGTATTGTTTTGGCCTGATATATTGAATTCTTCACTACATGTAGCACACTTTGATTACCATAATAAAGAGGTGTTGATGTTATTTTATCTATTTGAATATTATACAATGTGTCATAACAAAATAGATTTAGAACATAATATTGCATGTTGTGGTATATTCTACTTTAGGTGATGACAAAGTAATTGTATAGTAAATTTGCTCTACCAAGAAATAGCCCTTGATCCAAGAGCAAACATATAGCTAGTAGTGGATTTTTTATCATCATTTGATCTAGCCTAGTCTACATAAATGTATCCAAATAGTTTTAGTCGAGTGGTCATAAGATAAATTAAGCTTCCCACCAACTAATGGTATATTGATTCATTGACCAAAGATAAACTATAGTGAGTTACATTGTAATCCATTTCATATATGATGTCATTTTTAATATTCCTAGTAGGTATAACATCCAATGTTGACAAGATTCAAAGATATTTTCTTTGTTATGTAATAAAGAAAATAGGTTTTCTATTTGTAAGTGCTACAAGGTTTGTATAGGAAATAATTTGGGAGTAGCAAGTTTATAGAATTGTAGACTTATGAGTTTAGCATTAGGAAAAAACTCGGTTGGAGATTATTCAAAGATAAAGGACAGGATTGGGTAAAAATGCTCCTTCAAAATAAATATGTTCTTGTAGTAACGATTTCATACCTTAATATTCCACTCATTTTGAAAATATACGTAACATTTTTTATTGGCCAATCGAGGCTTCCAAAACTCAATTATGTAAGGTGATGACCAAATGAGCAATTTGTTCAAGATAGTGTGATTGGCTCCTGGGGAGCGAAGAGCTAGGAAACACAAAGTGATTGGTCCCTCAAGAGTGAATCACTTGTATAATAAAACAAAGCACTCTCAAACAAGAGTGATTTACTTTCTTCTTGGATCAAATCGCTCATGAATAGGTAAAAGCACAAAAGAAGTGCATGAATATTGAGGGAGATTTTTAGTAAGCGATATCTTGGAACGTAGTGGAACCACTAAGAATTTTGAAATCCTTTTAAGTAGATTAAATATGTATTTAGAGGCCTATAATGTTTGGAAGTGCATAATTTTGCTAAAGATGGCCCCATCTTTACTTTGACTAGGAAGTAAGAATTTCTCACCCAAGGTAATTTAGGGATGAATTATTCCTATAAATAGGATTCATGGGCTCCATCATAAACATATTTTGGCCTTAAGGAAATCATAGCTATACTCTGTGAGGCACACTTTGTACTTGCTTGTTCCTTTTGGATTAATGAGAAATTGATGAGACATTTTGCTATCCATCAATGGCACTCCCCTCTTGAATTGTGAAATGTATGATGATTGTGACACTTCCATTTATCCTCTTGTCATTACTTGTTAATTTCATTTTATACCTAGGATACTACATTGTTGTTATTCAATTTTCTCATGTGGTGATTAATCACACATTCTTCTTTATATGGTTATGACCATATTTACTTTTAATCTCTCACACCCTAAACTTCCAAATATAGTTTCATAAAGTTTTATTTTCTCCATTTTACTTTTTGTACCTTGATTTTTTTGTATTTAATTTCATGCAATTAGCTTATATTAGTTATATTTTAGCAAGGATAGTGGGGATTCAACCTAAACTCAAAGGTTAAGAAGGACACTCTCTCTCTTCCAATTTGTTAAAATATAATTATAGTAACATTAGTCTTATCTGATTCATGGTCAAAAGTTGATATTGTACGATGTATTGGATAAGCCTAAGGGTATTTCATTGTACAATGTATTAATTATTTTATAATATTTTATTATGTAAGCCCTATGGGCCATGGTTAACCTTGTTATGGTTAAACCCTATTTATGACTTGTAATTAACCTAAAGCCCTCTTGTAATGTCAGCTTAGGTTAATATTTATGATATAATTGTGATTTTGGTATAGTTATAAATATTGTGTCACTCCTAATTTATTCATTGGAGTGGTGTGCAATAGTATCTATAAATATAGTGATTCTTTATGGTTCCTATAGGTGCCCCAAATCTCTTTTGTTCTTCTTTTACTTTCTATATAATATTTGAGTAAATGTTTTGCTTCCATTTGTTTCTAGAAAATATTGTGAATTCCAATGTGGTAGTAGTGTGAGTGTGGATATACATTGCTTGGTCACATAGAAATATGATTTAGTGCCTCTAAATTTTCTTCCAAACCTTACAATATTTCTATGCAAATATCTTTTTTGAGATTCTATATTCAGAGTCATCTACTCAAAAAAATATTTAAAATAATTGATTTTTCTCTTTTGAAAGTGTCCTCTAAAGAATAGTTCTATTAGCTGCAATTGGATTGAGGGTCTCTACCAAAATTGAAATTTCAAAACATTGCATTTTTGTCCTTGCAACTTTGTCTTGGCTCTAATTGATCTTGGGGCATGTTATCCCCTTCTTCACAAAGAAGGGATACACCTTGACTCACCCCACAAGGTGACTATCATGACCAAAAGGAAGGTGCCAAAAATGCTTTGCTATAAGTTCAAGTTTGATTTATGGAAAGGATGCCCTTGGTTTAGCCATGGTAGTGCATGAGAGACAGAGCTTTTTTAGAATGTTAAGCCCTTACCTGACAACTGACATGGCATTATGGTTTGGATTGTATGTTGGAAAAAGGAGGGCATAGGATTGAATCGTGCCCCTCACATATGTAGTCATTTAGGCTTTAGCCCACCTACGTGAGACCAGGGCTCTTAAGCATGGTTGCATGTCATGTATGGACCATCAAAAGGATAGTTTTGGGAAGGCAGGGTTACCAGTTTGAATCATAGGCACCATTATTTCTTCATAGCTAATGAAAAGAGAGGAGGATTTTAGGTGGAAGTCAAATTCTCTTATCAAGTATGGCAATGGAGAGTTGGCTAGGGTATTTTATTTAGTTCCATAGAGACCTTGGTTTGAATCCCTCTGATGCCTACAAAGGTCTTATTAAGTAGCTTGGATTCTTTTGCCCACATGGTGTTTAATGTGGCCCACTTTCATGGCATGTCAACCCATTTTTTGTATATTTAAACCAACCTAACCAATCAAATTAAGACAAGTTTCAATGACTAAGTGGATCAGATGAGTTGAAATGGAAATATTGATTGGATCGCATGAAGAAATCAAAATTTTCCAAGTGATAGGTCAATATTAATCCTTGCAATCATAAAGTTAAAGACTTTAATTTTTAATTTTTTGGGATCCATTAGGAAAAAACTTCTACATGCCACAACTTTTGCATACATAAGCATTTTGAGCCCATTTTTTTAAATTACATAATGTTTTGAGCTTCATGCATTGGTCGCATCAGTTTATCGACTTACTATAATGTTAGGGGTTAAATTGTGTAAGATGGACCACATATTCGTAGTTACTTATCTTAATGGGTGAAACTATAGTACATAAAGTAAGAACCTATGGTACATATTTTGGGAGGATAAAACAACTATTCTTGATTATGAAACTTACCATCAAAAAGCATAAGAGGCTCTAGGCATGCTTTCCTTATTGATTGAACCAGAATTATTTTTCCACGTCAAAGAGGATAGTGCCCTATCAAGGTATGATAAAGACTGCATGAACATTTTGGGAAGGTTAATACTACTAAAGTAAGTGGTTTGGAATTGGAGTTTTCTTCTCTTAAACTAGTTGAGTTTGATAATGTTGAGGATTATGCTACAATATTAAAGGCTTTGAGGGTAGATATTGCATATTATAAAGGAAAAAATAAATATGATGCAAAATGTATTAAAATTATCCTTTCTAATATCTCCCCCTCCTTTTAGATATTGAACCTAATGGTTCATATGATTCCTATATTCTTGGAATCCCAAAAGACTTACTCTTGATCAAATTTTTTCTTCTAGTTTATTTTAGGTGGCAATGTAGAATTGTGATGGGACTCCATAAATATAATCTAATGCAAAGGGATTCAAATGTAAGTAGGCTAAGACCCATGGGATCAACTACGCTAAGTCTTGAAATAAAATGAATATCAGTTGTAGATATTGTAAGAGGGAGGGACATCCAAAAAATAATTTCGTAGATTAAACTTTCTAATGTAATTGGGGTTCTGGTATTGTTGTAAATACCCTCTCACATTCCTCATTTATTCTTCTAAGTATTGTGCAATATTATAATGGATATAGTCATTATTTATGGTTCCTATGGGTGCCTTGAAATCTCTTTTGGACTTCTTTTGCTTTCTATAGAATGTTTGAGTAAATTTTTTTCTTCCATTAATTTCTAGAAAATATTGACTTCCAAAAATTAGAAGTTAGACTTCTACACATTTCAACATGATTTTGGTATGCTTGGTGGGCAAAAGGCTTTATTTCCATGATGATATTGAGTCTAATCCTAATTTGGGCTTTAATATCACATTTCTTTCATTTTCAACATTTTATTTTGCAGGCTTTGAAAATGGTGATTTCATTATGAACCTTTAGTTTCTAAAAATTTTGCAACTAAGGTGGCCCTTAATTGGCTAAATTTCTCAGTTTTGGAAAAAGGATTTGTCTAATTTTGAATTTGTTTTTACAATATCTCACTCAAGAAGTGATTCACTCCAAAATTGGATCAATTCACCTAGTTGAGGCTAATCACTTGAGCAAACAAAAGAATATTCAAGTCAAATTCATCATGTGATTCATTGCACATTAGCTAATGATTTGCTCTAGGAGTAAAATTTATCCATGTTGAATCCAAAGAGCAATTCGTCTAAAGTTTGAGGAGTGATTTTCGTAGGAAGATCAGACCTTTTCCTAAATTCTTCCAAGGAAGTGTTTCATCATAGAACTAAAGCAATTTATTGAGTGATTCACTTGTTCTTTACTTTGAGAATTACTATAAAGTTACAATTCTTGGAGCAATTTGCTTTTCTATTCAAAATTTCAAAAGATGTAGGTACATATGTAGAAGAGCCTATGGTTATGAATACATGCTCAAAGATGCAATTATTGGGCAAAGAATTCTAGCTAGTTGAATTGATATCATATTGACAAAGAAATTTGAAATGAAAAAGAAAAAATCATGTTACCATGAGGTTGCAACAAGCTAATGAAATCAAAGGGAGTCCAACACCAAATCCCTCTCCATCAAAAGGAAAAATTATAATGGTTGATCAATTGTCAAAATACTGTCACAAAAGATAATTTTCTCTAGTTTCCCATCGACTTACATTTATACCATTGATATTACAAATTTTCCAGACCAAGCTTGGGCCACTATGGGGCCTGATTCAAACTAATACACTATATGGTATACCTCAAATTTGAACAAATAACCCTATAAATAAACAATCTTAGTGTCATATGATAACTAAGTGGGGTGATTCAACCTTTAGTCTCCAATTTTCAAATCAATCCTCCTACATGCATGGTCCCAACTCAATGTTTACTTAAATCCATCTAGTGAAATAATAATTCTAAGGTACCCACCTCATCAATAGGATAATTTGTGCCACCCAATGTGAATACTTTAGGATAAATCTACATCCTAGCTAAGAGAAGGTATTGCTTAAATTTTACAAGTGATAGCTAGTCAAATGGGGGTGCAAGGAGCTTAACAAAACCTCAAGCCAAACATTGTCTCCCAAAATTCAACCTTTACAAAATCTACAGTAATACCTACCTCTTCAAAACTAAAAAGTCCTTCAAAAAGGATTGAAATATCCTCCTATTCAAAATTTGTAAGCCCCGCCCAATCAAAAATTGGCTTATCCTTACCAACTATATTTTTGAAATCCAAATCATCCTTTTTTTCACCCTATTATGTCATGCAAAAATATCGTTAATATTTTCCCAAATAAATATTCCCTCAAATGCCTCCATACCTAGTATGTGTAGCCTAGCCTCAAGGCTATTTGATGCAATATGGTCAACCTCCCTAAAATATTCAAGCACTTCAACCATCCAACCCTCAAAATCAACTTCAATATTGGACCTATCAAGGCCCATTGAACCTAATGGTATGTTTTCCCATTCTGGTTATTTCTATGAAGGGCTTGTCTACTTTTGGTAGAAATGGGACTAAAATGACAATGATTATCTCAATGAGATATCCACATTAAAATTGATTTATTGTATTTAGGAAAAATAAATCATGGTATGTTTATGTTACATACCCCATGAATGTAATCCATGTTGGCCTATGTTATTTTACCATATGGAGTATATGAAGAGGGCCACATGTCAAGTTAGGTAGGTAGGATATGAAGTATATGAAGAGGACCACATGTTAATTTAGGTAGGTAGGTAGGTAGGTAGGAGAATAGGTAAGTAGAAAACTCCAAAAATAATGTTATTTTAGATTATAATATTATACTTATAAGCCTTATAAAAAGATCAAATCTTTCCTTGGGTAAATTTAAATTATTGGAGACGTTTTTTGCAGGACTGCCCAAACTGCCAAACTCGTTTCAGCCATATCTCACTCATCCGAACTCGGATTGAGCTGAAATTTTGAGGGTAGATGCCTGAAAAACCCTAGAACGTCTCCACCAATTTTCATATCATTTTGAGCAACATATATCCTAGCGCATCCCTATGTGTGAACGATATATTTGGCAAGCGACTATGCGAGGGTTTCATCTGGGTTGAGTGCAAGCAGCTCCAGAGGTTGGTTTTTGGGGCCTTTGGGCCCTAGCGGCCAATATTTTTGTGGTTTATGCTCAATATTTTAGCAGGAAATGTTGCAGGGGATACAAGATGGGTTAGAAATTTGTCTTTCAACAGATCATACTATGAACTTGAGTGACAACGGCTTCCAATTTGTTGCACAAAAGAAAAGTGAAAACCATACCTTTCCACGACGTCTAAGGCAAGGATTAAAGAGACCACGAAATAAGTTTCAAGCAGTTGATCAAAAAATGGCTCATATCTCAAGTGAATTTAGTGCTAAGGTGCACCCACAAAATAATTCTACTGTGAAAACCCCTGTCAAGGGTAAGAATTTTGAAGACTCAGTCCCAAAAATGAATTTTACGGATGCCCTTCGTGGTGGACAGCCTCAGCCCAATGCTAATATCAATATTAGGGCTTCCTATAAACCTCTAAGAATGCCTAAGATTGATCTCGGGAAAACGGAGTCGGGATGTCTTAAAGCAGCTGATGGAACTCCTATTGTTAAGCTTGATATGGGTAACATTCAAACTGGCATTGAAGATTTGGAAAAAAAATGACTAATTTGTTGATTCATGGGTTTTCGTCCGAGTCTATCTGCTTTCAAATTCTGGCTGCAAAAAGCTGAAAAACTAAAGGTGAGTTACAAATCTCTATTTATCCAAATGGTTATTTTCTTGTTTTATTTGCTAATAATGAAGATAGAGAGAAAACTTTTCAAGGGGGTCCTTGGTTTTTTGGAAGGGCAGGGCTTTTCATGAAGCCCTGGCATACTAAATTTAAATCCGAAGAAGAGATGCCTTCTATAGCTCCCGTGTGGGTTAGACTCTTTGGCCTCCCTATTGAATTTTGGAATCCTACTATTTTTTCTTCAATTGGAAACTCTTTAGGAACTTTTATGATGACTCGTTGATTGTACTCAAAATTTTGAACATATTATTTATGCTCGAATTTGTGTTTTAATGGATTTTGACAAACCCCTACCTAAAAAGATCACATTACAATTTGGGGAAGACACTTGGGAGCAAGTAGTGGACTATGAGAACATTCCTTTTCGTTGTAGAATTTGCCATGAATATGGTCATTTGGCCGATGCTTGCCCAAATAAAATTCCCGATCAAAAGAAAGAAGATATAAACTCAAGCAGGTTTCCAAATACCTAAGAAGAAGAACACTCAGAGAAAACCAAGTAATGAAGGATCAATCAAAGTCATTTGCTAATATGTTTGAAATCCTTTCCACAAATGATGTCCCAAGTGAGGAAGAGGAAATAATGGAAACTGAAATCTTAGAAACACAATTTAAATATGAAGGAAAGAACTCAGAGACAAACCAACAAATCAAAGGTTTTCAACAGAAAAAAAAAGGAGAAAATTTACACAAGAAAAACAATATTTCAAATGTCAAAACTTCAAATAATGCAGGTCCCAATATAGACTCCATTGAACCATCTAGTAAAATTTTGGCTGTGTATGAGCATTCTTCAAGGTTAGAAGCCATCTCAGATTCAATTGGAATAAGTCAAGAAACAGGGAAAAAAAATTGAAGATGGATTCTAATCAAAAAGTAGGTCGCAAGACCAATCAATATCATATGGTAAAAGAAGGTGAAAAGCTTGTAGAGGAAGGTAAGATTAATGCCCTTCCCAACATTTTTAGCCCTTGTATTAATGAAGATCATCACTTGGAATATTAGAGGACTCAAAGGGAGTCTTTCAAAATAAAATGAAATTAGAAGAATGATTCAGATAAATCATCCACATCTTGTTTTCCTTCAAGAAACAAAGATGTCAATGGAGGATATGGACTTAATTGCCAGTAAATTTGGCCAGCTGGAAAAGTGGTTTCCCTCAGTCCCAAGGGACTTCGGGTGGCATTGCTTGTCTTTGGGACCCAAAAGAGGTAGTTATTCACCATATGGTTGGTAGTTGGGGTTTGTTGGCTATAGCTATTCAAAGTAGACATTCCAACCGGATTATGCTCTACATTACTGTTTATGCCCCGACTTCTTTGGAGGAAAAAAGAAGACAATGGAAGGATATTACTCATATTATCTCTCATTTTCCTAAAGCTTGGATCTTGATCGGAGGAGATTTCAATACCATCCTCTCTCTGGATGAGAAAAGGGGGGAAATAGAAATTTGGACAAAAGTACCGACCTCATGAGCGAATATATTGCAAACCTCCATCTTGTGGATATCCAACCAGATAATGGCCTTATGACTTGGTCTAACAGAAGGCAAGGCTTAGCTTGTATAATGGAGAGATTGGATAGGTTTTTGCTCTCTGAAAATTTCTTAATCCATGGTCACATTCCTAAAGTGAAGACTCTTAATAATGCTGGTTCGGATCATTGGCTAGTCATGGTGGAAATGTGGAAAACCAATGTGAGTTTCTCTCCTTTTCATTTTCAATTAATGTGGCTTAGAGACATTTCCTTCAGACCTCATGTGCAACAATGGTGGAAGGAAGGTAAACCTAGGCATGGGACTAAGATGTTCTATTTTGCCAAAAGATCGCAATACATTAAATCCAAAATCAAGACTTGGAACTGGAAAGAGTTTGGGGATGTTCATAAAAGAAAACATGAAGTTATTGCTCATTTTGAAAATTTGAATAAGAAAATCCGTTTAGATGGCCTCACAGAGAAGAGAAGTGCAGATGAAATTAAACTCACAACTCAGTTAGAGGAATGGGAAAAAAGAGAAGAAATCTTATGGAAGCAAAAATCTAGAATTCAATGGCTCAAAGAAGGAGATCGAAACACAAATTTCTTCCACAAATCTCTTCTAGCTCGAAGATCTCACAACTTTATTTCTTCCTTAAAATCAGATTTTGGAGATGTTGTTTATACTTGGGATGGCATGAACTCTATTGTTGTTGATTACTTTTCCAATCTCTTTTGTCGCTACTCCTCTTGACTCAGCTTCACAACAAAATGTTCTTCAAGCAATCCCTTCTCTTATCACTTCGAGGAGAACTCTATTTTGACTCGCTCCTGTTACTATCAATGAGCTTCAACAAGTAGTTTTTAAAATGCAAAAAGGGAAAACCCCGAGTCCCGATGGTTTTCCTATTGAGTTCTACCAAGAGTTCTGGGATATCCTTCATGTTGATTTATTAGAGGTGGTGGAAGAAGCCAGGAAATCCAAAGAAATTTTGAAGGTTATCAATAAAACTTATATTACTCTTGTTCCAAAAGCTCAAGAGGTTGATCATATCTCAGCATTTAGACCTATTGCTTTATGTAATGTTCTTCTCAAAATTATTACTAAAATCATGGCAGAAAGGTTGAAGCCTCTTTTGCATAAGATTATTTCCCTAGAGCAAGGGGGATATGTTGAAGGACGTCAAATAGTAGATGAGATAGTTCTTGCTCAAGAAGCCATCCATTCCATGGATATGCAAAATTCTCCTTCTATGTTCATCCGGTTAGACTTATCCAAAGCTTATGACAGAGTGGATTGGCACTTCCTTATCAAAGTTTTGAGGCAATTTGGTTTCTCTAAGGATTGGATGGATTGGATTATGGGATGTATCTCTTCAGTTTCCTACTTAGTTCTTATCAATGGCAGGCCTTCTCAGTCTTTCCCAGCCATCTCAGTCTTTCCCAGCTTCCAGAGGTATTAGGCAAGGTGACCCGCTATCCCCTTATTTATTCATCATTCTTGCTGAATGCTTGGGTAGGACTATAACCAAAAAGAGGGAAAACAAAACCCTTGAGGGAGTTACCATTGCTCATGGAGCTAGACCTATCTCTCATCTTCAATTTGTGGATGACTCTACCCTTTTAGGTAAAGCTACAGTTAAGGAAGCTTCTAAAATTAAGCAAATCATTAGTTGTTTTTATAAGGCTATCGGGTAACTTATCAATGAAGACAAATCTAAAGTTATTTTCTTTCACCGCTCTACTAGACAGGAATCCATGGTCTTGGATAAATTAAGATATAAGAAGACCTCTCTTCCAATCACTTATTTAGGTATTCCCATAAATATTCAAAGGCAAAAAAATAAAGATTGGAATTGGTTGTTGGACAAAGTCAAGAAGAAAATTGGAAAGTGGACCAACAAGTGGCTTTTTTTCGGGGGTAGAATCACCTTGGTAAAATCAGTCCTTCAAGCTATTCCTATTTATGTTTCTTCCGTTTTGAATATCCCAAAGGTTGTTCTTCGAGAATTGGATCAAATCAGTCATCGTTTCCTTTGGAGTGGTACTAAGGAGAAAAGAAAATGGGCCTTGGTGAAATGGGATACTTTATGTCTTCCTAAGAGTGAAGGGGGGTTAGGATTTTGGTCTTCAATTAATAACAACAAAGCTTTAGCTGCTAAATTATATTGGAGGATGTTGCATAACCCCAATGCTCTTTGGGCCAATAATCTCCGTGCTAAATATGCTGAGAACAAAAGTCCTGAAGACCTTGTTCACTATCAACTTCCTACCAAAGGTTCTCCCATTTTAGCAGTTCTTAAGACTAGTGAGGATTTGATAAAGAAAAAATTATTTTGGATCATTCATAATGGTCAACATGCAAATTTTTGGACAGATTCTTGGGATGGTCACAAGCCTTTGATAACTCAGTTTCCCGATTGGAGGCCTTGGATGGAGGAGCTTCACCGAGCTAATTGGATAAAGGTGGCTAATTATTGTCGGTACCATATTGGTAATTCAAATGTTGGTAGATATTGGATCCCTATTGAGGACTGGCCTATTCAAATCCCATAAAGGCAAAGACAAGATATCCAAGGCATCCTTCATATGAGATCCCTCTCTTGGTCCCATGAAAAAGATTGTTTTGGATGGAACAACACTACTAAGGGTGAGTATTCAGTTGCTCAAGGTTATTTGACCTTATGCCATAATAATCCCAACCATTCTTCCGACATATTTTCTCAATTGTGGGCTCAAAAGCTCTGGCCTAAGGTGAGGTTCTTTAATTGGCTTTTATTGCATCGTAGGGTGCTTACTCGTGAGCAACTTATGAAGCATGGTTTTCATGGCCCTTTTTGATGTGAAATGTGTGAAGAGAATGTAGAAAATATCAACCATATTTTTATTGAGTGTACTTTAGCCTCCGAGCTATGGAGGAGAATGGCAACTTTACTTGGCTTACAAGTGGTCCAATTTTTTCACTTTTGAATAGCTTTGGAGGGATTGGCCTAATCAAGAGGGTGTTGATCATTTTATTAGGCGCTTAGTTTGGATGGGTTCTACCATTCTTCTTTGGAATATTTGGAATGAAAGGAACAGACCAAATTTTTAATCAAGATAGGAAGGATATTCACTATATTTTGCAAAAGACCATAGCCAACTTAGTTGAATCAGTCCATCAACTCCTTAATCACCCCCAAAACTCCCACCAAAGATGGGATCAAGTGATGCAAAGATTGAATATTAAACCTTCTAAGGGCAACCAACTTAAAGGGAATGTGAGTATTAGTAAGATGGATAGGACTAGAAATTGGCAACCTCCTCCTAAGGATTTTGGAAAATTCAATACTGATGGAGCCTCTAGAGGGAACCCTGGAAAAGCCAGTGTGGGAGGAATTGGTAGACTTTCAGATGGCTCCCTTGTTTTTACTTTTGCTTGAGAATTTGGGTATTCTTTCCAATAACCTTGTTGAGGGGTATGGTATCCTTAGAGGCCTTTAGGAGGCTACTAAGGTTGGATGGGAAAAGGTGTTAGTTGAGTTTGACTCTCAACTTATGATTAATCTCTTGAAGACTCCTTCTAAGAATCATAAGGTGGATTGGAGAATAAAAAGAATTATTGAGAAGATTCAGTTAATCCAGATGGGATTTTTGAAAGTTGATTACAATCATGTGGTCAGAGATCAAAACAAGAGTGTTGATGCCTTAGCTAATTGGGCTTTGGACAAAGGTGATCTTACTTGTTATGGCCACCCTCCTATATGGTGGGCTTCTCAAATTATGGAAGCTCTTCTTTCTATCATTTCTTTGGATGGCTCCAGCTCTGAAGGTACCTAGTTTCTTCTTGTTTTTTTTTTTTCTCTTTGGTTCATTCAGTTTTTTAGTTCCCTAGCTCATTCTATTCTTTATTTTGTTTCCTCCGTTGATTCTTGCATTAATAGTCTTCTGGTCTAGATAGGTCATTGTTTTGTTCATTTTTTTTTCTTTTGTCTTCTTTGTTTTTTTGTTTAGTTTTTTAAGGTGGGTGGGTTCTTTTGTTTTGTTTTGTTTTGTTTTTGTGTTCTTTGTGTTGTTTTTTGTTGTTCTTGTGTTTTTGTTGTTTTGTTTTTTTTATGTTTTTTGTTATTGTTCTTGTGTTTTTTTCGTTCTTGTTCTTGGGTTTCTCTTTGTTTGTGTTATTTCATTTTTTATGTGTGAGTGTTTTCTATGTTTTTTGTTTTTGTTTATTGTCTGTTGTTGGTTGTTTTTATTTTTATTTTATTTTATTTTTTAGGTTTTGGTTGTGTTTATTTTTCATGTTTTTTTGGGTTATGTCTTTGTAGTGTTCTGTTGTTTTTGTCTTGTTTGTGTTTTGTTATGTGGTTCTTGTGTTTTTCTATGTGGTTTGTGTTGTGGTTTCTTTTATCTTATTGTGTGTGTTTGGTTGTGCTTTTGGTTTTGACACACTCAAGGAGCATGTTTTTTATTTTATTTTATTATTTTTGTTGTTATTTACTTTTTTTAATTTGGTTTTGTGTGTTTGTTTGCTCCTTGAGTATGTCAAAGGTGGTAGGCCAGGTCCGAGTCCTGGGCATTTTTGGCGGAATGGATACCCCTGCCTCCTTGGGTCTTACCCGAAAGTGGCATCCCTTTTGGGATGTTTTCCACAAATAAATAAATAAAAAAGCCTTATAAAAAGGCAAGGATTTAACCTTCATGGGGGGGAAGATAAGACTGCAATATATTATAAAGGAGGTTGTCCCCTAGAAGAGGCAATTATTAATAATAAAATTGCTCTTGTTAAATCAATTTTGAGTTTACATGTTCTACTTATTTAATATTTTTGTTATTGGTAATGTGATATCAAACCTACTTTTATCATTAGTCCTTGTATTGCAGTTAGAATTATCCTTAGTATAAAATTTATTGTCTCAATACATGGAGAATCTCTCATGATGAGGAAGGTGTTGTTGAAACCAGACAAAGAGGAGCATGAACAAATGCAAAGAAAAAAAAAATTTAGAACCATATGCAAATCCAAAGGCAAGTGTTGCAAAGTCATTGCGGATAGTGGAAGTATAGATAATTTAGTATCTACAAAGGTGGTAGAAAAACTTGGGTTGAAGAGGATTGAACATCCAAATCTGTACTCATCAATTTTTGTTAAGTGAACAATGTCTAGTAAACTTTTAAATTGGTTCTTACAAGGATGAGATATTATGTGATGTTATGCCTATGTATGCTTGTCATGTCTTGTTGGAAAGGCCATGGTAGTTTGATAAAAAGGAAGTGCATGATGGTAGGGTGAACAACTATACTATTGTGAAAGATGGCAAGACGTACACATTAAGTCCATTGAAGGAAAAAGGAGAAAAAGTGAACAACAATCCTAAAGAGTGTTTGATCACGGGAAAATAATTCTTGAAGAGTGAGAAGAAAGAGGTTGATGATAAATTGTAGAAAACAAGGGGATTAAATTTGACAAGCAAGATACTTTTGATGATGGTCCCAAGCCCGAATCATCAAATAAGCAGGACCAGGAACCTAAATTGCAGTGTTTGATGAGTAAATTCAATCAGGTTGAGATAGAATCTCAAAAGAATGAAGAAATAGAAAGTAGTTTGTAGGTCCCTATTAAAGGTGATCATGAGGATGAGGTAAAACCTATAAAGAATGAAGAGAGCATAATTTACAAGTTATGATTGGCCAAGAAGATCATAAGGTTGGATTGCATGATTTGGTTAAGAAGGATGATGGACATCATGAGCAGGTTTTGGAAAAGGGAGCAGATCAAACCCACAAAGTTGAATCCCAGAGTTTGGGTAGTGGGAACAATGAACTTCTTGGTAAAGATAATCATGAAGAAAAGGTTGAGGTGTGTGATGGGAAATATGAAGTATTCAAATTAAAATTTGGTAGTTGTAATGAGAGTAACATCGATAAAATTTTCTATGCACTAGGTGAAAAGTTTGGACTTTGCACTGGTACAAAGTTATCTCAAGTACAAGAGGATATTGCAGATGATACTGATTTTGTAACCACAATTGCTTTAGACTCTACAAATGGAATTGTTGGTCTTCCAATTTTAGAGAATGAGCAAAAACCTAAAATATACATGTTAGACAAGTTGAGAGTTGTAAGGCAAAAAGAGGGGGTACAACAGTTGCCAAAGACAGAGTAATATGAAAGTGAATTAATGATAGATTCTAGAGTGGTCACGAGGACATGAAGAAGCAAATGCTATTATGAGTATTAGGTCAAGTGGAGAAGTTGGAGAATTGAAGAAGCAATGTGGATGAATGCTTTTGAGATTGCTAAGTATGGAGTCTCAATTATGGATTTCTAAAAAATGTTCATGAGTTTTTGCTCATGAAACATTTCCTCTTACCCACATGGATGATGCAGGAGCATTCAACATATAATCTCATTATATTTAATGGTAATGGAAGAGACATTTTAAGAAACTGCCAATCTATTTTGATAATTGCCAATCTTTTCTATAAAAGAGAAAGAGAAGAGGAAGAGAGAACGATGGGCAGAGAGAGATAAGAAGAGGGAAAAGAAGGGAAGCTAAGGGAAAGAAGGAGAGGAGAGAGCAAGGAGGAGAAAATAGGGGATGACAAGCATAGAAGGACGTTGACAGAGGGAAGTTGTGTGGAGATGCACGAAAGTGGTGAATTGGAGAGAGAAAAGAAGAGCTTAATGTGAATGTTATGCATATATTCAAGCCATTATATGTAAAACCATTTCCATATAGGTAAATTATTTTTGAAAGATATCCATTCTCCTTTGGTGTGTTGGATACCCATGTGATGTTGTTCATGTAGATGTTTAAAATTTGGTTGTTGCCAAGATGATTGTGTTGCAGGTAAAAGGACGCAGTTAATAGCTACCATGTTGATGACCATTAAGACCTATAGTTGCCTGATCCAATGAATGTCAACTTGTTGATTGCCATCATCTAATTGTCATCATGTGCTTATGGAAATTAAGATTTTTGTCTTATAGAAAATCAAAGTAGAGTGTCCTATAAGAAAAGAGTGTTGTCATAAAGAATATCGTCTAGGATATTGTCATCTAGTCAAATGTCATCATGCTTTTTACAATTTTACAAATTGTGTTCAAGAGTGCATATGAGTAAGAAGTCATTGTGTAATATTTTCTGGAAAAGAACAACCATATCGTTGGGTTGACATCGTTTGAAGTAAGACCAAAGTTCAATATTTATCGTTTGAAGTACTAGTCATAAAAATATTTTATGCCATGAAACTAAATCCGTTCTTGTTGCTAGGGGAGGTTGTCGTTCAATTACCCCCTTTGCCTAGACTGCATCAAATGTTCCTTTTGTTTTGAGGGTTGTTTTTTTTTATTGTTGGCTTGGTATTTTCCATAGTTACTAAAATCTTGATTTAATCCCAATGCAACCTAATTTTTTGCAATTCAAAGAGGTTGTCGAATGAATCGGCATAAAACTCTAAATTCTCAAAAAATCGATAACCGCAATTTCAACAATGAAAAATCGTCCACAGTCATATGAAGAGAGGAAATGTTATTAAAAAATAATCTGACCTCGTTTTTACCTATTTCAAACTAGAGATAGGGGTCTACCTACCTGCTATGACACCAAACAAAACATATTGGTGCATCCTAACAGATAATTTTTTGCAAATTGAAGGAATCTAACAGCCACCAACAACTACCCAAAGGATTCATCTGAGGTAAGAAAAACTTTTGCAAACTCTTTTTTTATCTTTTTCTATTTCAAGAATATTTTTTTTTAATATTAAACCCAACAACCACTCGACTATTGCATTTGAGCTAGAAATTTGAAAAACTAGGTCAAAGTTTCAACTATCTTTTTTCTCCAAGTAAATATTGTTGCTTGATAATTATGTATTCAACTAGTAGTTGCAAACTTATTGTAGTGGTAAGATCTTTGGCCTCTCTTTGAAAGTTCCAAGGTTCAAACCCCACTTAGGATGAGGGGATAGGGACCCCTCATAAAAGCATGTGTAAACTCATTGAAAATATCAAGTGGTATTAGCTTAATTGGTTAGATTCCTCAATATTTAAAGAGGAGACTAAGGTTCAAATATTACCAAGCGATACATGGATAATATCCAAGTTTTGTTGTAATACCACTATGTGGTGATGATGTAACACAAGTGGGGTCCATTTCAATCCCATATAACCAATTGAAAAAAACTATGTATGCAAGCCCATTTTTTAGTTATCAATGTTTAAATTTTAAACCCCAAACCCTAGTTTAAACTATGGTTTTTTTAAGTTATTGTTCGTAGCTTTGTTGTTACTTGTTTCCATGTGCAACCATAAGAAAATATCAAAAATAGATCCAACATGGAAGTATGCAAAGGGAAAAATTAAAGTGGAAGTTTATTACAATTTTTGTGGGTATCTCATTCATGGAGGCATATACCACCTCAAGTTCCATTTGACAAAGATATCAAGGCAAAATGTCAAGGTATGCCAAGAGGTGTTGACTGAATTTGAATGAATGTAATGCCATCCTCTCTAACAAAGAGGATAAAAAATACCTCAAATGAAGACAAAGTGAGGTCATGTCAACCCCTCTTCTTGACCTTGTACAAACTATACCGACAACACCTTTAGTCGGTTTCATCATAAGGGTTTGAGTCCATCAGTTGCACACCTAGGGAGTAGGATAGATGAGTCCTATTTTACAAAACAAATCGTGCTAAGGGCACAAACCACGCTTGAGGGTATGGGAAAGTGGAAACAAGAGAGTCATAGGGCAACGAGGAAGGTCATTGCCAATTTTTGGTATTTTTCGATCTTCCCTTTAATATGGCAAGGTCTCCATACTAATAGTGCTTGTTAGGTGCCATTACAAGTTGTGATGCAAGATTTAAGTTGCCAACTTATGATGAACTTAGGGGCCCTCTTGTTCAACAATGTGTGGACAACATTCATGTTGTGCTTGAAGGCTAATGTAGGGTGTGAAGAAAGAAGGGTTGAAATATCATGTTTGATGGGTGGACCGATGGGAGAGGAAGAACTTTTTGGTTGCTTTTATAGGAGGAATTGTATTACTCAAGTCAGTAGATGCATTGGCATAAATTAAGAGTGTCGAAATGCTTCTAGGATTGTTGGGTGAGGTTGTGTTGGAGGTTAGGGAGGAGAATGTTGTCCAAGTCCTCATGGACAATGCATTAGTGTATGTAGCAATGGGTAATATTTTGGAGAGATTCCCCATCATTTTTTGGACCCCACGTGCAGCCCATTGTCTTGATTTGCTCCTCGAAGACATTGGGAAATTACCTTGAGTGTTAGAAGTTGTACACGAGTCCAGGGTTATCATAAAATTCATCTACAACTACGCATGGATCCTCAACCTCGTGAAGCATTTTACTGGTGGAAGGAGCTAGTGTGGGTTGGAGTTACACACTTCACCACAAACTTCGTGACATTGCAGAGCCTCTATGATGCAAGAGGGTCATTAAAGCAGATGTTTGTGAGCAATGAGTGGAATTCTAAACAAGTTGCTAGATACCAACTCTCCAGTGAGGAGCAGAAGGTATATGATTGTTTGTTTGAGAAGCCCTTTTAGATAGCCATGAATGAGGTCATAAAGGTACAAGACTAAGTTCTTTATTTTTTTAATTTAAATTATTTTTCCATTTGCAAATCTTGTATTGTAATTTGTTAATTTTTTAAAAATTATTTTTCCCTTTTTCAGGTGTCAGAGCCTTTGGTGATGGTTCTTTGTCTTGTTGATGGAGAACAATTTTCAATGGCATATGTATATGAGGCTATGGATAGGGCAAAAGAGGTAATTGCCTCATTTTATGGATATTCCCACAACAAATATGGTCCCATTTGGGATATCATTGACAAACGATGGACATCTCAGCTCCATAGCCCTCTTCATACAGTAGGGGTACTACCTCAACCGCAATGTTTTTAGACTGATACATTTGGTATTAACTATGAGGTGATGGTAGGTCGTCGACATTGTGTTGATCTCATGTACCCTGATGAGGAAATGAGCAATAAGATATAATCTAAGAGGTAGTATTATAAGGAATGTCAAGGCGTCCTCTTCCCATCCTTGTAGTGCACTCGATCAAGATCAACTATGAGGCTACATAACCCTCATCGAATTATTATTTATTGTCTTTTAATATTGTTTTAAAAAATAATTTCAATTTACGATTTTTCATGTGAATTACTATGTTTTGTTTTTCTTGGTTGTTTCTAGATTTATGGTGGGAGGACTTTGGTGCATATACGCCTAATCTGAAGCGCTTCGCCATCAAAGTCTTATCTCAAACATGTGGTGCTTCAGGTTGTGAGCACAATTGAAGTATGTTTGAGCACATACACTCCAAGAAGTGCAATAGGCTTACACAAGAAAAGTTGAATGATCTTGTGTTTGTTCATTACAACCTTTGCCTCCACCATTAACAAATTACATGAAAAAATATTGAGGCCATTGACCTAGATGAGATTGATCCATCATCTGAATGGATCACAAAGTCACAATAGGAGCAGTAGCAAGAGCCTCTCTTCTCCATGGATGAATTACAAAATTTTGAAAACTTAGAGGAGGAGATAGCAGCCAAGGTAGAAGAAAAGACATGGGTACAAAAAGAGGCACGGGCATAGCGACAAAGAGAGACTAGAGCTTCTGCTAGGGCAAAGGACAAAAACATTCAAAAACCTTAAAGTATTGTTTTAGTATTTATCATGACTCTCATGATACATTTTGTAATTTATACTTTTTATATTATAAGCAATACAATATGTATTTTATCCCTTTCATATGTAGTTTAAAACTTTAAGCTTGTATCACTTGCCACTTTCATGTGTAGTTTAAGCCTCTTGGCATGATATTAATTCATTGTGTATGCATGAAAATACTTTTTTTTTAAATAAATAATTGCATTTTCTTTGTTTTTTTTTTCATTTTATTTTAAGATTCCTGATTTTTTCCTATTTTTTTTCATGACGATATCCGATTTTCTCAACTATGCTTTTCAGATTGCTGTATTGGTATCCTGTTTCCCTTTTTCTTACTTTTTGATGAAGTCTTTCTTTGTTGCTGTCTGGCTCTTATTGATGGCTGTATTGGTATACTGTTTCCCTTTTTCTTACTTTTTGATGAAGTCTTTCTTTGTTGCTGTGTGGCTCTTATTGATGAAGCTTGATGGTAGTCTTACACTTCTACAAATTCATTTATGTGTGAAATTCCTGCAGGGTCCTCAAGCGTCTCTTGAGTTAATCCCTGTTCTGTTTCACTGGTATTTAATAGCATATTATTATTTTCAAATTCTATGCTCTCTTGATTGGGTCCTCTTGATCATTCCTCTCTCTTTTTTCTGCACATGAGGAGGCATACCTCGTTCCCCTTGATACTTTAAGTCTGTCCACCAATTCTTTGAATTTGTTCTCATTTGCAATTCCAACTTTTTCTTTCTTTAGTCATTCTTTTTAAATCATTGAATCGACCTGAAAATTTGTAAACCCTAAACATCTAAGTAGTGAAGAAGTGATGAGTTCTCTAGTCATTCTTTTAAAATCATTTAATCGACCTGAAAATGTGTAAACCCTAAACAGCTAAGTAGTGAAGAAGTGAGGAGAGAATCAACAGCCAAGAGAAGAGAGATAGAGAAGAGAAGAGTCGAGCTTGACCGAATACATGCATCGACCCTAATCAGTAGTATATACACAGTAGAAACCAAGCTGTCATCTTCACCAACTATCCCCAAGGAGCCAACATAGGATCTATTGATGCTCTTAGGAGAATGGCCAGGACTGAGAGGGTCTTGTTGGATGATCCTGGAAGGGCATAAAACCTGACCCTTTAAAACTTTACTAGCATTCATGTCTGAGGAACAAATAAGAGACAATAAGAAATTGATAAGCTGCATCATCTCCTGTGTAAGTAAGGGATGGCCGATACTTGGTGTTGGCGAGCCATACTAGAAGACGAGGTAATGGAGTTAAATAGCAAGCTTTGTTTTTCCACCATAACATTGAAAGCAATAGACATAGTGGCAGAGTTAAATAGCAAGGGTTGTATTGCCAATCATTATGGCACGATGGCAGGGGAGCTGCCAGTCTTCCCTACTTGAATTCGCATCTGTGCAAAGAATAGTGGTGCACCTGCAATCGGATGCACAAATCGCATTTGTAGGTTTACCATTAACAGTAATATCTGCTAAATAGTTATAAGTCTTGTGCTGAGCAATCTCATGGTGTGAAGGGACGGAAATGTAAGGAGGGTGAGGTTTTGTCCATCCAGTGATCGACACAGACCCCTGTTGCATCACGCCTGACAAGAAAGCTAGACCGAATTTGAAGGAGCCAGCACTCTGTCAGCATTTTCTGCTTCAAGACTTTTCTTTCTGATTACCAAATTATTCCTCTTTGTTGTCCTAAACATGTTATTCTTCCATCTATGGTAATTCAGGAATATCTTCTTTGAGCACAGGTCAACAGAGGGTGTTGAAAGGTATGGTGTTGATCGTGCTCAGTTTCCCACAGAACTGGCCCCCGTGTCTCATCTTCATGGTAATCTGAAATTAGGAGACCATTTTCTAGTCTTGCAATTCCAGCACTAGCTGTAATGTCCACTATCTGTATTTTTCCTGAAATACATGTTTGATATTGAACTGATTAAAGGATATCATAATGTCCAGAGTGTCTTGTAAGAGGCCCCCGAATGTACAAATATCAGTGAGCTTGTTTTTGACCATCTGGATGATGACCTGGTGATGCCCTTTGGTTGTGAGGAATTGGGGGAACTAGGTCTAGGGTCTTTGTTTTTATATATTAAGTTCGGTGTACAGTCCGAGGTTCAAATCCTGGATCTGTGCAGTATGAAACAATCGTCTCTGTGAGAGATGTTTTTTCATCTTGAATACATTATGGTATTTAAGTTGTGCATACTATTCAATTAATCACATTTGCACCAAAAAGCCAGATAAACGAGAATACGAGGAGGTCAAATACAAAATCAAGGTAGTTTAGATCTTGTGGATAGGCCAAATACAAAATCAAGGTGGTTTCGATCTTGTGGATGGCCATGGGCTCGGAGATGTTATCTTCCCATTTTCTTTTTTATTAATAACTTTTTTATTTAATATAATTATTGGTTTCAATAAAAAAATTAAACACAGATCTAATTAATTATAGATTGATATCCCCCTTGAAGGTTATTGATCCCTTAGTTTATGGTCCAAATTAATCTCTTATCCTCTAGTAATATCTATAAAACTAGCTACAGTATGATAGAGGCACATGTAAAATGCCAATAGGCAATTATCTTAAATAAGTGTGTTTTGTGTAAGTACAATGAATATATAGATATGGAAATATACAATCTACGCATTTGATTTAAACTTAATGAAGCAAGCGGATCCTGCAATCAAAGTGCAATCATTTAAGTAATGATTAATACAACACAATGGATTGGTTGTTGTACAACACAATACAAGATAGAACCATAGATCAATAGTAACAGTGTGCAGAACTCATGCATTTTGGCTAGTAAATAACATACAACAAACTTCATGCATTTTGGCTAGTAAATAACATACAACAAACAGGCCGTCTGAGAGCTTTAATCAAGGGAAGCGTCTTTAGCAACCAACTTGAACTTTCCATTACAATATCTGGACAGTACCCAATCTAAATTCATCTACTTGAGAGCATATAAACAGCAACAAAGAAAGTGAGTGAATACAACAACAAACAATCATATACCTGTTTAACAAAATAGAGAGTAATTAAGCTTGAGATTTATGAGCCGACCTCAAGATTCCAATCACTTCATTAATAACAATAACTTGCACTGGATTAGCCAGCAATAGTTTGCACTGGGTGAGAACAATAGCATAATTGCTGCACTGGTAGCAACTCGACAAGAACCACTACTTCCATGCATGTACCCGAAACATTATGGAATGTTTTAAAAACAGGGTGGTTACATACATTCCAAAAACGATCTTTAGAAAAACTAAACTAGTGGAAATGTAGGGCAGGATGAATCTAAAGGACCAAAATGTGGCATAGTATTTACAAAGGGCAAGGAGAAAGAATTCTATGCCTCTGTAATTATGCATCATTCTTCTTTACCACTTCCTCTACGTTGGATAAGCATGGTTAACGTGCCAACCATAAATAAAATATTTACTCGTCATCCAGCAGCAATGGAGAATCTAGATGACATTGGGTAAATAAAATATTTTGGTGCACCTAATGCCAGCTGCAGCCTTACACAAACGGTATGGTTATTCCAATTGACATAAAAAATCTAATTTATATGACATTGGGTAAATAAAATATTTTGGTGCACCTAATGCCAGCTGCAGCCTTACACAAACGGTATGGTTATTCCAATTGACATAAAAAAAATCTAATTTATATGCCCTACATTCTCCAAATATGTAGAAACAGAGCACAATTTGTGCATCTACATAGTTCAAATTATTTGGAGACCAAACTTTGTAAGCATAGGTCAATTACCACCAGTTGTAATCATACTCATTGAATTAGGCGAAACCTCATGACCTATGTTGCAACGAAACAGATACTTTGTCTTAGGATGGTTATGGTTAGATACGGAACTATGAAACACACACAGACAGATAACATAAAAATGTTTACAAAATATTAGTTTTAAATAGGATTTTTTATTAATTAGGAAAAGTATTGACTTTGTTATTTAATTTGATTTTTTTGAATTGTGTGTTCTTCCTTTAATTTTATGGCATGGATACAATTTTAGATGTGTATAGGTCATATCAAATATAATATGGATTAAATATAGACATGATTTTAGTTTTATTTGGATATGATATCCATGCATGCTTCAATATAAGATCTAAAAAGTATCATATGTATATGTAATAAGTAAATACAAGTATCAAGAAGAGGATTCCTCATACCATAACTCCAATCATATCTTTATACCTCTGTGGATATGCAAAGGCCTGCTTCAAATTTGTGTTATTAGGCTATATTATCACAAGGACTGCACTGTTAGACTTTTTACTTCTTAGTTGTAGTTTTGGGATTTATTGGCTAGAGTCATCAAGTTAAAGTGGGAAAACCAAGTTGACATTTGGTAAAACCTGGCATTTAAGTTATGTAAAAAGGTATAAAGTATTTTATATCTATTAAATTTAGAGATTCAAAAGAAATCTATATGATCATCTAGATGAAATCATTCTCATGGTTTTAAGAGGAGGATACTTTTGGATGCGATAAAAAATATTAGAGTGAATATACAGTTGCCTCTGGATACTTAGTCCTCTGTCAGAGTACCTCGAGTCCATTAAGTGATATATTCACGTAGTTGTAGGCACAAAACCTTTGGCCCAAAGTAAGGTTCTTTATTTGGCTTCTACCAGGGTTATGCATAAGGGGTTGAACCCGAAATCTATTTATAAAAATCAGGCGAATTAGTCTCGAAATCCTGGCAAATTTTATCCAAGGAGAAATAGCGAATTACATTTATAATTCAAAATAAAATTATAAAATGTGGTGAATTTTTCTGTGTTGGGGACTACGTCTATCGCTTGCAGCAATGCCAATCTGTTGCAGGATTTTCGATTAGTTGCAACAATGTCGGTCTGTTGCAACAATGTCGATGGGATGCAACAATGCTGATGAGATGCAACAATGCTGATTGGATGCAGCAATGCCAACACACCATAAATCTCAACCCAAATTCTAGGCTTAACAAACCCTAAGATAGAGTCATTATACCAATTGGATGCAGTAATATCGATCTATTGCAACTATGTCGATCGGACTATACCGACCATGCTGATGTATTGCACATATGCCGATATGTTGCAGCTATATCGATATGTTGCAGTTATGTCGATCGAACTATGTCAATCGATTGCAGCTATGTCGATGTGGTGCAACCATATTGATGTGTTGCAGTTATGTCGATCGGACTATACCGATCAGTTGCAGCCATGCCGATGTGTTGTAATTATACCGATCAGACTATACCGATAGACTATAGCTATGTCAATGTGTTGCAACTATGTCGATGTGTTGTAGCTATGTCGATCGGATGCAGCAATGTTGATGTGGTATAGGAATGTCGATCAAATGCGTCAATGTCGATCGAATGCAGCAATGTCGCTGTTGTGAAGGAATGTCGATCGAATGCAACAATATTGATGTGGTGTGGCAATGTCGATCGAATGCAACAATGTCGATGTGGTGCAGTAATGTTGATCGGATGCAACTATGCCAATCGAATGCAACAATGTCGATGTGGTGCAGGAATGTCGATCGGATGCAACAATGTTGATGTGGTACAGGAGTGTCGATCAAATGCAACAATGTCAATCGGATGCAGAAATGTCAATGTGGTGCAGGAATGTTGATCGGATGCAACAATGTCGATGTGGTGCAACAATGTCAATCCAATGCAACAATATCGATCCAATGCAACAATACCATGTGTCAACCATGCATTAAATGGTTGCATGCAGATACCATGTGTCAATCATTTATTGAATGCTAGCATTCAAAAAGTCTATATAAAGGCATAAACAATCATTTTTTTACCTTTTCTAATGTAGAGCACATCACACGCCTTCCATTTTAACCTTTTTTTTATGTTGTCCAACACATTAATAATACCTTCCACCCTACACCCTGATCTAGAGTCCCTCATACCCTATAAAATAAACCAATGGCATCCCCTTCCACCCCTGTAATATCAAAAATTAATTTCAAAAACCTTGTTTGCCCCCTAATTTCTAAAATTTTAACAACATCGGGTTACGACATGTCATGGGTCGAAGACTCTGGTCTTCAGGGTCTAGTTTCGATGTCGTAGTTCGACATAGACACAAAACTACTATAGAGGTTAATTGCATGTTACGACAATGATTCAACCATGGTAAATATTGTTATAGACAACAAGAATATCATATTTTCTCTCACAACCTCAGACATCTCTAGATTGATAGGATTGCCTCACATCGGTTGTGATCCTATCACATCAAAATTCATTTTAACTGATGAAGACAAAGAGTACCTGGAGGGCAACTTCGATGTCCCCTCAGAATATTTTATAGGTATAACTGCATATTTTTATATTTAATTGAATTTAAAGTCTAGGGTTTTACAATTACTGGTTTGTTTTTTTTGTAGTTACCGCTACCAAGTCTAGAAGGGGCTTGACTATAGCAAATATTCAGAACAAGTTTCTTTGAGCATGTTGTGAATTCTTCCTAGCCAGACTCGTTCTGCAAGGAAGACCGATAAAAATTTTGATGTGGGCATTGGCATATTTGGTTTGTTGTATTGCACACCAACAATTCGACTGGTGCACCTATGTCTCGCATCGCATCAGAATGGATCTCCAAAATGTGAAATCCCCCACTACTCTGACTCCAACACTCAACACATGCAACTACATTCTTTGTTTCTTTTATGAATCATATTATAATTTGTAGAATACTGAAGTACCAACTTCATGGCACCTAGACCTAGCCACTACAACCATGATAGTACAATAGGTGCAGGTAAATTTTACTTAATATGAAACTAATAATTTTTTATATTCAATACATTTTTCATTTTTATTATTTTAACAATTTATACATAAATACAGAAAAGGGCATCCTCTTCCACTTCAAAGTGGGATGTTGTTGTCAGAGGTCATAATCTAGAGGAATCAGGAGACTCCGAATCACCTATGGAAATGATGCCACAACTAAGAAGAAGATCCAGCAAATGCTTAAGATCTAATTCTCCTAATCCTCGACAACCTCCACCTGCACGTCCACTACCAACTGGTGTAGCTACGCAAGAGGTTTCATCTTCGACCAGTAAGTTTTATAGTTTGCCTTCACAAAATTTGTTACCAAATTTTATTGTGTTTTTATTAATTTTTATAATGTGTTTTCAGATGTACAATGCACCAACATTCCATTTGCATCTGTAGTTATGCAAGAGGTCTCATCTTCGATCGGTAAGTGTTATACATTAACAATAAATTTTACAGTCTACCTTCACAAATTTTGTAACCAAATTTTATTTTGATTTTTTAAGCTTTTTCACAACAATGTCATCAAGGAAGACAACAGTCGATGTCGCCCCCTCCTCCACCACGCCAACCTCAAATGCAAGGTCAACAATGGTTTATGGGTGGAAAACAATTTCTTCCATTTGGGCCATAGGGAGGATCATCCAAGCAATTTTTAGGATTTAGAAATATATCTTTTGGTAATTTTACAAGTGTATAGGAAGCTTCTATTGTTGGGTTACCTAATCCTCCACTTGATGAGGATTACTTTTTACAAGGCAACATGCCCTCTGTGTTTCAAGCTACAGATCTGCTTCGAGAACCTCAAAATGAAGCAAGACCAGAATATTCAAGTGCATCTCCTCAGACCTCATCTCCTCCAAAGGAAATTGTCACCCCTCATCCTCTAACAGAGGATGAGAAAGTAATATTTTCTAAAAATAATTTAGTTTCTGACAATTGTCTAGCCACCATTACAGATACATTCATTCCAGATGTAAAAGAAATGAAACAATGGGAGTATCGGGCCAAAGTTTTGATAAAGGAAATAAATGCCCGATTCAAAAAAATTCAAAAAGGGAAAACTTTTTTCTTTAGTTGAAAATGAACTAGAAAAGCTTGATGCTCTACTACATCAAGCTAAATCTAGCATGGTGAAGGTTACAACATCTTATAATGATGAAATTTTAGGCATTATGTTGAACAGATTGGAAAACTTAAATGTTGAAGTCGGACTTATTTTAATGAATGGGCATGTGATAAGAAAAAGGTTGTTGTTGTTGTAGCTGCAAGGAATGTTGTCGAGGTTAGACTAATGTCTTCTAAATTTTTTTGTTCTCTTTTTTAAAATGTAATTGTATGTTGATTACTTCTTGTTTTTCCTTTTGTAGGCCAACTTTGATAATCTGAGGAAGCAGGTTCAAAACCTACAAGACTATCTCCAGATGGCAAAGGATTACTTAATGGCTTCTATGGCAATGAAAAAAGGGCTCAAGAAGTAGTTCGACAAAACAACGCTTTTAGGAGGATCATTATCCTAAATGGATTGGATCCTAATATTTTTCTTAAGGAGAAGGGTAAATAAGTTCTTGCACCAATATCCGAAGATGTTGCGAAAGAGGAAAATACCCTGCTCGAAGGCTTGCAAAATGTAGAGAACATCTTGGTCAGATCTAGAGCAATGGAGGAGAGGACTGATAAGCAGCCTGAGGGAGGACCTGTAGTAGAGGAAGTGGGGAGATTAGATGCAGGATCTTGACCCCTTGAAATGTAGACTATTGAAGCAACAGAAAAGGGAAAAGAAGCTGAAACTACCTCTAGCCCCCCATCTAAGGAATGAAAAAGATAGCCTGGATGTTTTATTGTTGTTAAAAATTTGATTTTATCAAAAAGATAATTTTATGATATGTTTTCATTTGAAATCAAGACATTTGCATAAATGTTTTACATGTATATTTTTTGAGTTATTACAATGACAATGTATGTTATTGTGCTATTACGTAACTTGAGTATTATGCTATTTACATTTATATTCGTGTGTTATTTCCATCACTTGAGTATTATGTTGTTTCAATTGTGCTTGAGTTTACGAAGGATACATCTATGCATGGGTTTAAATTTTCATTTTATTCAAAGCCAATCTTGCTATGATATAAAAATGAGTATTGTCTTGTGTATTATGCTATATTGTTTTGTTATTTCCATATCTTGAGTATTATGCTATTTGCATTTTGCCTTCTAGACTACATACAACACTTTCTAAAAGAAATATTTACTAATGATACATACATGCATGGTTTTAAATTTTCAGTTTATTCAAAGCCAAAGCATAAATCATAATATTTTGTCAACATAGATAGTTAATTCAATAACAAAGCTATGATATAATAATGAGGATTATCTTGTGCTATTTTCATAACTTGGATTTCATGCTATTTCCATTTATATTGTTTTGTTATTTCCATAACTTGAGTTTTATGCTATTTGCATTGTGCTTTCTAGACTACATACAACACTTTCTAAAAGAAATATTTACTAATTATACATGCATGCATGGTTTTAAAATTTCTAGTTTATTCAAAGCTAAAGCATAAATCATAAAATTTTGTCAACATAGATAGTCAATAACATTAAAAAGCTATGGTATGGAAAATAAAGTCTTATCAACGAATACAAATGATATCAAATATGGAAAATCATTGATTATATAATTTTTTAAATCATTGAAATTTTACAAATGATATCAAATATGAAAAATCATTGATTATATGAATTTTTTAAATCATTGAAATTTTACAAATGATATCAAATCCGAAAAATCATTGATTATATGAATTTGTTTAACTCATTGAAATTTTACATTGCTGGAAGCTGAAACAGAGTCTTCTCGACTTCTCCAAAAGAACTAGAAAGCATTTGTGAATTCTACATCTCCATAATCTCATCACTGCAAGCATCATTATCCTCATTATCAATAGTATTAGTGAGACCTCTTCTGTCCGCTAGGGACTTCCAATATGCCAAAGCTCTATCATAGGGAAACTTATCCAACTCGTACGATGACACATACATTCTCAAACAATTCTCCAAATTTTTGTCCAACCTATTACGAACTTTAGATTTCACAAAATATAGTGCACTGAAAACCCTTTCATCTTCAATAGATCCCAAAATCATTGTCTGACATAATTCATATAAAATAAAATATTCACTCATCATTTCTTGTAAGACACTACTTGGATACAATTTTTGCCACAAATGCGTGATGGAACCAGGCTCATGTGGGTTATTGAAATGTGCAATTTGATTAACCATTGTTATTCCAAAATTGGTTGATTGTTGTCTCAAAAGTTCTTTGTTTAGAATACCATTGATTTGAATGCCATTTACTTCCACATATTTAGAGAAATGTTTCATAAGAGTGCCCATATATTTTACAAACAACTCACTTTTACTATTGTGGTCAAGACAAGGATTCCAGAACATGGGGTTAACCACAACCATTGCCTCAAGCAACTCATCTCTGTGAAAATGATCTCTTATTTCCCTTGTCAATGATTCTGCAATTCTTATCAATTTATTCTTAGTACTATGTAAAACCACATCAAATCCACTATGTGTTATGGGCACTTGTTCAACATCCTCTATAACTGTATCTAACCACTTTTCATAATGATATAAAGGAATCATATTTCCATGGATAGCAATACAAATATTATCATTGATGTTAAACTTTAAAAAGTTGTTAGGATCATTGACCTGAACTAACGTATTCCAACTATCAAACAAAGGATCCTTAAAATTTTCTTCGAATAAGTAAATCTTATCAATAAGCATACATATTTGTTTTCTCATCCTGATGAAATCGATAATATAAATTGCTCTTTCCTGTGCGAGTTTAATCAAAGTATTCATTTCTTGCAACAATGGAAGAATACCACATAATGTGAGAAGAGTTTCCAAGTCAATCATACGATATAGCAAATATTTTGCCTTGTCAACATCCCTACGATGTGCATACATAAACCCCACTAAGGATTGATATTCTGAAAAAACCCTTTTTGTAGGAAGAAACAGTGAAATCCACCTGGTGTCCACATCTTTTAATAATTTTTTACCTTCAATTACACCTAGAGAAAATTATTGAAACTCTGCAAACCTTTTTGGATTGCATGAAAAGTAAGTGTGTATTTCACGGATGAGATCTTCCACTTTGGCAACATTTTCAAATGTGCTCACAATTTTGTATGCAAGATTCATTCTATGCACCATGCAATGAATGGGAATCAAATATGGGGTAATTGATGTCTGAAGTCTAACACAAAGACCGTTCCTTTGTCCTTGCATTATAGCTGCACCATCAGCTCCAACACAAATTAACTTTGTGGCCATTTCTTTTTCATCCATTCTGACAATATCCTTTAAACTGGTTACAACAACATTGTAAATATTTTTTGCATTACAATTTTCCATCATCTTATGTAGTGCTAGTAAATGAGGTTGTCTTAAATGATTTTGGAATGTGTAAACATGTATGCAAATCCAAGATGTGTTGTCAACAATCGTTACCTCATCAATGGAAAGTGAAATAAATTTGGCTTGTTTTACATTCTCTCTCAGGTCCTCCTTCTCAACCAGTGATAGATATTTTACCATTTCCCAACCACTTCGATCTGACCAATGGGAATTGGGAAGGTTCTGTACATCAGCTAGTTGAAATAGTTGCTTATAATCAACAAAATCAGACATGGGTCGACCCTTTTTTAGAATATTGTATACAACAACAAACTACAATTTTTTGAGGCTAATACGGTCTTATGAATTTTTTGAAATTGGGTCTTGGATTGTTCCACCCTTCTCAATGAGAGTTTGTTGGTGTTTCATTGCTTTTTTGTATTCAAGTGCATATCTGACATGCACACATTCTGATGCATCCTTCCACCTATGATATTTCTTAATTGTTCCATCACTTTGTATTTCTTTGATATAAACTTTCCCATAATGTTTTTCTATTGTGTCTTTCTTATTTTGCAACGTATGATCCTTTCCCAGTTTCCAACTACAAATAATGCATCTACATAGTTTCTCTATCTCAACTCACTCAATAAAGGGGTATAACCATGCCCATTCATTTTTAAAATCCCTTCCAATAGTCCAGTCGCTTGTCTTTTGATGTTTAGATTTTTGACTAGAAGATTCTCCAGAGGTCTGCATTTTAATTGTACTCTCATTTTCTTTTTTGGTTGATGTGTCTGTATGAGGTATCTCGTGAAGTGGTTGTTGAATGTCGTTATTATGAAAATTATTATGTGGTCCCATCTCATCCCTTAGAATATCTTCAAGTGGAGGTATATCAGGGTCGACAGTGTTCACTGCATTCAATGTTTGGTGTTCTATATCATTTTTGGATGTAAAAAGGTACTATTTTAAAGAATTAATAGAATACAGTTTTACAAAGCATTTAAAAAGAGGTAGATAAGTAGACAACCATTTATCTATTAATAAAGAAAGGCTTTATATTTAAGAATAACATAATAGAAAAAGTAATGATTTGATGGTAAAAGGTGTTTGTACCTTCAAGTTGTGCAGATGTGGATGCCTCACTACATTTTGATATTTGTGTAAAATATTTTAGAATTATCTTTTTACTAAAATATTGGCCTCCATTCTTTCCATATTTAGTAGGTGACATTGTACTTATAAAGAAAAAACCTTTAGATGTTAGAAAATGAATATGAAATTGAAGGAAAATTGCATACTTTCCTCAATAATAATTTGCATTTCTAAGTAACCAAGGTTAAACTATAATTCCATAAAGAATCTATGAGTCTTCAGATGAACCTACGCTACCCTCTAGAATGACCTTTGCCTGCATGCTCAGAGAACAACAACAAATCAAAGCAACACTAAGAAAACATACTCTAACAGACAAGAAGCAGTCTAACAACAAAAAATGCTCCTAACACACAACAAGATGACATGGATACTTGTCTCTCATAGTTGCAGATAGTGCATCTATGCTGCCTATGAAACTAAAGGAAAAGAGCTTTGGACAAAAATAGTGGAAGAAGAATACTCTACCTAGCAATTCTAAAGAAACTAACAAAGGTTAAAAAAGAAGTAACAAGGCTACAACAACAAGTAGGCATTAAGTCAAATTTATTGCTAGAGATTATCCAAAACAAAACAAGCACATTGATATTTTTGGAAGCTTTCAATTTACCTATTGTCATAGTCATCACAACTTTCTATCATCGATAGTCACTTTAAGGTTTCTACAATTGATCGACCATGACCGATTGATAATACTCTACAATAGATCATCCTCTACAATTGATCATCACACTATCAAGATATTTACAATTGATCAGTATTTATCGATTGATAATCCTCTATAATCGATCAGAATGTGTCTATAGGTAGTCCTCTACAATAGATCATCACACTATCAAGATATCTACAACCTATCGATAACTATTGATTGATAATTCTTTACATATGATCGACCACGATTGATCGACAATACTCTATAATCGATCGGTTTATGTTGAGAGGCTATCCTCTTAAATTGATTCACCTTTTTAGGTTTTACAATCGATCGATATATGTTGATCGACACTCCTCTGCAATAGATCAATTTATGTTGAGAGGTTATCCTCTAAAATCAATTCACCTTTTTAGGTTTCTACAATCGATCGACATATGCCGATTGACACACCTCTGCAACAGATCGATTTATGTTGAGAAGCACTCCTCTACAACCTTGTCAAGTTTGTGGAACCGATCGATGTCTTCCGATTGACAATCCCCTACAACCAATCGGTAAATATGTCGACTGACAATAGGTTTTTCATTGCTTCAGATCTATTTTTGAGTTAGAGTGTTTTAGATGTATGTTTATCGGTACCCCGTTAAGTATTTATACAGGTAGTATATGTGGTGAATTGGGCGGGAAAAAAAATTATTTATAATTTGAAGGTGAATGGTCCGTGGATTTGGGTGAAAGTGGTTGGCGAATGAAAATAAAAATAGGATAATTATTATCACCGTCGGGCGAACCGACCCCAAAAAATTTCCACCCCAAAAATTTTGGGTGAATGGGCCCCAGTGAAAGGTCCCAAAATTAGCAAATTTAAAATTTTGAAAATCCTAAATATAGCCAATTTGCGATGATTCGCGCTTATGCATAACGTTGGCTTCTATTTCATAGAAGGGTGTTGACAAGAAAATAATTGATGAAAAGAAGGATGCATGAGCCTTTCAAATGTGAGATGTGTTGGAAGAATGAGGAAATGATCTCTCATATTTTTATAGAATATCCCATCACAATCAAACTATGGAAACAAATGGTAACTTTTCTAGGCATCCATTGGTCTGAGATATCTTTTATAGAACAACTTTGGAGGGAGTGGCCTAAAAAAGAAGAAATGGACCAACCCACTCAAAACATTTTTTGGGTAGGGTTGACTTTCCTTCTATGGAATTTGTAGAAGGAGAGAAATAATTACATCTTCAACCAGGAGTATAGAGACAACCACTTTGTCTAGCAAATGATCACAACCAATATGAGGGATTCAATCCAATACCTATTAAAAGAGTCCCAAAATCCTAACCAAAAGTGGATTTAGATAATATCCATATAACAAACTAGAATTAAAAATCATTTCTTTTAAGGGTTTACAGTACAGGTGTAGGTGCAGGAAGGGGTAGAAGCCTGTTACCCTTAAAAATTGGGTAACTTCTACATAAGGGTTTACAGTATAGGGACAAGTGCAGGTGCAAGTATTCCCTTTGGGCGAAGTGGTGTGTGTAGGTTATGGAATGACCTATGGGTGCTAATGAGGGCCCTTTTGGACCCTTCCCTGGCCCCCCTCCCCTAAGATATCATTTGCAGATATAGTTAAAGGGAAACAGAACATGTAGGACATCTTGTTTAGAGACTCAAATATTCATTCTATTTTCTCTATAGTGGACAAGAATCTAAAGCAACAATCGTATCAGGCAAGGGTTAATGGTTTCCTCCACCAAGGGTTCCTTTGTCCTAAACTGGTGATAGATCAAGCCTTGGTGATTGATAACATTCTCTACAAAATTAAGCATGACCTATTTTGTAATTTTATTGACATAAGATCATCTTTAGTATTTATGTCTTCTTGGATCCAAAATAATTGGGAGCCCCTTGGGGATACCTCAATCTCTCTTATTAGCAATAGCTACTATATTGTGATTTTTTATTTTCAAGCAGATAGAGATAAAGACTTTAAGTTAGGGAGGAGAACATATGGTGTTGTAAACCCTTTTGTTCAATCATGGAAGTTAGGATTGACCCTCAAATGGAGCCCTCTGTGGTGATTATTTGGATTCATCTTTATGCCCTACCCATAGAATATTGATGTGAACTGGTTTTTGAAAAACTAGGCAACTTCTTGGGGCATTATTTAGGAGTTGTCTGTGATACAATGAGGGGTGAATCCATTGTTTATGCCTAGATCTATGTGGAGATGGATCTCAACCAACCTCTTCCAGTTGAAATAGAAATTAACATGGGGAACTTATCCTGGATCCAATAGGTAGACTATGAGGCAATCTCATTTTGATGCAGGATCTACCACAAACATGAGCATCTAGCCCGATTTTGCCTGACGGATATAACAAAGAGTCCCATCCCTCCAAAGGAAATCATCACCACTAGCAAGAATGAGAAGAACGAAGAGAATATGCCCACAACCTCAAATGTTAATCCCCTACGGAGGGTTTTGAATCTCCAAAGAGAAAGAAGAATAAAAAGAGCAAGACAATATACTCCAACCAATCAGTAGAAAGAAATTTCAACAGGTATAAAATTCTTAGTTCTATCTTGGATATGGAGGAGAAGACGACCATAATAGACGAACCTCATAAGGATAACCTTCCCCCTGTAAGGGTTGAGGAAACAACCCATCATGTTTCTTTGAATTTAGATTTTGGGGGCTAATCACTTAGCATTGATAAATCTAGGGAACTAAACCCTTGTAATGGTTGTGGTGGATAATGATGTTTCAATAAAATATAGAGAAAAGGACAAAGGGAAACCTGACCTTGGGATCCAACAAGCGAAGAAAAAGTTAAAAACTCTCAAGAAAAGAGTGTAGGAAGATAATCAAACCAATAGAAGTTGGCTAGTGAGGGAGACCAACTAGTCATCCAAATAAAGGTCAAGAATATTGACGCTTATTGGAATCCAGGTTCCCAATGATTGTCCAATATTGGAATATAAGAGGTCTAAATAGCAGACCTCATCAAATTATTGTTCAAATTTTAATTAAAAATCATCATTCTAACTTTATTCTCCTTCAAGAGACTAAAGCTTCCATTCAGAAGATGGATATCATTGTTAAGAAAATTTGGAGACAAGTTGAGTACATGGTAGTTGGATCCGAAAGGGGCTTTAGGGGGAGTGGTGACTTTATGGAATCCTCTTATTTGGATGGTTGTAGATCACTCTGTTGGTCAAGTTATCCTCACTTATCTCTTCAAGAGTAAGAACTATAGGGAGCTTTTATTGGTTTCCAACTTCTATAATGCTACAATTGTTTTGAAGCAATAGCACCAGTGGTCAATTTTACATGATAGTGACACCGAAAAAGAGAAAGTGAATTGGATAGTGGTAGGGGATTTAAATTCTAAACTTGCTCTTAGGGATCAAGATGGAGAAAATATTTCTTTGTACCAAGGGGATAGATTTATGATGTCCAAAATTAATCATCTCAATTTAATTGATGCTCAGCATGTGGGGTCTCCTCATAGATGGACAAACAAACAAGTAGGGCCAATAAGTAGGAAATTCAAGCTTGACATATTTTTGGTTTCTAAAGAGGCCTTTTTCATTGGTCTTTTAATATGGAGATTCTTAATCGCATTGACTCTGATCACTTTTCGATTATTTTGGATTGGAAGTTGGGCCACAATTCCCCCAAGATCTTTTCGTTTTAAAAATTATTGGCTAGAAAAGGAGGATCTGAAGGAAAAGATCCCCTTATGGTGGGAGGAGGGTCATCCTTCCCATGGGAGAGCTATGTATATTTTTTGCAAACAAATCCAACATGTCAAATATCATCTTTAATTCTGGAAAAAGAAGTAGTAAATCTGATTTTCAGTTTCAAAAGACTCTTTTGTTGGCAAATATGGAGGAGCTGACCACCCGCTTTAGGACTAGAGAAATCATAGAGGATCTAAAATATGAATATGAACTGGTCAAAAGAGAATTAGAGTCCATAGACAATCAGGAGGAAGTTTATTGGAAACAAGGAGCAAGAACTGCTTGGTTGTTGGAGGGGGATCAAAACACAAGTTTCTTTCATCGCTTTGCATCGACAAGTAGACAAAGGAATTATTTGACTTGCCTTTAGGACTCCAATGGATAGGTGATGGACACCATACCAGGTATGCAACATGCAGCAAATAATTTCTTTCAAAATATTTTTACTGCCCCTACTATCCCTAATATTGCAATGCAACAAGAGATACTTAACTGTATCCCCCATATTATTTTAGTCAAGCAAAACCAAGCCCTTTTCAGTTCAATGGATAAATATGAGGTGAGGAGCATAGTTTTCAAAATGAAATCAGGGAAATATCCAGGGCTCGATGGTTTTCCAATTGAATTCTTTAAGGATTTCTAGGATGTCATAGGAGAGGATTTAACCAAGGTTGTTTAAGAATCTTGTTCAAAGAAAACTATGCTTCAGGCTCTAAATCATACTTTTCTCACTTTGATTCCTAAAGTGGGACAAACCGCCAACCTTGGATATTTTCACCCAATTGCTCTCTACAATGTGACCTACAAGATAATCACTAAGTTGATGGTTGAAAGACTTAAGAATATTATGGATAACATAATATCCTAGGAATAAGGAGGATTTGTGGAGGGGCATAAAATTTTGGATAGAGTTATTCTAGCCCAGGGGCTATCCACTCTATGCAACATTCTGGTCAAAGAGGCATGTTCATTAAACTAGATATATCTAAAGCTTATGATAGAGTCCCCTAGCATCTTTTGGATCAAATGCTTGAGAAATTTAGCTTCTCTTAGGAGTGGAGAGAGTGGATCATGAGTTGTGTCTTAGCGGTTTCCTTCTCTATTCTCATCAACGGCTCCCCCTCGACCCCTTTCCATGCTTCCAAGGGTATTCATCAAGGAGATCATATTTCTACATTTCTTTTTATTATTCTAGTAGAAGGATTGGGTATATTCCTTTGAAGAAATAAGCAACAAGGTATTTTGGAAGGTGTGCAACAAGGTGAGAAGACATTAACTCATCTTCAATTTATGGATGATACAGGTCTTTTTGAGGAGGGAAGTATTCAAGAGGATAGAATGCTCAAAGTCATATTAAAAACCTACATGGATGCTACTGGTCAATAGGTGAATGCAATCAAATCCAAGGTTGTTTTATTCAATACGAACAAACGAATCCAAGATCAAATTCTATCCATTTTGAGCTTTTCCCAGGGACCCTTTCACTTGATTACCTAAGGATTCCACTTCATTTTAAGAGCCTAATGGAGGCTAATTGGAAATTTTTAATGGATAGAATTGTTGCAAAATTTAATCATTGGATTCATTGATGGCTTACCTTTGGAGGAAGAATGGCTCTCATCCAATCGGTGATCCAAGCCATGCCTGTTTATAAATTCTCCATCCTAGCTGCCCCTATGAGAGTCCTCAAATATTTGGATTTTCTTATGAGAAATATTTTTTGGGATGGCCCAAGGATGGGTAAGAAGTGGTCTCTTGTTAGTTGGGATAAAATATGTCAGCCTAAAGCTCAAGGAGGTCTTGGTTTTCATAAATCAACTTTAAACAATCAAGCTCTTGTTGGGAATATTTATTGGAGATGTTTCTCCAACAAGGAGCCTTTATTCAGTAGAGTTATCACTAGTAAGTATTTGGGTTCTATCCTTCATCAAAAATTTGTTTTCATTCCTCTAAGGGTCCCTATCTCCATTATTTGAAAGGTCCTAAAAGCTAGTGAACAATAGGTTAAATCTAGACTTTTCTGGAAAGTAGGTATAGGAGACAAAGCTAAATTTTGGAGTGATTCTTGGGACCAGTATCCCCCCTTAATCTATGATTTTCTAGAGTTGTATCCCTTGCAACAAAGACTCAAAGGCATAGAGGATGGATAAAGATGACTTCACACATTACTTCCAAAAAAATTGGAGATTTCTCTTTCTTATAGTGGAAGAGGTTAGAAGAATGGTCTATTTTTGTCCCTCTTCATCAAAATCTTCTTATTGATAAGATCCTCAAGTAAAGGTGCCTTACAGGGAAAATAGGAAGAGGATAGGATCGCCTAGGGCCTTGGCACTCTAGGTGTCTTCACTGTTCGTGATGGTTATAATGCTTTGCTCCCTCCTCCGTTGATCCTGTAGGATGCCCCATGGGATAGAGTTTGGGTGGCTAAGGGTTGGCCTAAAATTAATTTCTTTGCTTGGGAAGTGATGCATAGGAGCTATCTCACCTATGATAACCTTATGAAGAGAGGTTTTTATGGCCCTTCCAACTACATCATGTGTAACTCCTAGGAGGAGACACTTGATCATCTACTTTTCTAGCGTGAATTTGTAAGAGAGTTATGGAAAATGTGGTTAGACATCTTTAAGGCTCACCTAAACTTTTAGGTGACTCTTTCTAATATCTAGGAGATTTGGAAATGCAAAAAATTTAAGAATACCTCCATTCAGCTAGGTTGGTCCTTAGGCCCGAGTTTCATCTTGTGGGACATTTGGCTAGAAAGAAATTCAAAAAATTTTAGAGAAGATTTCAATCCAATGGAGATGGTTTGGCATAAAATTGTTACCAAAGTTTCTAAAACTATCAGAGCTCACTTTAGGGATAAGAAAACTTAGGTGAATGAGGGAAATCCCAAGCCATAAAAGTTGGGACCATGGTAGCCCCTTCCCTGGGTTGGGAAAAGATCAATTTTGATGGTGCAACTGAGTATAACCCGAGGGTTGTAGGTACTGGTTTTCTCATAATATATTTCAAGGGGAAGATCCTCCATTAGGAGCTAGAGGGGCTTGGAAGGGCTACTAACATTGAAGTTGAAGAATTGGCTATCAAACAATGTCCTCTTAATGCTTGGGATAATAGGGTTAGAAAGATCATAGTTGAATCTAACTCACAAATTATGGTGGGGCTTCTAGATGTTATTCAAAATTTCAAACCAAAGGCTTGGAGGATAAGAAACATTGTGAGCCAAATAAAGTCCAAGCAGTTCGAGGATGCCATCCTAGTCTATGTTGACAGACAAAATAATGTAGTGGCTGACTTTTTGGCTAAACATGGTAGTGAAATTCTAGTTGGATACATGTTGAATTCTAATCATGATAGGGACACTTCTAAATGGCTAGAGGTGAACCAAATGGTTCTTAGTTTGGCCAACAAAGACTTAGGTAAGGATGAGGATAGGTCCAGAGTCCACTGAGCCTTGTGGATCAATGGAGGATGAACAATTATTTGTTGGGTTTTTTTCTACCTCTTGCAGCACTCTTTGGCCCTTTTTGGGATAGCATTGGTAGTATTCGTAGGACTGTAAAGCCTACTGGGTTACTTAGGATCAATGTAAAGCAGAAATGGGACCAAGTCAAAAGTTTCTGCTCTTTAGATGGTACTCATTTTTTTGTTATTTTTTGAGATGTTAAACTGAGTTTTATTCAAATTTTAGGGTTTTGCAAAAGTGGTATACCTATGACTGTAATTTGATTCTATTCTATCAATATAATTTTTTACTTTTAAAAAATATATATAAAATCCACATAACAAGTGTCTCCAATGGTGATCACATAAAAAAGGATAACCCCAAATCACAAACAAGTAATCAAAACTAAGAATTGGAAACCCCTCCAAAGGGACTAAGTAAAGTTGATACAAATGGAGCCTCAAGGGGAAGTCTAGGAAGAGCAAATATAGTGGGAATAGGTCATATCTCGAATGGCACCCCTACTTTTATCTTTGTTAAAAACCTAGGTATCTTATCCAATAACCTAGCAAAGAGATATACCATCTTATGGGAATTACAGGAAGCTATGAAGGTGGGGTGGAGGAAAATTCAAGTGGAATCAGACTCTCAAATATGATTAACCAATTAAAAGGACTATTCAAGCAAAATAATATAGTTTGGAGAATACAAATAATACTTGAGAAAATATAGATGACCCAACAATTCTTTGAGACAATGGAGTTCATACTCATCTTTAGAGATAAAAAAAACGTAGCAAATGTGATAGCTAATTGGACCCTTGATTCAGGAAATATTTCTTGCTATGGATGTCCTCCTAGATGGTGGCCTCAACAAACCAAGGAAGCTCTTTTATCCATTCTTACCATTGATGATAGTATTGGTTGTTGTATCTAGATTTATATATCCTTGCTTTACATGTTTAATATATTTTTTTTAAATTGGATGGAAACCAATTTATTAAATACTCATATGATAAGTCCCATATATGTATTTGAGAATCCTCTTGCCCATGGTCTAGTGACTCTCTCAAGGTACCTACATATACCAAGAATAATAGCTAACAACAAAATCTATATTGAGTCTTATATGAGTGAGATAGAGAAGTTCGTCTACAAGTGATCAATACAATGTAGCATCCACCAAAGAAGTGGTAGAATCAGCTCAAAGCTTTAGGTCTAAAGTAAAATGAGTCCAAGTAGACTTGCAATCCTTTAATCCTAACATACTAAACAAGATGTAAAGCATAACTGGGCTATGGAATGGTAATGCCATAATTTATCTAATCAATCTAAATCATCAAAAAGTAGTGTGGAAGCCCCAAATTTGTCATCTCAAATATGTAACAAAGCCATGACTTTATATCCTAGATCAAGGAAAGATAGTCATCGATAATGAGAAGATCATCAATATAAAGAACAATCATCAAAATATTTTAATCCCGATGTTTTATGTAAACATCATGTTTAGCCTTATATAATCAACACCCACAACTTAAAAAAATGGTGAATTTATACCATGTATAAGGAGCTTTCTTAAGCCCATACAAGGACCTAATCATATGAAAAATTATAGTAATAGGATACTCAAGCTCAAATCTAGGTGGTTGTTGCATGTAGATATTATCTTAAATATCCCCATATAGGAAGGTACTCTTCACATCCATCTAGTGTACCTTCCATCCATGTAAGGTAAGTATAGAGAGAATCATATTGACCGAGTCCATCCTATCCAATGGAGCAAATTTCTTGAAACATAATACCTTAATAACAAGGTATACCTTGTGTTGTCCACCTAATTATCCATAATATACTTGGTCCTATAGACCCATATGCATCCAACTACATTCTTACTTCTAAAAGAGGAACAAGCTACCATATTTTTTTGTTATCAAGGCCACATGTTCCACAAGCATAACCTCTTCCCACTCTAGTCAGTCCCTAGACTAAGAATATGCAAGAGGATCCTAAGAATGAGCAACACTCAAGAGAAATGCTTGAGAAGAAGCCTCCTAATGTTAATATAGATGTAGAATAGACTAAGCATCACTTCATAAGTGTCTTAACCCATTTTGGTGTTGGATGAACTAAGGAAGATTTACGTACACTTTGAGGTAAAGCAACATCAAATTTAAAACTGAATAATCCAATTCAAATTCATCACTCACCTCATCAGACAAAGTTGAAGCACTCTAATCTGATGTGTCCTACCCAACATGCCCTATATATAGAAAATAAGGTACTATTGATGGTGATACTCATAAATGTGTTAAATCACTGGTCAAAGGACCTCCACTCAAAGATAAAGATGAATAATTTACTCTAATGGAATAGACCCTACCAAAACCTTTGAATAAATAGTTGAATCTAAATTAGTCAAAGGATGAAAAGAATCATCTCCCAAAACATTAGGTGGTGGATTGGAAGGAGCACTTGGAAAAACCTCAAAAAAATGACATCTCTCTAAATCAAAACCTCACACCTCTAAGGGCCATAAAGATAATAGGACTTTAAAGTATCTCAATACCCTACAAAGATACATTCATGACTCTTTGGTGCCTCCTCCTTTTCAATATCTTTGGGTATGTGATCCCATGCTAAAGACCCAAAGATACAAAAATGAGACACATCAAGCTTATCTCCTACCAACCTCTCAAGAGGTGTCATTCCCTAAAAAACCATCTTGAGAACCTTGTTGATGATGTATATTGCATTGTTAGAGTTACTATTTCATAGTAACTAGAGTATTACCTCATTTGGTAATGATTTCCTATCCTAGGTTAGTTACGCTAACAACTATTGTTAGCGCATATATTGTTAGCGTATATTGTTAGGTTAGTATGATTATATTGTTAGTTGGCTACGATTAGCTCCGTATTCCACAAACTAATATGGGCATATTATTATGTATTTAATCCTTTGCCTAATGAATAATGGGTACTGCTTTCCCTAATAGTGTAGCTAGTAGTTATATTATTACCCAAACAATGTAATAAGGGGGGATGTTAGAGTTACTATTTCATAGTAACTAGAGTATTACCTCATTTGGTAATTATTTCCTACCCTAGGTTAGTTACGCTAACAACTATTGTTAGTGCATATATTGTTAGCATATATTTTTAGGTTAGTATGATTATATTGTTAGTTGGGTACGATTAGCTTCGTATTCCATGGACTAATCTAGGCATATTATTATGTATTTAATCCTTTGCCTAATGAATAATGATTATTGCTTTCCCTAACATTCACAAGTGATGGTTTCAACCCGAAATTTATGCTCCATCCCTTTGGCATGAATTATACACTGTTTCATCTCTATGATTACCCTATTCTTCCATTTAGCCACACCATTTTGCTCGAGTATAGTGAATAGTCCTTTCATATGCAATCTCATGAAGAACCAAAATTTCATTAAAGTCATAATTTATGTATTCATGTCCCTATATATCCTAAGAAATTTGATTTTACTATCCATAGATTCTCTATAAGAACCTCAAATATCTTGAATCTCTCAAAGACTGAGCTCATCCTTAGTGCAAATAGTATACAACCACGTATATCTAGAAAAATCATCAATAAAATGAAGTACCTATGTTTAGAAAGATATGGTGTACCCATGGGCCCACAAATATCACTATGTATAATTTCCAAGGGATGAGTAGCCCATCTTGCAATCTCTTTTGGAAAAGTCTCCCTATGTTGCTTCCCAAGAATGCATCCCTTGCATGCAACACTTAGAGAGAATATGTATGGAAGTCTAATCACTATCTGATAATAACTCATGTATCTCAAATATTCATAGTTGATGCCCAAGCCTATGGTGTCACCTATACCTTCCATCATCTGCATGTGAAACCATAGCAAAAAAAAAAAATCTTCCTAGGAGAAGAAATAGAAGAAGTGGGTATTTCTTCCAACTTACACATTTGGTCTAATTGAACACAGTAGCTAGATTCAACAAGTTTAAATATATTGACCATCTTCTTAATTACCCAATAATTAAACCAAAATTATATTTTTTTATTTGTATGAGTAATTCAATAAATAGACAAGAGATTATGGCCAACATTAAGAACATGAAGTACCTCATCAAAATAATATCTAATGATGATCTCTCCACATCTTGCAACCTGCAAAGAAGAGTCATCTCAAATATCAACATGCTTCTTTGAATGTGATTTGTCGTACCCTTGTAGAAGAGGTTTATGATTTTTCATGTGCCTAGTTGCTCATGAATTTACAATCCACTCACTAGAAGAAGTGTATGTCTAATATGTTGAATAAAATATTTACATGTTCCTATGAGGTCTCTCCATCAAATTTGTCCTCGTCATATGCATAGAAGAGAGCAACATCAACACCCCCTTTTTTGTTATTTCCTTAAGCTTCTTGATGTAAATTTGACAAAATCAAGCTTTATGTTCTTCTTTTTTATAAAAATTATATGTTATATTTTTGAAAGGCTTCTTAGGCTTCTTATTCTATTTTGATTTCTTGTCATTTTGACCTTTAGCAATAACTTCCTTTGGATGGGCCTAATTGACGACATAATTATCTTTACACCTTTGTCTTCTAGCCTAATGATGCAAAAAGTACTTGAATACCTCATCAATTGGTGGTGTAGGAGAATTAGAAAAATACACTCAAAGCATCTCAAATACAAAAACTATCTTATATGTCTTCGAAATATTGTTGAAGATAATATTTGGTAGTTCAATGTTATTTTCCTTCTCCATAGCTTCATGTCTTTCTCTAGTTGCCTTAGGTAATCCTATTGCAATTCAAATATCTTCTTGAAATTGTTTGAAATGACTAATATACTTATCAACTCAAAGTATTCCATAGTCAAAGTAGCAATCTAAACCTCCATCCTACATATTTGTGGAGAATCAATGTGATCATACTTTCTGTGAAACTTGTAAAGCAACTTCTTGGGGTTCGTGATGCTGCTAAAATGCATGCCATAGAAATTATCAATATGAAAAGCTATAACACTATGAATTTCATCCTTATTATCCATGTAACCCTATTTTATTTTCTCAAAATTAGTAGAATGAGGTTGCTCATTCACATATTTGAATAACCCCTTACACTGGAGCAAAACGTTAATCTTGATATTCTTGGTGACATCGCTTCAATGACTCAACAAGGACACATGGTGATCCATAACTATCCTTCCAAAACTCAAAATATTGTATGTATTTGTGATAAGAAACAAAACCACCAATGCAAAAATCTCAAAAAAATATACAATTTGAAAAATAGGCTCAAACACTTTTATATGCAAAATGACCCTAAAAATTTTGACCCAAAAAATCACACAAAATGCTCCAAAACATTTGAAATTTTTATTTAAAAGATCAATACCTACAACAAATGGAAAGGCTACCATGTGCCACTATATGAGTATCTAAGGGTGTGTTAGTTGGATAGTGTATCAACAAATCTTATGATACCACTTGTCATGATTATGAGGTTTCCATATGTGTATTGATTGTGTAGGCCATTGGGCAAGGTAACAATAAATCAAATTGTACCACTTTGTTTTCTTTGATTAGCCCTATGATCTGCAAACCAAATTCTGCTACTTGTTTCATCTTGATTTTCTCTAATTTTTACAAGTTTGTTACTAATTATATGAATTAAGTTTGATGATGTGATATAATCTAATTGGATAGTCCTATATTTATATGTACCAAGTGGCACACAACCTGCCATGTTAACCATCATATGGCTTGCCATGTCAACCTATTTTACACTTGCTATGTCATCCTCTATGTTAGTCACCACGTCTTAACACTTCATCTACCATGTTAGCTATACAAACAACAACATCATATACCATGTATTGCACCATCTCATTTACCATGATAGTTATATGGACTACCATGTTAGTCTATAGACTACCACATCACTCGTCATTGTCATGCCATGTCATCTTCCATATAAGTTGTATGGATTGTATGGACTACCATGTCAACATGTTTCACTTGGAAGGGGTGACATCATTAGGTGTTATAATTGCATATTTCCACCTCATCATTCATTGTCATATCATTAGGTTATGTTATGCTTATGTTATCAAGTTTGACAATGTGGTAGAATCTAATTGGCTAGTACTATAATCATATGCATCAAGTGGCATATCACCTATCATGGACTATTGTAAGGCCTTCCATGTCATCCTCTATGTCAACTTCCATATGTTGTACCACTTCCTCTACCATATCAACTATACTAAAAACCACATCACCTACCATATGTTGCACCACCTCATCTACCATGTCAATATATGGACTACTACGTTAGTCATATAGACTACCATGATGTCCATCATGTGTCATTCCATGTCATCCATTATGTTAACTATATGGACTATATGGATTGCCACATCATCAAGTGCTATGTTAGTGTGTTCCACATCAACATGTTTGAATTAGAAGGGAGTAACATCATTAGGGTCCACATCATTGCACACTAAAACCTCATCATTCCTTACCATGTCATCAAGTTGTTTCATGCTTATATCATCAAGTTACATCATGCTTATATCATCAAGTTACATCATGCTTATATCATTAGGATAAAATTATATGGAATCAGGCGAGTTTGAACTCAAGACCTCCATCTAATGTCTTCAAGTGGGTTAAGCTAACTACTATTTCCAAGATACCCCTTGGGTGATAGGTGGCATGTATTATATTTTAAAAAATCAATGTTAGTAGATACCTCCTCTTTACCCCCACTTGATGTAGGCATGTATTAGCATGACATGCATGTGCATGCTCTATTTCACTCTCATCAAGCCAAGGAATATTCCTTATAAAGTTCCTTAGCATATTATTTTTAAAAATTTAAATAATGCAATTTTAGAGGGAAACATAATTTTTTTTCAAATACAAAAATGAGATGCTTGGAGGAAGAATGAGTAAACGTGTTGAATTGGGCCCCTCCAAAAAAATTGCAAATAATCTAGACATTGTCAATTCATTTATAGCTATCATGTTTTTCCCTACACAACCTTTTCGTCAAACATAACCCAATAGGACTTCCTCTTATGCCTTTTGAGAACAAAAGTTGTTGGTCCATTTTAGCAACTTTTTCAAGTTGCTTGGAGGTCTTTGCTTGTTAGAAATAGCTTATTTTACATTATTTGGGTCATGTAAATGTATCTTTCTTGGTACATACTTAGGAGATTAGATTACTTTAGGGGGAATTTATCTAGTTACTTCATGCAATGTAATAAATGCACAAGTGTCAATGTGCAAGCTATAAATGTGCAAGGTGTCCCTTGTACAACTAGGTAGAGTGTTGGACAAGGAACTTATCTTCCTATATAAAGGACCATAGATATAGAGGAGACATAACACAATAGTGTAGGATAAGACAGTAGTGTAGGTTAGACACGGTAGTGTAGAGTGTGTGTGAGCTATAAGCTCAGTGCTCATTCATTGAGTGTGTGAGTTATAAGCTCAATGACATAACACACTAGTGTAGGATAAGATAGTATTTTAGGTTAGACACAATAGTGTAGAGTGTGTGAGGAATATAAAGGGCCATATATATAGAGGAGACATAACACAGTAGTGTAGGATAAGATAGTAGTGTAGGTTAGACACAGTAGTGTAGAGTGTATGAGCTATAATCCCAGTGATCATTCATTGAGTGTGTGAGCTATAAGCTCAGTGCTCAGTACTGTAGTGTGTGAGCTATAAGCTCAGTGCTCATAACTACTATTGTATTTATTTTTTTCATTTCTATTTATAGCATATTTCAGTCATCTCGTAGATTTACTTTCTTTCATATTATTTTACATCTTGTGAATGTTATATGCCATTGCATATTGTATCAAAAGCTAACAATGGTATCAAAGCTATAGTATATCAGTAGGAAAATCACCATTATCATTGATCTTGATTTTTTTGTCAACCTGATGCACCATTGGATCAGTCATTGTCAAAATTTCTTAGAATAGTCTAGGTGATAGAATTAGGGAGAGCCATAAGTAAGGATTGAATGAAATATCAGTTTTAGAAATACTGAGATTGCATATGGCTAGAGTCTTTCCACAGAGTTGCAAAAAAACTCATGAAGACTAGGACTCAACATTTGATCCACTAGCTTGATGAAACAACTAGTGAAGCTCATCTAAGAGATCCGTAAATATTTACCTAAAGTTTCTTTTATTATAGGGAATTAATTCTCAGATGATTGGGACACATCCTACAACAGAAACATAGGATACCTCAACTCCATTTCTCGAAGGTTAGAGTGCCTTCATAGTGCAAATATTAGTTGTTGTAGAAAGGAGAATACTTCAGAAGAAACTTTTGTAAAAGAATCATGGTGAAGTCAAGAGACAGGAGATCTCCATTGCTATATTGAAGAACTTCACAAAAATAAAAAGGCTATAGAAGCCCTAATTCAAAATAAAAGACCATAAAAGCCTTGATCTAGAATAAAAGGCAACATAAGCCTTGATATTAAAGAAAATGCCACATAAGCCTTGATACTGAAACAAGCCACAAATACCTTTATCCTGAAGAAGACTCCATAAGAGAGTACCTAATTTAGAAGAATATTTCAATACTAATATTTTTATTGTAGGTAAAGGAGATCCCGTAAGTCGAAAAAAATTCCTACAAGAAAGTTAGGGAGAGTAGCCTCTTCAGAATCAATATAGCACCTGAAGCAAAAGAGATCAGGAGAAGATATCATTGAAGAACTTCCAGACAAGGAAGAAGGACTAGAACTCGAATCCAAAAGCAAAAAAATTAGAGATCCAGGAGAAGATCTCACCACCAACACTTCCAAAAGTATAAGGTTGAATATGAGGCCTCAAGGAAGGCCAAAAGAAGTTGCAAGATCAAATACCTTGGTGAGGTCTCAACGAGCATCCAGTAAAAATCTAGGAGAGCATTCCTAAACAAATCATCAAAGAAGAACTGACTGGAGAAATCCACTACCAAGGAGAATCCCCTGATAGTGAAGGACCTAGAAAAATTATCTCCATCTGACAACAAGTCCAAAAGGAGGAGAATTTGGCAAGTAGTGCCAAATTCGAGTGAAATAAGAATCTAGTGAAGACCTCAAGATATTCAAAATATTGAGAAGAAGATCCTGCTTGAAGTTAGAATTCAACAAGAATACTTGAAGTTAGAAGAAGCTTGTCAGAAGCAGAATATTGAAGATTACCTCTCATAGAAATAAGGTATTACTTTCTAAGAATTTGCAACAAGTTGGAGGAGACTACAAGAGGAGAATGAGCCACCAAATCCTAGTTCCTCAAAAGAAGTTTGAGACTGCAGTTTGGTGAAGAAGAAGTTGATCAGACATCAACAAAGCAGCAAGATCTACAACCACTACATAAAATGCATCATCAAAAAGGTATGCAATAGTTTGTGCAAAAATATTTATTATTAACAGATTCATTAGAGCACCTTATCTGGATTAAAGTTGCAACCTAAATTACAGTCTTTAGAAGTGCAAAATAAAAAGGTTCCTTTTAGAGGTTCATTTGCACACTAGGATTTTATTAGATTCCAAATATTAATTATCTATCAACTACCTATTATCTACTTTGGAAAGCAAAAAGAAGACTGAATATTACAATACTAGTTGTAGTGAATTTGCAGAATATTTGAAGGTTTATTTCAAATTATTCTTGATTAGTTACAGTGAATTGATTAAATGCATTTTATTGAGAGTAGATTGGAGTGATAAGGTGTAATTTGTTAGTGCATTAAAAAGTAGAATTTGTTAGATTCATTTGCACTATTATTACTCTCAAAAGAAATTAGTTTTATGCATTAAAAAAAGGTACAAAATCTAGTTTGCATCAAGTGTCTAAAGACACTCTTAAAGTACAAAAACCCGCAACTCTTAGTGGCCAATAGAAGCCACCAAAATTGGTTACTACAAACAAAGAAAAACTAAGTAAAAAGAAGCTTCAAATATTGAGATTGGTGAGTCTCAAATACAAAGCACTTAGGAATTAGTGCAACTAAAACAAATCTTCTATTTTATAGTGTTTACAAAGCTTGGATTCTCCATCAAATATCCAAGCAAAGACGATAGGGAGTCTACTGAAAAGGACATCCTCAAAACCCTCATTTATGCATTCAAAAATTTGCTACAAAATCTGAAAAAGGGAGCGCCAAAAGAGTGTAAAATAAAGTGTATTATTCAAAAGGTATTGCACTACATTGTCCACATAAAGGAAGTAGATATAAGGTGCCATTAAAGGCACAAAGGTCACGGGGAATCCAGCCAAGAAGGACATATGAAAAGCACTCCATATTCATAGCCCAAGGAGCCATCAAAAAGGGCTCATTCCTCATGTATCTTGGATGGACGAACCTACACAACACAAGCACACAACAAAAGATCAATATCCTACAGTTACGTAGAAGAAGAATGAGCCATACTACAAGCAAAGGGGTCACTATTACATCGTCCAAATATGCATGAACAACATTGTAAGTTGCACGTCAAAGAGAATCGAAAGCGATGAGAAAAGGTGCTAAAAGCAAAGTTTTGAAACTTGGTGAAGAAAATCCACCAAAGGGAGCATCTTCCACACCATTCAGAGCTCTAATAGTTTGTTTGCACTTCAAGGAATGTAGCAAGCAAATGAAGAGGTATAAAGAATGAGTTAAATTCTCCTTGGAGGCATTACAGTGATAGACACCATACAGAAACCTTGAGTGCCACTTGGCACAATCTCTCAACAATGTTTAACATCCAAGAAACATTACAAGGAAGGTTACAAGTGCCTACTCAAATTTGAAGTTCTACAAGAGTTGGCAGAAGCATTACTAAAGGTTGGAAGGGGCATTATGTAAATTATGCAAATGTTACATAGGTTGAAGCACCCATGAGTAACGTGACACTTGGTAGCCTTTATCTCCATTAAAACCATGCAAACCTGAAGTGGACAAAGCAAAAGGAGGAATAGCATTTTAGCAGTCAAAGCTATTAGAGAGGAAAATGCAATCAAACTGGTTATTGAGCATTGCGTGTAAGAGAGGAAATAAGAAGCATTTAAAGCTCCATGAAAGGGAGGTCAAATATGTAGTGAACTTCTCTCTAATAATTGAAGAAATACTTAGCCAATCATCTCTCAAAGAATCCACACTTGTCCAAATTGCTCTCACCATCTCAAATGCTAGAAGTTATGTCTTAATGTTGTTACACCCAACCAAAATCAGTGTTATACAAGTGTGAAGATAATAGGCCAAGGTAAGTTTAATTATCTCATTTAATTTTGCTTTCTAACATTAGAGAAATAAGGTTTTAAATAAAGGATAAATCTTAAGATTACAAAAGCAGATTATATAGGAGATAACTTACCCAGATAAAAATAATATTTGTAAATCAACCTTGGAGATATAAGGAAATCTACTTAGGTTTAACTATTTAATATTTTACAAATATAGTTATATTTTCTAATTTTCCAAATTTGGGAGTCATAAGGTCTACTACATCAAATTGATTTATTGGAAATTAGAAAAATTAAAATCAAATTTCAAAGGGCCATTATAAGAGGTTTATTAAAATCTTTATCAAAGGTTGGAATTTATCAATTTACTTGTCTCAAATATTCTCAAATCGAGACAAAAGATCCAACATTAAAACCTCTTTAAATTTGGGAAAAGTGCTTAGTTCAATAGGAGCAATAAGGATAATAGAAGTTGATTTTGGTATTTACAAAACTCTACAAAATCAACCAAAATTGAATTAAAATTTACAAAGGCACTTTATATCTTATCCAAAACATATATACGAATAAGGAGCCATAAGGTAGACTACATAGAAGATCCTATCTCATTTCTTCTATTTCTTCAAATGGAAAAAAGAATGTCATATAATGAATATGGAATTTGTTCCAACAAAAACCAATCTACAAAACATGAAAATATGTGGTACATTGACTCTGGAGTTAGTCATTATATGATAGGAAATATGCAATGGTTTGACTATCTCAAAGACACCAAAGGCTACAGACTAAGGATTTTAGATAACCAAACTTATCCTATACATGGATATGGATGTGTAACACCTAGTAGATCATTTCCAAATCTTCTACTACAAAAAGTATTGTTTGTTCATGGATTAAAATTCAATCTCATTTCTGTAAGAAAGTTGGTAGAAGATAACTATATGATCTAATTTGGATATATGGATGGAATCAATACATGTCTCATAATGAATCAAGGTGAAATAAAAGCAACATTATTAATCCATGGAAATACATACATCCTGGATTCAATGGAAATCTCATAAGATATTATGATGTTTTCAAAATGATAATAACATATTTTCAAAGGAACAGGTTGATGAAAATGAAGAACCAATATAACACAAAGCCAAGAATAGAATAATAAAAATAAAGAATATGAGAGGACGAGTGCACCATGGTGTACTCAATCATAAACATTTAAAACCAAATGAAGATACTTGCAAAAAGACCAATAAAAGTGACTGGATAGAAGATAGCGATGATGAACCTAAAGAAGCCAAAGATCATTTTCAAGAGGAAGATCCCCATTGAAGACTAAAGTCTTCAATACCCAAATATTGTAATACAGGGGGTGTTAGAAATAACTTATATTACATTATTTGGGTCATGTATATGTACCTTCCTTGGTACATATTTAGGACATCAAATTATTTTAGGGGGACGTTATCTAGTTACTTCATGCAATGTAATAATTGCACAAGTGTCAATGTGCAAGTTGTAAATGTGCAAGGTGTCCCTTGTATAGCTAGGTATAGTGTTGGCCAAGGAACTTATCTTCCTATATAAAGGGCCATAGATATAGAGGAGACATAACACAATAGTGTAGTATAAGATAGTAGTGTAGGATAAGACAATCATGTAGGATAGACACAGTAGTGTAGAGTGTGTGAGTTATCGATGCTCATTCATTGAGCAGTAGCTTGTATCATGGAGTATTCATTTCCTCTAGATCTACTATTGTATTCATTTTCATCATTTATATTTACTGCATATTTCAGTCATATCATAGATTTACTTTCTTTCTTATTATTCTGCATCTTGTGAATGTTATCTCCTATTGCATGTTCTATCAAAAGCTAACATTGCTAAGCACAAAAACATGACCATGGCTTCTCTAGTACTAGGGGTTTTTTTTTTTTTAATTAGCCTCTTATTTTTCTTCTTTCATGATTACTAAGTAGTTTATCCCCTCATTATGTTGCTATTGGATATAAGAAGCCAAAAGGAAAAAGGAAATAGAATTTTGAAAAATCCTCTAAAAGATAAATGAGGTTTTTAAAAAACCTTGAAAAAATCAATCCTAAATCTAAGGTATCCAACTTGTCAAAATCAAAAGAAACAAAGAGAATTGAGTACCAATGAGAGGAGCAAGGAACCTCTTCGTAAATATTTCTCATAAAGCCAATTCGTCATATCCACTAAGATCCTCATGATGTAAATCCACCTAGGGTTTTTATCAAGAAACTCTTTTTCTTGCCATATTAGCAAGTTTACAAAAAACTTTTTGGCCACTCCACATAGAGTTATCCTTGAGAGAAGTCATAAAAGCCAAATTGTTGACAATAAGCAATCAAGTAATGAAGATTCACACTCACTCTTATACCATGTTAGATTTCATAATAGTATTTAGAAATAAATGGAATCAACACATTACCCAATATTGCTAAAAATAAAATGCACACAAAGCAATGCACATGATATATGGGGTGTCTTTGAAAATCAAATAATCTCATTATTAAAGAATAGAATAATGCTCCAACCAATAAATAAATGGTTGATATAATGGGGTATTTATATCCAAATACAAGTTACCTTTAAATTGAGCTTAAGAGACCAGCCTTAAGGTTTAAAATAATAAAATATAAGAAAATACATTTTCAAGGTTTACAAGGGCCCTAAGGGCTTTAAATAAACAATACAATACAAAAGTCAGTCGTGGCCTCAAGAGAAGCTTAACCATCACATATTTCAATGCTATACTTGAAGAAGAGTCAACAAAATAATATATATTTATATTCTCACTTCTCAAACAAGAATTATCCAATGAGCTAGTCTTAGTATTATTTATATTCTGAATCCTCGCAAGGGGATTATCCAATGAACCAATCATTTGGTCCATAATCAATAAAGCATAAGCAAGATGTTCTACTAATAAATCATCCAATGAACCAATTTGATATTTATTTATATTATTAAAGGAGATTATCCCTTAAACCAATCATTGGGTCCACCCAAGTGTTGTAGGTGAGTTGGAGAGGAGAGGGAAATCCTCCAAGAGAGGTCCCAAGTTCAAATCTCCACCCTACCAAAAATCTGAATTGTGTATCCAAAATCCAATTGATAATGTTGGTGCGGGCAGGGTCGAGTGCGACTCCCGGGTGACTTTGATGGTGTAGAACCCCATGTTTGTGGTCTCTTAGACCAAGGTGGCCCCGCAAGGGGTTTTTCGCTTAAAAAAAAATCATTGGGTCCATAGTCAATGGAATGCCAACAAAATTCTAAAAATGAATTATGTGAACCCAATATTCAAATAGAAATTGACCAACATATTAGTTTGGTCATAACCTAGAAAATATGTCATTGTTGAAAGTGCCAAATGTGGATAAGTAATTGCTTATTAAAAAAAAGGATAATTAATTGTAATCTTAGAATGAATGTAGATGATTATTCATGATTGTGGTTCTTACTAAAGAAATATTTATGTATATAAAGCAAAATGTAATTAATAGAAATCTAGGTATTACAGACCTTCTCACAAAAATAATATTTATTTTTTTGCTGGATAATAAGGGGTTGTACTTGGGTCCCCATCCTTGATAAATTACAACTCTCTTCTTTAGAGCTTGAGAGTTTACAAATAGATACACTTCTCATATCAATTGAGATGCTATAGCTAGAAGCCTACATCATTTTATATAAAATATCTGAATTATTGATTTCATTTTTTGGATGTTTTCAAATTTTTGTATGAATACAAATATTCTAGAATTTAGCATCCTTCTTGATATTTTTCTATAAAAACCTTCACAAAACTAAAAATTCTCCTCTATTGTCTATGCATTGCATCTTATAAGAGTAAAATTTCTAAAACATCACACTATCATAGTCCACTTTACCAAATTTGGATTGCTAATTTCCTTTATGAAACACAAATGCAACCACAAAAATTATAATAAATAGTTTATATGAAAACACGTTAATGTTATAAATTAAAGCAAATATTACCAATGGAAAATATTAAAGTAAATCTTAATCATTATTTGATTCAGGTAGTCAACATTTTCTTGTCAGCTTCAACTAAACTTACTACTTCCTCTAACCATGGAAAAGAGGATTTAACTTCATGACCCTCAATCAAAACCCCTCTATTGACTAGCCTATCTGCACATTTTTTTCTTCCCTTAATGTATGTGTAAACCTGATTTCTTCAAACTCTTTAGCAAGATCTTGAATTTCCACAATTATCTCTTGTATGTTCCAAGGAGTCTTTGCTTTCCTAAAAATTACATTTATTACTATGAGAGAATCACCTTCCATCCATACTTTATTCCATTTCATTTATTTGCATATTTTAACACTTCTAAAGTCACCCAAGCTTTAGCTTCATTATTTGTCTTAAATACACTATTGAAAGCGTAATGAGAAAAAATATTTCCTCTATTATTTCTAATTATTCCTCCTCCTATTGGTCATGGATTTCCTTTAGATGCTCCATCAAAATTCAATTTAACCAACTCCACATCCAGTGGTTTACACTTTATATTCTTTGCCTTCTTTTCGCTTCTCTTGTACCCAACATAAAAAATTCCATTTAATGACTTGACTCCATCTATCAAGGCTCTCAACTTCCAGATTATGAACTTGATGAGTTGATAGGGTTGGTTTAGACTCCTCTATGGCTAAACATATCTTCCTTTTTATTACCTCTAAATTGCTTTCCTTTCCTTTAAAAATTCTTCTATTCCTTTCTAGCTATACAATCCAAAGTATTGTATTTTTTGATATATCCCATATTGTCTATAAAGCCTCTCTTTTATAAGTGCTCTACCATTGCTTTAACCATTATTCAATTATGCTATTCATCACCATGCATTTACCAAACATATTAAGAATCCATGGTCATAGTTTCCAAACCATTCAGCAATGTCCCAAGATAAGGTTAATACTCTCCTCCTTTTTACAAAAAACACATTGAGAGGGGCCATGAAAACCCTTTTTCATAAGGTTATCCTAGGATAAAATTCTTCTATGACCTACTAGCCAAACAAATATTTTGACTTTAGGAATGCTTGGGCTATCCTAAATATCTCTCCATATTCTAGTGATATTACTATTTTGTTGGTGAAATATATTATATTCACTTCTTGTTGCGTGTTATCCTACACTATTCAACTCCCAAATCAATTTCTACTTGGCTCCCCTTGGAATAATCATAGTTGTTATCTTTCTACTCAATTTCTTCCTAGCATCAATGTCTTGTATACTTGTAAAAAATATTCTTTCCATTTGTATCTTCCTTCCTAATCCTTGTACAAAATGTTTGAAATCCTATCACCATATTTGTCTTGAAGCAATCTCATCAAAGGTTTCAAAATTGGATCTAAATTGAGTGGTTTTTTATCACACCAAGTTTCCATCCAAATGGAATTTTTTTCTCCAGTTCCCACCACCCATCTTAAACCTTTAATCAAGATCAATTGAGTTTTTTAAACCATTCCAAAGAGTAGAACCATTTGGAAGAGAGAATGCAATAAATATTAAACTTGGATTATTGGACTCAACATACTTAGAAGAATTCTTGCCCATTTTCCATGACTCTCTTTGTACAATCTCCATATTACTTTACCCGTAAGAGCTAAGTTTGCATCTGTAAGAACCCTTAAACCAAGACCTCCCATAGTTTTATCATCACACACCTTGCTCCATTTCACCAAAGAAATTTTCCTTTTATCATGTAAACCTGACCATAAAAAATATCACATAATATTTTTGGCATAGTATACAATGACACATAATATATTGGAATGGCATATAAGACTAACTTAATTAATTGCACTCTTCCTCCTAACGATAACCATCTACCTTTCCAAGTTGGTAGTTTATTCTAAAATTTACTAATAAATGGATTCCATAATTCTATCCTCATCCTCCTCTCAAATAAAGGCATTCCTACATACGTTGTTGGAAAATTTACCTCCTCCATTTGAAGTAACCTGTAAATTCTTGCTTCGATATTAGCTAGAGTGTTAAGGAAGTAAATTTTGAATTTTTTCCTATTAGCATTTTGCCCTGATGCTCTTTCGTATTCTTTTAAAAATTTATTCAAAGCTCCGGCCTCATTTATCCTTGTCGTTCAAAAAAGGGTTGTATCGTCTACAAATTGTTGATAAGTGATGTTGTCAATGTTATTACTAACCTTAAATCCACTTATAAGCCCATATTTGTTAGCCTTCTTTAAATTCCTACTCAAAACCTCTGCTATAATAATGAACAAATAAGGAAATAGAGGATCTTCTTGTCTAAGGCTTCTCTTGGCTTTAAAAGATTTTGTTACTAACCCACTGACCAACCTTGAATAAAAAATTGCAAAGACCCAAGCTTTAATCCATCTAACCCATTTCTTCCCAAATCTAAAATTTTCTAAAAATGCAAAAAGAAAATCCCATTTAACCCTATCATAGGCTTTACTCATATCAAGTTTTAATATTATTGCTTTCTCTTTTCTTGAAGCTTCTGAATGTATAACTTCATAAGCTACTATTATCCCATCCAGAATTTATCTCCCTTTCATAAATCCTTCGTGCTCTTCTAAAATATTTTTGTCTAACAACAGCCTCAATCAATTCACCATCACTTTGGATATAATATTATATGCCATGTTACATAGGCTTATGGGTCTAAAATAATCAAACAATTCAACATCCATATTTTTTGGAATTAGGATAAGATATGATGCATTTGTTTTATAAGGTATGTATTGTTTTTCCCTAGACTGTTCCACTTCCACCAATAAAGACACCTTAACTATATCCCAATTATGTTGGTAAAAATTTGCAGAGATCCCATCTAGACCTAGGTATTTATCCTTATTAAAAGAGAAAAGAGTTAAATGAACTTCTTCTAGAGTGATAGGCTCCATCAGTTTCCTATCGTTTTCATTTGTTATAACTGAAGGTACATCTTGAAGAAGTTTATCACTAAGAACTCTAGCCTCCTATGATCCTAGAATATTTTGATAAAAATACTTTACCTATTTTCTAATTTTATTTTGATCTTCAATTCAAACCCCTTCTATAGATTTAATTCTACTAATTCTGGATGTTGATCTCTGTACTATAACCATCCTATGAAAAACTTTGTATTTTTATCTCCTTTTTTTAACTAAGTTTGTCTTGATTTTAATCTCCAAAATTTATCTTCCTTACTCAAAAATTATGATATTCACTAAGCAACTCCCTTTCATGTGAGCTTGGATTATTATGATCGCCTTTTTGGAATTTTGGAATTTTATCTTTTAGTTCTTATTTCTTCTGAAAAATATTTCCAAAAGCGTTTGTATTCCATTATTTTAATCTAGATATCATCAATTTAATTTTTTTCAGAAGAGCATAGGATTTAATTTAATTTTACAGTCCTAACAAATCCTCCTCCTCACTCCAAGATGATTTTCTTGCTCCAATGTCCCCTTGCCTTGCTTACATTGAACCAAATGCATGTTGAGGGTGATCTAAATGAGAGGATGAGAGAAAGAGAGAGCAAGCAATTTTGGTAAAGTGTTGCTAGCTAGAATTGGTTTTTGAGCTTCCTTAAAGGTTTCATTTATAGATTTTAAGAGGAGGGATTAAGAGGGAAATTTAGGTGCAAGATGCCACTAGGGCACAAGACCAAATTTGAATTTGCAAGCTTGGTTCGTGGTTGGAGCATGCAAGATCAGAGGAGATAGTGGGATGAAGGAATCTATGTGCCTCTAGCTCGTATCGAAGGATTTTGGCCATTTTGGAAAAATACCACTTAATTTCAAAATTACCACAAGCGTTTTTATCATGAATTGGCGATTTTGACTAACGATCAGTTTGACCAATTAAATGGCTAAAATTTTACTTTTGTCAAAAACACCACATGATAGCAAATTTGCCATTGGTGTTTTTGTCATGAAGTGGTGAATTTGAAAAATGCTAGAAATGGTGCCCAAATTGCTTAGGTTGAGTTGATTGATTGTCTGTTGATGCTAGGTGTCATGTTTGATGTGTTTTGTTTAAGTAGCGTGTCAAAATTGGGTGTCTACACATGCATAATATATAGATATTTTAAAACTTGAAGAATAAAAAATATTATACATTTTCTTTATTTCTTTTTTGGTAGAGAAAAAGGGGTTGTACTCAAGTCCCCCACCCTTGAAAAAATACAACTCTCTCCTTTAGAGATTGAGAGTTTACAAATAGATTTAATTCTCATCTCAATTGAGTTACTATAGCTAGAAACCTACATATTTTTCATAAAAAGTCTAAATTGTTGATTTTCATTTTCTAGATCTTCTTCAATTTGCTTTGTAAATACAAATATTCTAATATTGAGCAACCTTCTTGAATTTTCCTATAGCAGCATTCACAATACCAAAACTTCACCTCTATTATCTATGCACTACATCTTAGTAGAGTAATACTTCCAAAACTTCATGTTGTCATAGTCTTCTTTACCGAGTTTGGACTATAAGTTTCTTTCTCAAAGCATAAGTGCAATCATAAGAATTGTAATAAATAGTTTAGTAGTCATAAAAATTTGAAAGTTTCAATCCATCCTTTATCCCATAATCCAACTAACAACTCAAATAATCCACTCAGCCATTAAGTCCATTTGATGTCATCTTCTTCTACTTCAAAATACAAAACTTATACTCGCTTCAAGAAATCATAGTCTACTTTACCGATTGTGGACTATTAGTTTCCTCTAATGCATTTATCTATAAATGGATCCCTTAAAAAAATTTGTAGTCCTCTCAAACATTATTTTGAAATTTCTCCTTTCAAAATTTTCTTCTCAACTTTAGCTAAACTTACTACTTCCTCTAACCAAGGAAAAGAGAATTGAACTTCACAGTCCTCTATTAAAACCCCTCTCTTGGTTAGCCTATTTGTACATTTGTTCTCTTTCCTTAATGTATGTGCAAACCTAATTTCTTCAAAATTTATAGCAAGGTCTTGTATTGCCACAATGATCTCTTGTATGTCCCATGGAGCCTTTGTTTTACTTAAAATTTCATTTATTACTATTAATGAATCACCTTCCATATATACTCTTTTCCATTTTATTTATCTTCAAATTTGTAATCCTTCCAAAGCCTCCCAAGCTTTAGCTTCATTATTCATCTTAAATCCACTACTAAAAGCATGATGTGACAAAATCTCACCCCTATTATTTCTAATTATTCATGCTCCTTTTATTGGTCCTATATTTCCTTTTGATGCTCCATCAAAATTCAATTTGACCAACTCTACTTATGGTGGTTTCTACTTTATATTCATTGCCTTCCTTTTGTTTCTCTTATACCCAACATCATAATTTATTTTGGTGACTTGACTCCATCTATCAAGGCTCTTTGAGGATTGGGTGAGTTGATAGAATTGGTTTAGACTCCTCTATGGCTAAACAAATATTCCTTTTAATTACCTCTAATATGCTTGCCTTTCCTTTAAATATTATTTTATTCCTTTCCAACCATACAAGTCAAAGTATTAAGTCTTTCGATGTATCTTAGATTATTTGTAATGCCTTCACTTTTAAAAGTTTTCCACCATTGCTTTAACCATTATTCAATTATGTCATTCTTCTACCAAACATATTAAGAATCCATTACCATAGTTTTTAGACTATTGAGCAGTATCCTAAGAGATGGTCTATACTTTTCTTCTCCTTTTTACATAGAACGTATTATGAGGGGCCATGAAAACCCTTGTTCATTAGGTTATCCCAAAATAAATTTTTCCTATGATCTACTAACCATATAAACATTTTGACTTTTAGAATGCTCGGGTTATCCCAAATATCTCTCCACGTTCTTGCAGTATTTCTATTTTGTTGGTGCTTTACATTATATATGTTTCTTATTGTGTATTCTTCTAAGGTAATCAACTTGCAAATTAGCTTATGCAAGGCTTTCCTTGAAATAATAATTATTGTTATCTTTTTGCTCAATCACCTCCTAACAACAATGTCCTGTATACTTGTAAAAAATATTCTTTCCATTTGTATCTTCCTTCTTGGTCCTTGTACACAGTGTTTGAAACCTTATCACCATATTTATCTTGAAGTAATATCATCCACGGTTTTTTATTTAGATTAAGTGATTTTTTATCACACCAAGTATCCATCCAGATAGAAATTTCTCTCCAGTTATGACCACCCGTCTTCGACCTTTAATCACTAGATTAATTGAGTTTGTAAAATTATTGCATAGTGCAAAACCATCTGGTAGTGAGTGTTAGAATATTATTTTAATGTGCACTATGCCTTCCTTTTGTTTTGCCACTTGTCTTATTTCTAGTTGGAGTTATGTGTCTTCTACATGACACTTGGAGTGGAGATTATGACACTTGTCAAATCTCACTCATAGGCTTGATGCCTATATATTGTACCATACTTGATCAATACATTGTGCCTTTTGTTCAGTCCCAAGATTTGGTATCACAGCAGTGAGATCTGCTTGTGGGACCATTAGGATCTTGAGTATGGAGTCAGGGAGTATGCTCTCCACTCATTGAGTGGATCAAAAACCAGAAGCTCCTCCATTATGAGCATTGTCTTTTAAAGGTCGATTGTTGCTAAAATTATATGCTTTGTGTGCATAATATGTTATTTTGTTTTCTATTAGAGTTTTTGTTTTAAGTTGAAGACTTGGGAACCCATCCCAACTCTGGATCAAGATTTAAAATCGAAGCAGCACTACCCCACTGGTTGATCACGTGACCTATTTATCTTGGAGGTATGAAAGTTAGGTTATGCCTCAGACTCTACGTAAAACTGCCTGAAATGCTCGAAAGCGGATGCTGTGCATCATTTAGCGACGATCAACAGGAGGTTTCGGTTGTTTTGTGGTGGGAAAATTAGTCAAGGTAGAAACTTCATTATTTATCTTTACAGATGTCGTCATCAATAGACCGAACGAGTGCATTCCATGATCTGTTCACACTATGTTGGATTTTAGCGGTTTTCCTTGCTAAAAGTCACCTCATTCCTCAATGACTTCTCCTCTTTCTCACCAAAATTTGCACGTCGAGGCCTCCCCTATTTATATTCAATAGATTTCATCCCTTTGCATTGTAACCCAAGCAAGGAAAACGTGTGCCTTCCTATCTGCCTCCCTTCTATGATTGCTTCATAAGAAAGGTTATCAAAGGTACACCCATCACAATTTATGGCCATTTTAACCACACCCAGCTCGAGTTTATGACACCCATTTGCTCTCCGATGACACCCATTTAATATTTTGGAACACCCATCTGAGCTTTTGCGATACTTACTTGTGCTTATGTTGGGAATTTGAGTCTCATATGGTGTGGTGGGTAGTGAGATTCAAAATGGGGACCTCATGGCTGCATGAATCTAGGCCTATGGTGATGAAAATAGAGTCTTTCATATTTGTTTTGATTCTATTGCTAGAGTTTCTGTGTTGAGAGAAGAAGGGCCTCGTAAAAAGTGAAAGAATAATTCGCTATTTGTTGACGTGTATTGTTGTTTTGATCCCGTCACTACTGGCTATTATCAACCCGCTCTCTTCAGGAAAAAGCACCACCAGGTTAGCGCATCAAAAATATCTAACATAGAACTCGACAATGGAGATCAAAGGCTAGAACGAGGGAACTGTTCATATGGAGATTTTTTTTTAAGGTGGTATAAATTACAGAAAGGTCCTTGTTGCATTCTAATGTGATTCTAGTGTGCGTGAAAGATGCATACGCCCCCTCACTAGCCCCATTCGATGCATCTGCATCCTTGTGATTGCTGGTCCTAAAGAACTCAGATCAAAACCTCCACTCGTCATGCTTGGCATTCTAGGAGGTTAGGGTGTTGCGCGAATGTGGCTTGATCTAGAGGAGGAGGCCCATGCTTGTTGATATGTCATGAAGCTCAGTGCATGGAAGCGTCCACATAGTAAGACCCACATTGTTCACAATTGATCCACATTGTCATCGATCTGGTGTAAGGGTGTTTTAGATTGACGTCTTCGCCCGCCTGTGGCCTGCAAGGTACTTGAAGCTGTCTTGCTTGCCACTGTGTTGATCACCAAAGACCTTGCTTCATACTGACTACCAGAGACATGCGATCTCGAGATATTTACGATAGCCAAAAATAGATTTTGTGCCCCAGTGATCACGATGACCAAAAATAGCATCCACGATTGGCGTATGTTTTTTTCTTTTTAAATTTGATTGGGCATGTATTTTTTTTTTACCAAAATACTTTGTAAAAAAAAAAGAGCATTTCTTATGAATAACCAACCCAGCAGTGGGGCCCACACGCTCTTCATGAGAAACTAAAATTTAAAATTTTGTTGCTCGCTCCACAATAAATCAATTTAAATCTTCCCGCCCATAATTCAAATTTTAAAATTTGAAATTTCAAAATTGTAAAGGGCAAATTTACCCTATTTCCTTTACCTCCAAGAGTCCTATTGTTTTCTTCAAAAATCAAGGCTCAATTTGTATCCGACTATAGGCTTATATATAGTCGTTGGAAAGGATTTTTCGAGGGGGATCTATTGGTGCAGTCATTTTCCAGTTTTGAAACCATTTTCTATGCTGAATTATGGTTTGAAGTTCACATTGTAAATCAGAGTGCATTTTCGGTTGCATCCGACACTCTTGAATAGAAAATTTGGCAAACTTGAGAGGGGCTCAATTTTAAGTCATTGGGGGGATATTAGGCCAAGTTATTCATTGAAGTTGGCAAGTTTGGAGGCATTATTATCATTGGAGGCATTGATATTGTATCATTTTTTGAGGCACATTTGGGGCTATCTTTTAGCCAAATTTTCTAATACAATCATCAACTCAAGGGGTGATTTAGGGCCCCTTGTCCCGTGCTTGTGGAGTCCTCTTGTGGCATTGTCTTGGCCACTTTGTGTTTGGTGTTTGCCTCTCCTCATTTGGGCTTGTTCTTCATTTTATGCTTGCTATAACCCTTGCATGTTTTTGGGGTTTATATAATTGTAATCAAGTGTAGTCCCTTTGCATATACACACTTGACCTTTTTTTGCAACATCTAAAAGCAAGCAAGAACACAAGCACCTTGTCATAACATCTAAGCACCTAAAACTTTGGCACATCTATTGTAACAAATTCTCAAAAGGCAAGCAAGTAAGCATTGTAATAAGCAGTTTCACTTCTTACTCTCTTTGGGTGGAAAAGGGCACTTGTGTTCAAGTTATCCCTCCCACTATTGGAACCACTTGATGATTCAGAGTGGAAAACTAGGTGAACCCTCCTCTGGATTTTAAGTGGTGTACCCTAGATTTTTTAGAGGGCTCTAATTTGGCATTTGTGTTTCTTATTTCCTCCTTTGTTGAGCTCCCTCTTCTTTCAATCCTTTTCTAAATCATGGCTACTACAAATCTACTAAGTGGTCTCACTAAAAATCTTGAAGGAGCTCACTCTTTTGCAAATTGGAAATATGAAATGGAATCTATCTTAATGATGAATGGCATGTGGGATTTTGTAAGAGATAGGAAAAATGATGAAGACCCACTCACAACACCTGAAGACCCTACAAAAAAAGCACTATTTGAAAAGAATTCCAATATAGCTTTAAGTCTCATCAAGCTAGCTACAGGAATTCAATGTAGAGAAACTGTAAGGGCTGCAACTACACCTAAACAAGCTTGGGATGCTCTAATAAGATTGTTTGATAGGCCAAGTCAAGACAACATTTTGTATCTAAAACAAAAATTGCACAATCTCTGTATGAAAGGCTCACTTACCGATTACCTTATGGAAGTGAAGTCTATTAGGAATGATTTCTTAGTTGTTGGTAAAACTCTTGATGATAATGAGTTGATTCCTATAATGTTACATGGCCTTCCTTCAAAATTTCACTCCTATGCTACCATGTTAGATCTAAGTGGTAAAACAATGAATTCATCACTTGAGGAGATTGAAATTCTACTTAAGAAACATGAGCAAGCCCTAATCAAAGATGAAGAGATTGAATCCTCATCAAGCTTTTGCCACCAAGGCATCCTTACAGCCTAGACAAAACAAGGGTCCAAATCAGTAGAATCAGAATCAGAGAGGTAGACAACATCAAAGATACCCACAATAGCCACATAGACAACATAAAATAAAGAAAAAAAAACCACAGTAATAAGTAGCAACCACATCAGCAACAACCACAATAGTATAATCAATAACCAAATTAGTAGCCAAGATGGCAAACAAGACCTCCTCAAGGGGGTCATCCTAATAGAGGGCCTCAAAACAACAATCAACAAGGGTGTGACTATTGTGGAAAATGGAATCATAATGTCACTAATTGCTATCAAAGACAAAGAGATCAAAGGGGTCCACAAGATAATAATCTCAACACATTGTATGCAACAAACCAAGTTAATGTTGAAGATAAATATTGTTGGTATATTGATTCAGGGCAGCAAAGCACATGATAGGAAGGTAAGATTGGTTGACCAAGGTTCAACCTACTTCTAATCAATTCATTACTTTTGGTGATGAAAGTGCCCTTCCCATTGAAGGTGTTGGAGAGGCACCACTTGCTTTGCATGATGGGAATAATGTTCCTGCAATAGATGTTTTGTATGTACCTGGTCTTAAAAGGAGCCTTCTTTCTATTGGGCAACTTACAGATAAGGGCTATACTATCTATTTTGAAAAATACAAGTGCTACATTCAAGAACCAAATGGCACTATCAAAGCCATGGGAGTAAAAAAGGATGGTGTTTACTACCTCCTTACCAAATCTGTAACTCAAAACTCTTTGCATACAACTACTACTTTTTCTTTGGAGTACATGTGGCATGAAAGAATGGGGCATTTAAATTTTCATAATCTTCAAATGATGGCAAGGAAAGGTTTGGTAAAAGGACTTCCACATCTTAAGGAGTCAAAATATTTTTGTGAGCCATGTGTTATAGCCAAACACCATAGACAACCTTTTGAGTCAGGAAAGGCTTGGAGAGCCAATAGACCATTGCAATTGGTTCATTCAGATATTTGTGGGCCAATGTCTATTCAATATTATACTAGGGGCTAAATACTACATCACCTTCATTGATGATTATAGTAGAAAGGTATGGATCTACCTAATTCAATACAAATGGCAAGCCCTTGATAAGTTCAAGGAATTCATGGCACTTGTTGAGAGAGAAAGTGGCTACCAAATCTCCACCTTAAGATCAGATAATGGTGGAGAATATATCTCCAATGAATTCTTCAATTTTTGTAAGTACCATGGGATAAGGAGGCAATTCACAACTCCTTATACCCCCCAAAAAATGGAGTAGCTGAGAGGATGAATCAAACAATCACAAATAGGGCAAAATCAATGTTACTTGCTGCTACATTGCCTAACTCATTTTGGGGAGAAGTTGTTCTTACTGCTGCATACTTGACTAATAGGTCATACACTAAGGCCTTACATGATAGAACACCTGAAGAAGCATGGAGTGGAAGGATGCCCTATGTGGGCCATTTCAAAGTCTTTGGATGTGATGCCTATGCTCACATTCCTCATAAGAAAAGGAAGAAGTTTGATGATAAGAGCCAAAAATACATCTTTGTTGGCTATAGTGATAGTGCCAATGCCTATAAGTTGTATGAGCCTATTTCCAAGAGGATATTTTTATCTAGGGATGTTACCTTTCATGAGTATCCCCCATATAATCCTCCTCCTATGGCCCCCACTTTGGAATTAACTAATGAAACAGTTGCTCCCTTGATACATACAATATCATCTAGTCCTTCCTCTTCACTCATAAATCAAGAAATTCCTCCACATGAAGAACTCCCCATAAATGATCCATGTCCTCCATCTCCTTCTACTCCTCCATCTAATGATCAAGCCACATCATCCAATCCTTTACCTAAGTGGGTTCAAGCCACCATAGATGAAGCCCAAAGTCATTTGCCCACTTATACAGGTAAAAGGCCTTCAGCCCTAAGACACCAAGTGAATTATGCCCTCATGGCCAAAGTCCTTAGCCAACCTGAACCTTCTAATATCAAAGAAGCACTTGGTGATCCTAAATGGGTTCTTGCCATGGATCAAGAATTGGATTCCATTGAAAGGAATCACACTTGGGAGTTAGTTGATTTACCCCAAGGTAAATATACCATTGGCACAAAATGGGTATACAAGGCAAAGTATAAAGCAGATGGCTCATTAGATCGCTACAAGGCTCACCTAGTAGCTCAAGGCTACAAGCAACAAGAGGGAATTGATTATGAGGAGACTTTTGCTCCTATGGCAAAGATGACTACAATCCGCACAGTTATTGCTTTGGCAGCTCAAAAGCATTGGCCTATATATCATATGGATGTCAAAAGTGCATTTCTCAATGGTAACTTGAAGGAGGAAGTGTATGTGAACCAACCACCAGGGTACACAGTTGAAGGCCAAGAAAACAAAGTCCTCAGATTGAAGAAAGCTCTATATGGGTTGAAGCAAGCACCCCAAGCTTGGTATGCAAATATTGACTCCTATTTCATCAACCTTGGTTTCACTAGATCTGCAACAGAATCTACTCTCTATGTGAAACATTGGAAGAACCACATCATTTTGGTTACATTGTATGTGGATGATCTTCTCATTACAGGTGATGACACAGAAGGAATAAGATTGCTCAAGGAGGACTTATGTAAAAATTTTGAGATGATAGACTTAGGCCTCCTCCACTATTGCTTAGGCATAGAGGTATGGCAACAACTTGGTAAGATTTTTATCTCACAGGCTAAATACATTCAATCTATTTTGGAGAGGTTTCGCATGGAGGAGTGTAAGCCCTCCCTCACTCCCATGGAAACCAGGTTGAAATTGGTTAATAGTGATGATGAAGAAAGGGTTGATGGCACCCTTTATAGGCAGCTAGTTGGAAGTTTGATCTACTTAACTTCAACTAGACCAGATATTTCCTATTCAGTTGGCCTTGTTTCTAGATTCATGCAGGATCCTAAGAAGAGCCATTGGATAGCAGCTAAGAGGATTTTGAGATTCCTCAAGGCCACCCCTCATCATGGCCTTATGTATACATCATGTGATGATTTTTATTTGATTGGGTACATAGATTCAGATTGGGCTAGTTGTCCTAAAACTAGAAGATCCACATCAGGTTATTGTTTTCAGTTGGGCCAGGGCTCTATTTCATGGAGCACCAAGAAGCAGAACACAGTTTCATTATCTTCAGCAGAGGCTGAATATAGAGCAACAGTTGAGGCAACTAAGGAGGCAATTTGGTTGAGGCAATTACTTCAGGACATTGGGCTATTCATAGATGGTCCAACTTATATATATTGTGACAATCAAAGTACCATCAAGATGACCAAGAATCCAGTTTTCCATGCCAGAACAAAGCACATTGAGATCCATCATCACTTCATCAGAGAAATGGTCCAAGAAGACATTATACACATGGAGTATGTACCAACTCAATATCAAGTGGCTGACATCTTCACCAAGTCACTTGGGCAAGACAAGTTTTCTCAGTTTAGCAAATTGCTCTATGTATGTAATAGAAGTCAACATTAAGGGGGAATGTTATCTAATGTTGACTTATTTTTTTCTATAGTTAGGATAGTGCACATTAAGGGGGAATGTTAGAATATTATTTTAATGTGCACTATGCCTTCCTTCAGTTTTACCACTTGTCTTATTTCCAGTTTGAGTTGGAGTTATGTGTCTTCTGCATGACACTTGGAGTGGAGATTATGACACTTGTCAAATCTCCCTCATAGGCTTGATGCCTATATATTGTAACATATTTGTGAATACATTGTGCCTTTTATTCAGTACCAACAGTGAGAATGCAGTAAAGACTAAGCTTGGGTCATTGGGCTCAATGTACTTAGAAAAGTTCTTTCCCATTATCTTTGACTCTCTTTGTACAATATCCAAATTACTTTCCCCTTAGAGTTATGTTTGCATCTGTAAGAACTCTTAAAAAAAGACCTCCCCTAATTTTATCATCACAAACCTTGCTTCATTTCACTAAAGGAAATTTTCTTTTATCATGTAATCCTGATCATAAAAATAATTGCACAATATAGATTAAAAAAAATTCTATTAATTTTGGCATAATATACAAGGACATATTAAGTTGCAAGATTATTTTAGTGGTAAGGGATTTGGCCTCTCTTTGAGAGGTCCAATGTTCAAACCCCACTCAGTATGAGGGAATCGAGACCCCTCATAAAAACCTATGTAAACTCATTAAAAAAACATATGAAATATGAGGGGGACCGGTACCCCTCATAATTTATTTTTCAATGAGTTTAAACAGGTTTTTATGAGGGATCCCGATCCCCTCATACCGATTGGGGTTTGAACCTTGGACCCCTCAAAGAGAGGCCAAAGCCCTTACCACTAAAATTTTCTTAAATCTAAGGACATATAATATGTTGGAATGGCCTATAAGACTGATTTAATTAGTTGCACTCTTCCTGCTAATGATAACCATCTACCTTTCCATGTTGGTAGTTTATTCTGAACTTTACTTATAACTAGATTCCATAATTCTATCCTCATTCTCCCCTCAAATAAGGGCATCCCTAGATATGTTGTTGGTAAATTTGCCTCCTCCATTTGAAGTAACCTGCATATCCCTACTTTGATTCTAGTTGGAGTGTTTAGGAAGTAAATTTTGGATTTTGTCCTATTAACTTTTTGCCCTAATACTCTTTCATATTCCTTTAATAAGTTATTCAAAGCTTTGGCCTCGTTTTTCCCTGCCCTCCCAAAAAGGGTTGTATCATCTACAAACTATTGATGGGTGATGTTGTCGATGTTATTACTAGCCTTAAGTCCACTTATTAGCCCATATTTGTATGCCTTCTTCAAGTTCCTTCCCAATACCTCTACCATAATAATGAATAGATATGGTGATAGAGGATCTCCCTATCTAAGACCCCTCTTGGCTTTAAATGATTCTGTTACTAGCCCATTGACCAACATTGAATATGATATTGTAGAGACACAAGCTTTAATCCATCTGACCCATTTCTTCCCAAATCCAAACTTTTCTAATACTACAAAAAGAAAATCCCATTTAACCCTATCATAGGCTTTATTCATATCAAGTTTTAAGATCATTTCTCTCTCTTTTCTAGAAGCTATTGAATGCATTACTTCATGAGCTACTATGATCCCATCTAGAATCTATCTCCCTTTCACAAATCCTCCTTGCTCTTTTGAAATAATTTTGTCTAATAGTGGTCTTAACCGATTTGCCATCACTTTGGAGATTATCTTATATGCCATATTACATAGGCTTATGGGCCTAAATGAATCAAACAATTCTGCATCCTTATTTTTTGGAATCAAGGTAAGATATATTGCATTTATTTTATAAGGTATGTACTATTTTACCCTAGACTATTCCACTGCCACCAATAAAGAATCCTTCACTATTTCCTAGTTATGTTGATAGAATGTTATAGAGAGTCCATCTAGACTTAGGGATTTATCCTTATCAAAAGAGAAAAGAGTTGAATGAACTTCTTCTAGAGTAATAGGCTCCATCAATTTGCTATTATCTTCATTTGTTATAACTGAAGGTACTTCTTATAGTAGTTTATCATTAAGAACTTCAATCTCCTCTGATCCTAGAATATTTTGGTAAAAAACCTTGCCTCCTTTCTGATTTCGCTCTGGTCTTCAATCCAAACCCCTTCTACTGATTTAATTCTACTAATTTTGGATGTTGATCTCTGTATTATTGCCATCCTATGAAAAATTTGTGTTTTTATCTCCTTTTAACCAAGTCTATCTTGATTTTAATCTCCAAAATTTCTCTTCCTTACTCAAAATATTATGATATTCACTAAGCAACTCCCTTTCCTCTGAGCTTGGATTATTGTGCTCACCTTTTTGGAATTTTGAAAGTTTCTCTTTTAGTTCTTCTTTCTTCTCAAAAATATTTTTAAAAGTGTTCTTGTTCCATTCTTTTAATCTAGATGTCATTGATTTAATTTGTTTTGGAAGTGTATACAACCCACCATTTCTTGAAGAATTCCATGTTTACGCTATCATATCAACAAATTGAGGATGGTCTTCCCACATCTGCTCATATTTAAAATATGATCTTTTTTGAATTCACTTACCACCATTTTAACTCTTATTGGCTAATGATCTGAACCAATCCTTGTCAAGGTATTAATTTTAGCACAAGTCCCTTCATCTAGCCAATGATCTGAGAGTATGCATCTATCTAATTTTTTGCTATCAGGTTCTGGCCTATCCTATTGTTGGTCCATGTATAGTTGTCCTCTTCAAACTCAACCTCCCATAGATTATTGTTTTGAATAAAAGTTGAGAAATCTCTCATACTTTGGGTTATTTTCCTAATTCCCCTAAATTTTTCATCTAGCTTGGTTATGGCATTAAAATCTCCTATGATCATGAATCAGGTTTCTTGGTCTTTACTTCTCATAAAGGCTTCAATCCCACTCCATACTTCTGATCTGCTTGATTGAGTTGTAGGTCCATAGACATTGATAAGGATGAAATGAATATCTGCAAAGTAGCATGTGACTAATGAGGCTATCCAATGCCTAGTTTTATGAATGGTTTCATAGGAGGTTCTAACTAGATTCCAACATGTTAGAATTCCCCCTATCACTCCTTTTGAATCCACAACATCCCATTCACATCTTGCCCATACTGCTTTCATAGTTTTGGAAACTTCTTCCTTTGTCATTTTAGTTTCTTGGATACAAAGAATATCAGGCTTATTACTTAAATAGAGGTCCTTGATACACCTCTGCTTTGAGGGGGCATTAGCACCCCTTATATTCCATGAGATGGTAATCATGTCTCATTAGGGGTTGTTGGCCCCTCCTATGAATTACCAATATCATTTTGTTGTTTGGTAAAGAGAAGTTCAACCAACTTAGATTGTGTTCCTTTCTCTATGTTTGCTCTTGCTTCCTTGGCTCTCACTTGATAATTTGAAGGTTTTCCTCTTTTTGCCTTGCTAGTATTAGGAGTAGGTCTTATTATTCTATTCCTCAATATTCTTTCACAACTTTCCTTTTCATTAGATTTATCCTCTCTTAGCTCTGCTAAGGAAGCTTTTGACTTATCTTACTCATTTTTTGGTATTTCCTTGTTAATGGTAGAGGTATTAACATCTAACACTATATTTTCTCTACCACTTTCCTTCTCCTGAATGGTGCATGGTACTTCAAGAGAGTCTTCAAAATTTGATGAGGCACATTCCTTAGGTTTAATAGGAATGTTCATCCCTAAATCGAGTTCATATTGAGTAGATGGTTCCTTGTTAATATTTTGATCTTGTTGTACCATGTCCTCTAAGCTCTGATCTACTTTTTCTTCATAGGCTAAAGCCTCAAAAGAATTGGTATTTCTTCCAATATCCTTACTTACTAGTCTCCATTGTTTATTTACTTTCATCTATCTGGACCTATTTTTTGGAAGTTGAAAACCATCCTCATCCATATCCATTTGTAAGTTTCTCTTGTGGTTTTCTACATATGTTTCTGTTGGACTCTTCTTAGGGCATGATCTCTCAATATGCCCCACCTCATGACATCTTCTACATCTAAAATATATGTTTTCATAATCCATGGTTTGGGTCCACAACTTACCCCCATACTTAAGAATGATTGATTCTGGTAAAGGTTTACTGATATCAATCATGACCAATATCTAGGCATAAATAGCCAAGACTCCATCTTTTGTAGTTTTTGAAATCTCAAGGAATTCTCCCAGAGTGTTGCCTATTGCCTTGAAGGTATCCATTTCCCAGAATTCAATGGGCAACCCATACATCCTGACCTAGACTGGTACTAGGGATAGATTTACATTTTTAGGTGCAAAGCCTTCATACCAACGGGTAAGGAAGAGTCTTGCTCTTCCCATAAACCAAGGACCCCCTTTCAGGATTCTATCTCTTTCCTCCCTGGAACAAAAAATGGCTAGGAAGAAACCTTTGGGAAGAAAGGATAGACTCACTCCTGGAGACTTCCATCTCCTATCAATCCATTTTCTCAGAGTCAAAGCCCCTGGCCAAGACCCATTAAATTTACCAATGACTACCTTATCTTTGAGCAACGAGGATCATTGCTCTGTGAGGTCCTCCCTAACCTCTACTACTAGGGATGATTCTAAGGATTTAGCTGTAAATCGGTCCATGGGAAGGACACTATAACTCAATATCTACTAAAATTTACCAGTATATCCTATAGCAATTATATTATTTGAAAATAAACCTACAATAATCTGCATGCAAAACTTCTAAGATAATGAAGGGATAAATGAAACTTAGCTGAAAAATTCTATGCCCAGATAGAATGTCCCGCCTTGCTGATGCCCTAGCCCTCCATTGCTCCTCCCATCATCCGAACCCTGGCTGACAGATATCTGCAATTTCGTTTCCCGTGACTTGAAAAATCATCACTGCCCTTGTTCTGGATGGCTGACTTCATAGGGTCGTATCTCCCTCAATACTACTCGGATTTCTTCATATGACCACTCATTTTAAAGCTCTTCAAATTTCACACAAATTGGTCCAAGAATCATCTGAATCGGACAACCCTTCGCAAAGATATGGCTCCTGAAAGATGAGACATTTTTTTGGAAAAAATTTCCCTAACGCTGCCCTTGTTCTAGATGGCTGTCTTCACATGGTCGTATCTCCCTCAATACTGCTTGGATTCTTTCGTATGACCACTCATTTCAAAGCTCTTCAAATTCCACACAAAATGGCGCAAGAATCGTTTGAATCAGACAACTCTATGCAAAGATATGGCTCCTAAAAGATGAGTCATTTTTTAGGAAAAATTTGCCCTAGCTTTGCTAATTTATAATTGATTACCACAAAAAATTGTGGCATGGATATGCATTGTAGAAAAATAAAAAAATTAAAAGATAATTGGTTGTGTAAAATATTCTCTTAACAAAAATGATGTTGAAGAGTTGGTTGTTGAAAAGTAACAAAAAAAAAAAAAGATATATATATATATATATATAAGCCCTTGATGGCTTCTATTAGGGGCCAATCTCATCAAAATAACAAAACATTACAATGCTCTCATTACATTGTTGTCAAGTTATCAAACCATGTCCAACTTGTTTTTTTATAAAATATGTTCTTCATTTGCCTTTCTATCAAAGATTTTTTTCTTCCTCAAATTGCTATGTTTCCATAATAAACTTCTTGATGCCATTTTTATTAAGAGATACAATCTCACTTGGCTAATTGCCTTCTAAAATGTGAATTTTGCCAAGATGAAGATCAACCACCTAGTTTCCTTCTCTATAAATATGTTGGCTATAACAACTTGTCAATTCCCTATTGCCTAATTTTTAGGATTCTTATTCATACCCCTACTATTTCAAGATATCATTTTCACTCACTTTTATTTTTATTTGTGGGCTTAGTCTTGCTTCTTGTTAACACTTGTGATATTTGCTTTTGTTTTCCCATATTAATATTCTTTTGAGTTTCCTTTTCTCTTTGTTTTTGCTTTGCATGTCTTCCTATCCTTTTTTAATTCACACCAATGCTTTATTTTTTGATTGGATTATGTGGGATTGAAATTCACCCCACTCATATCAAATTGTGACCACATGGTGGTATTACAACAAGCTTGACATTTATGCATGTATCTCCTATAAATATTTGAACCTTGGTATCCTCTTGAAAGTCTAGGAATCTAACCAATTGAGCTAATGGTATTTGATATTTACACCAACATTTCATCTTCATCAATCTATTCAATTTTTTCATATTTATGAGAATGAGACTTACCATCTATAGGCTTGTCTTACTTTAAAGAATCTAAAATGAAAGGAATAACCTTATTTTCTTTTTTATGTTGTTTGAAAACCCTAAAGCGCAAGGACATTTCTCCATAGCAATTACCTTCCTATGTTGCCCTAAACATCCTAAATTGTTATGGATATCCTCCATCTTAATTTCTTTATTATGCTACTCTTCAAACCCTAAAATGCAATGGGTAACCTCCACACTACTTTTATTTCTATTACAAGGAGAAAATTTTAGAATACTTGAAGAAAATGAAGATAATTTACTTGGAATAAACTTGACATCTTTGGCTCCCTTTGTTTTAAATTCTCCCTCCACATCTTTCTTTGCACCTGTAATTCATTTTGAGTTTAAACTTGCACATTGTACTTCTTCATCTCTTTTAAACTTCTTTGTTTCTCTAACAATTAATTTGAATGAACTATGATGGCCTTTGTCATATGATATTGTAATTAGGTTTTCTTTGCATATGTTTGGGAGTGGAATATCTTTGATCTTATCTAACTTCTACTACAATATCATTTCCTCACTTCATCTTAAGTTTGTCTAGTGACCAATTTTTCTATCTCTTTCTTCATTGTTTTTACTTTGCAGTCTCTTGCCATGTGTCTAGTTTTATAACATTTGCAACATTAAAATTCAATGTTTCCATAATTCACTTGTTGATTTCATTATCTTGATTCAAATTTAACTCTAATTAATTGTGATATATATTTTTTTAATATTCATAGCAACAATATCTGGGTATGCACATTATGGGCAACAATATCAAACTACTACCTTTGCAAACAGGCTGTGAATCTTCTGATTATAAGGCACTCAGAAGATTCAGATCAAACTACTACCTTTGCAAACAAACTACCCCGAGGTTTGAACCTGAGTGTCTTCTTGATAAATGCCTGGCCAGACAAACACTTACCAATCCACCTAACCCTCGAGTGCTCTACTTGCTTCCTATTCACATGCTCTTCTTGGTCTTCCTCAAAGATCTAAAACAAAAAAATATAAAACTCATACTAACTTTTTTCTTACACTAGCCTTACTTACACTCACTTCCTATTCACTAAAACAAGAAAATATAAAACTCATACTCACTTTTTTCTTACACTAGCCTTTCTTACACTCACTCCCTATACACTATTCACATGCTCTTTTGGTCTTCCTCAAAGGTCTAAAACAAGAAAATATAAGGCTCATACTCACTTTTTTTTTCTTACATTAGCCTTTGACGAAGAATGTATTTTTGATTAGAAGCTAGATATGGTTTAATTTTAATGATAATAAATATAATTTTTTTTTGGTTGTAATGCTTCTTATACACATCCTCCGTGGGAATTGAACCCGGGTCACATCACCGATAATGTTTCTTTATTTTGATAGGAGTGTTCAAGTAGAAGCCACATTTAACTAATTAAAAAAACTTAATGAATTAAATTCTTCAACTTTTCAAAGAAGAAACAACGTATTTTTTATTAAAATTCAGATATGATTTAATTGTAATGATAATAAATATAATTTTTTTTTTTTATTAATAGGAGTGACCAAGTCGAAGCCACACTTACCTTATTAAAAAAATTAATGAATTAAATTCTTCCGCTTTTCAAAGAAGAAAAAAGTTCTTAAAAACAAAGCTTGGATATTCATGTATTATTTGACAAGATTCGAACCTAGAGCTACCAAGTCGAAGCCACACTTACCTTATTAAAAAAATTTAATAAATTAAATTCTTTAACTTTAAAGAAGAAATAATGTTTTTTTGATTAGAAGCTGGATATGGCTTAATTGTAATAATAATAAATATGATGTTTCTTTATTTTGATAGGAGTGACCAAGTTGAAGCCACACTTACCTTATTAAAAAAATTTAATAAATTAAAATTTTCAAATTTCCAAATAAGGAAAAAAACTTTAGAACAGAGCTTGGATATTCATGTATCATTCCACGGGCCTCTCCTCCTTAAAATATTAAGGAATTGAAACGGTTAAACTAATACCACTCGATAAAATTTGAAAACTTTTAAAGATATATATTTAATTTTGTTTTTAGAAACTCTTTTGTAAAAAATTAAATTATAAAACCAATAAAAACATCATTGAATTGGTTTTTTTTTTTAATAATATACGTTTAAAACATAAAATAACATTGAATATCCCCTTAAGAGAAAACAAATAAAAAGTATTGAATATCCCCTTAAAAGAATACAAATAAAAACAGTTAAATTAAAACTCATACGGTTGACGTGAATGTTAAAAAGTTAAAACTTATACTGATTAACCCATCCTTAACCTGAGTCAGGTTTCCAAAGTCGTCAATGGCGATATAAGCTTTAAGGCTACTTGTCCAGCAAACAAGGAATATGCCTTAAATAAACAAACTAAATGAAAATAAAATTGGACACTACATCTTTTTCTTTTCCCTTTATTAAAAACCTCCATCTTTTGCTTTAAAGAACTTTTGATTTCGCCATTACGTCTTTCCGACACAAAGGTCTCCTCACCCGTAAGGAGGGTTTTGGCTTCGATTTGGCCTAAAAGAAACTCTTCACACTGCAGAAAAAATTTGCTATTTTTCACTGTAGAAGTTCGAAGCGGCGACCTAGATCTGCACGGAGGCAAGAAAATTAAAAAATTATTTTGAGCTCGCTAGGGTTTCGTTTGTGAAGAGGCGGAAGAAAGCAGAGGACACAGCCCAATCATGGCGGTTGCGGTGAGCTCGGCGAGCTCGGCCAGTGGGCTGCTGGCCATGCTGAACGAGCATCACCCCATGCTCAAATTGCACGCGCTCACGAATCTGAACAGGCTTGTCGACAACTTTTGGCCTGAGATTTCCACCAGCGTTCCTACAATGTATGTAGCCTTGTTTTCCTTTATAAATGCTTTTAAATATGGTCTGTATGGGGCTGAATTTCTTCTGTTTTGTGCTTGGCTTGTTCATTTTAAAACATTTCAGCTTTATTTGCTTTGATAGATCTGAATTTAGTGGCCTTGCACTGTCTGAATATTTATTTATTTCTTAAATTGTGGTAGTAATAGTAATAAACTTAAGTTACCAGGTGCCGGAGTTCAACAAGGATAAAAATGAAAAAAATTCCTCACTGAGAAAAATTAACTGTAAAATAAAAGATAGTGTCATTAATGCAAATATTTAAAATAAATAAATATATATATATATATATATATATATATATATATATATATAAAGTAAGTCAAATGCATCTATGAATGAATCGTCCTGTATTTTAAATTTTGTTTTTTATTGATTTGTTTCAACCTTTACTCATGTGGAATGGAATCAAGTAGATATAAGAATGAAAGACGGAATTGAAAATTGGAAAAGTTTTAGCTGTATATATAATTTTTCAGTTACTGTTTATTCAAATATTTACTTTGAATTTGTTCACCTAAGGTAGAATGTTGTCAAAATTCAAACATTTTTGATTAAAAAATTAGCAGAATCTTGTGACACAGATTGTAACGATTGAGAGGAACAGGGATTTGTGTCTATCCTGAGTCTTTTAGGATTGATTCATTTCTTTAAAATATGATTATCATGAGCAAATCGGTTGTTTTTTCAGTGTGTGGAAAAAGTCTTTGTGCTTTCTGAATGTTTCACTTTGTCAAGGTACAATTTTTGGAACAACACATAAGAAAATATGTGAAACATTCAATTGTTAGCAGAAGGGCCCCACTTATGACAATTTGGCTTGCTGGCAAGGCTGGTTCCAACCTGGGAAAGCCTGCATCTTACCTTTATCTTGGGTTTACCTAGCTGATTATTTTTAATTTGGTTTTCACTTCTTTGTTTTTAATGTTTTGAGTAAAAAGAAGGAACTCTGACAAACTTTGTTAGTGATTCTATGGTTTTTGGTAGCTCTTACCGCTGTTGTTCCTTGTGGGGCTAGATAGGCTATCTGTACCAGAGGGGAAATTATTGAATGAAATGTTATCCTCTGTCATGGTGGGTGAAAATTATAAGATTTCTGGTTATTTTTGATAAATAAATGGGTATTTTTTGATTTTATGGTGACAATAACTTGTTTGAGGTTGCTATTGTGACTGAAGCAACCTGCAAGCTTATCTTGACGAGACCAGCCAAATAGCATAGAAGATTGCGAGAAACCATTTAGTCTGGTTATCTGATCACCTGTTTCTGTTAAACTCAAGATGAATGCAATTTCAAAATAGCTAGATAACTTTACTCCCAAGACTGAAGCTGGTACTATCATTCCCTATGGGCATAATGGACAAACAATTATTAACAACAGAATCTACTCTTCGATATACTTCAGCTATCATAACGAGATACTAGTAAAGCCACAACAGTGAATGATATCAGAATGGATATATAACCAATTTGTTCTTTTTTAGCCCTTTGTCTACATTGGCACCAGCATAATGTACCTGCGAATGCATGTGGTTTATGGATTAAATAGTTGTACTAGGAGCATCCAAATTGCTGTTTTTGGGATTGTCACCAGATATAGAACAACCACAACAACCTCAACACTATTTTAACCTCTTTACCATGCTCTGCTATCTGTTTTTTTTTTAATTGTTTATATGGGATTGGAACAGGCCTCACCCGTATTTCATCATGACAATATAGTTGTATTACAATAGCTTGGCTATTATATCTGTATTGCTAGCTGTACTTGGAGCATCCAAGTTGCTGTTTTTGGGATTGTTACCAGACAGAGCAACCACAATAGCCTCAACACTATTTTAACCTCTTTACCATGCTCCGCTATCTATTTTTTTTTTTAAATTGTTTATATGGGATTGAAACAGGCCTCACCCGTATTTCATCATGACAACATAGTGGTATTACAATAGCTTGGCTATTATACCTGTATTGCTTGGCAAGATTCGAACCTGGGTCTCCTCTTTGAAAAGTTGAAGAATTTAACCAGTTGAGCTAATGCCATTTGATCATGCTTCGTGATCTTTGAGTGAGGAAGTGTTTGAAGTTTTCTGAACTCTTCTCACTTAGGTAGTGGCGATGACTGCAATTCCAAGGTTTTTAAGTTGAAGATAACCTTACTGAGTAGCTTTTCTAGGTTTACAAACCATATTATGTCTGAAGAAATTCTTCATGCATAAAATTAATCTTTACTATCGAATTGTTAATCTTTAATAAGCTATATGTGGCTTCTATTGGGGCCATTCCTGTACAACTTTAGTGGGCCTAACGGTGAAGGCTTTGAAACTCCAAAAAGAGGTCCAAGGTTGATAAGGCTCAGCATAGGATTTAAATTATTTAGTTTTTGAAGTCTAAGGTTAAATTCTTTTAGATTTTAAGTGTCAGCAAAATAGTAACAACTTATTGTTAAGTTTTTATTATTTGTTTCAATCTCTTCAGATTGGAGATCTTGTAAATGCCTATAAAAATTTTAGATTTTGAATAAAATTCCATCCGATCCCATATTATTCAAATTTTTATAGGCATTTACAAGTTCTCCAATCTGAAGAGATTGGAACAAATAATAACAACTTAACAATAAGTTGTTACTATTTTCAGAATTGTCGACAATTTCAATCTAAAAGAATTTAATTTAAATCCTATGCTGAGCCTTATCAAAGGTTCAAATATGAAAGGGGGTATAGTTTTATATCATGCTTTGGTAACTGGAGTATGGTTGGATAAACTTATATTGGATAAACAACATCCTCCATGAGGATCGTCCATATGACCTATGGCCTTGTGGATGTAAAAAACTACTTTACTTTATCAATATATCAAAACATTACGTTTGCTGCTAGGTCAACTGGACCATATCCAATTTGCCTTTCTATCAAATATATATTCTTCATTTTCCTTAAATTACCATGTTTCCTCTCAACTTCTGGATATCATTTTCATAAAGAAGTAAAGTCCTCCTCAGCCAATTACTTTCAAAAATATGAATTTTGCCAAGATAAAGATCAACACAGTGCTTGGCTAACTTATTTGCTATCCTATTTTTTTTTCTATGTTGATATGCTAACATTTCCAAGATACTGTTCTCAATAATAGTTGATAGACATAAAATTTTTTGCTATTGTTGATCCAATCCACACATCTGTTTTTCTTGACAGCATTGACAATAATTTGCTAATCCTCCTCAATTGAAATATATTTTCATCCTTTTTCAATGGCAATCTTGATCCCTTTAATGGGTAACGTAGCCTGTACATA